>CM031238.1:578194722-578644722 GCA_018340775.1 Taxus wallichiana var. yunnanensis
CCCATGAAAACAACATAGGCATGTCGATGCCACACTTTTCCTAATGAATGAATACTAGCAATGACCCAACCACAAGAAACATGACTTCAGGAACGGTGAACCCACAACACATCATTACTTTAAATGTATTTTAGTTACGATTAACATTCCAAGAACATTATTATGTAAGCATAATTTTCTCCCTTTTTCCACCTACATGTTCTGAAAATTTGTTTCACATTTCACTTATTGTTCAACCATTTAATTTTCTCTTTACCCTTATGCCAATCTTCATAACTTACATAAGTATTTTCCATATTTCAAATTTCATACAAAATTCTAACTCTCTCATTCTTATGTTAAGATTATGCTTCCCAAAATGCTTATTCAATGTTTAGAATTTAACCTTGCTACACAAGTGAACCTAACGTGATGTCAAGATGAAATCTTGGGATTAAGGAAGACATAGATTCGAGATAGCTTTTTCCCAAGAACATCCTTCGATCACGGAATAGTTATTTTGCTACCAAACTTAATAAGGTTCAATAACTTATTGACTCCTATTTATATTATATATATATATTTGTTTCCTCGAAGTTTGGTCACACCAAGGCAATACATATTCTTTGAAACACATGAAAATGTTTAATTAAGTTATAAGGACTCCAAGAGTGACCTTAATCCTAATCTCCAATCTCATGCTCATCTTATATGATATGCTTTTACATCGCACTATGGTCTCGTTATTAGCATCGTCTCAAAACAAAAGAGTTATGAAAGCACTTTTTCGACATCTTAAGGAAGTACATGGCTAGGAGCATTATAAACTACACATGAACGCGAGTGATCTGTGTTCACGAAGATCCCATATCCTTGCATTGCATGATTCCACATAAGAAATATTCTTTATTCCTTAATGCCATAAAATGACATAACAAGGGATTAAGGGACAAGATTACACTTTCTAAGGTTCTCTAGAATCAACATCTTTCAACTCAATTTCGCATGCAAGGAGTTAAATTATAGTTTTCTACCCACAAGTTAACATACAAAATCCACTAGGGTTTAGTTTAATTCCAATATGCACCTAATGATCTACGCCTCAACTATATATGATTTTAAGGCAAGCGGACATATTTATACTAAACCACCTTCAAGAAGATACCAAGATGTTATTTTGATAGAAACCAAGGTAGCACCGTTTAGTCGTTCCTTTGAACAAGGACTCATAAGGTGACTTCTAAGCGGTCTTCGCCACTCAACCTAGTGTCGGACCTGAAGAGAGGGCATTCTTCTCACGATTACCAAAACTAGAAGGAAACCACATACTGGATAAAGTTGGACCATGACATTCCTAAAATATGGGTTCACGACATGGACGCTAAACATAATGACTATGATGGTAAACTCCAACTAGGGGTTTTATTTACCTAACCTAGAGTGTTCCATCGAGTGCAAGCTTAAGTTCATTCTACGGTCTTAATTTTCTTATATGGTAAAAAGGATCACACATGCAGGCAAGTTATGCACGAATATTTTATTAAGGTTGAGTGTTCCCATTAAAACTCTTTATTATGTTTGCAAGGTAAGAAGATAACCCAGTAATTAATTTAATCGTTTATTGAATACTGAGAAAGTACTACAATATATTAACTTCAATTTCAATTTACTATGTATAAATCAAACCCTTTTTGCCATACACAACTAAGAATCAAATTGAACTAGGTGATTAGATGCACATTTCCTAAGTTATCCCTAAAACTAGCATCTCCTACATATTAACAAATTTCAATTATAATTTTCTGTAACAAGAGACTACATTAGACAGTTATTCATTTTACAATGACTATGTAAAAATTACAATAATAATAATTAAATTACACATCACCTTTTTTGTCGTCATTCTTCCATCCTGCAAAACCCACGTGAGCATGATATCAGCGATAAATCGTTGGCATGGCATCCACCCTAATCAATCATAATTATCATTTTTCAGTTTCCCATTTACATAAGATAAAAATTACAATTTGCAATCGAAACAAAAAGGTTTAGAGACATGTATTCATTACATTTCATTTTTCTTCTTTTTGTAACCCAAGAGAGAGAAAGAGAAGGGTAGAGAGAGAAAACACCATTTGGTCAAAAGTTCTAATACACACAACAAGTTTCATTATAGTGTTTTAAATAGTTATTTACATGTGTTTAAACGTTTTCAGGGTGATTTGGCAACCCTACGAGGTCCATAACTTTCTATTCTTACATTTTCTCACTAGCTACAAAACATTCAAAACGGGCTCGGAGGCTAAGAAACTACTTCCAAAGGTTATCTTCCGATGAGCACGCACACCATGATTAACTTTCTACATGTCCCTAGATATACCAAGAGTTCATAACAATTGACGGAATTGAAAAAGAGTGCACGGTTTGCATTTGGTGGCTAGTTTTCTGGGGCCGTGGTGTAGTTCACCCAGTTGTAAAATGACAAAAGTTAGCTCGAGGGCCCAGAAAACCACATCCAAAACAATGTTGATGGAGGAACACACAACGAGACATCTCCTACTAGTTCCCCTATATAAAGAGAATTCATCAGAGTCGACGGGACTGAGAACTAGAGAACCATTTTTAAACGGCAACAAGTTTTCTGGAGCGACAAGATGAAATTGGACCAGTTTGACCTCATCAAACTGCGACCGGAGGCCTACAAAATGGCTTCGCCAAACTATCCCAAAAAGTTCTCTTTCCTATATTGAATGTTCCATGCATTTTCTAGTATAAACACTAGAGGTTTGTGAAGATGGGAAGTAATTTCTCCATTCAGGTTTCAAATGGTGGTTCAAAACGAAAGCCAACTTTCTAGATTTAACAACTTTCTACTGTTGTAAACCAGTGTAACAGGGCTCCTATAAGAGCGTCAAAAGGATGTCATATGTTTGTTTCGGGTCAAACCAAAGGTCAAGGTGACTCCTCGTATACCAAGGTACACGAATGAAACTTCACATCTCATTTCCAGAGTTACGAAGGGTACTTAGTGAGTCTCGAAAAATTAAAAATTTAACTATTTAAAACAAGGAGAAGGTCAACTTTATCAATGGGGAGTCAAATTCATCTAGTTGATAAAATGATATTGGAGCGATCAAGAAGGGTAAGAGTTTTCTAAATCATCTCGAAGTGAGGGTGATAGTTCATGGTTTAAAGTAGGCGAGTTATAATGACTTCGTGAGTTACGACACGACAATTTATTGTTTTACAATGAGTTAAAGGAACATTTAACTGTATTAAAAATCCCTAATAATTTAAAATTCTATTTAGTTAAAAGAGAACTAAAACATGAAAATTATGAGAGGTAAGGGAAGAAGAACCATGCCTGGAGAATGAAGTCGGTCGAAGCAGCGCAGGCTTGGGTTCAGCCTCTTGTTTGGGCACTTCGTCAACCAGTTCACGAGCATCCTCAACTCCACCATTTTGCATACATGTCTACAAGGGAAGTTGCATTGCAAACAAAAACATCTTGTTTTCTATGCCTTGATGGTTTTCCAATAGAGTAAGTAGTTGCTTGTGTGTTTCTAAAACCTTTTGAACAGATCCATTATGTGCATATCTTGCAATCCTGGCATTCCATGAGGCAACATTTCTTTGAGGCATTTTGTCAAACAGTTGACATTTTTTATACATATTTGCCATAACACCTATAACTACAACTTTCAAAATACAATGCATTGAAGCCCTTGAGATCAATTTTTATTTCATTCGAACCAAGCAAATAATCATCCTTGCACATAGGTTGATGGTCAGGGTAGGTTCCATAAGACCACATCTCTTTGAGGCATTCTATCAAGGCACTCAACGCCTTTTATCAGGACCCATTTTTTCATATCCTGTTATCATTACTCAGGACTATCATATCATATTTAGGTATTTTGTCAAATAGTTCACATGCGTTGTGTATGCCTTCACATTTTGCATACATGCTGATCTGGGTACCTAACAAGACATTTAAAGATATTATCTTCCCATGATGCTTTGATGGATGTCCATGTGCATTGTTCTAAAGCTCCCATTTTGACAGCAGCTGGGAGGTTTTGTGGAAAAAGGCTGTGGATTCTGGCTTTATGACACAGATGCATTTCTTTGAGGCTTTACTCGTACCAAATGCATTTGCTTGGAAGTTTCTAAGGCCTTTTCAACAAACACATTTGTGCATATCCCAAAATCATTGCAGTCCATGGAACTGCATTTCTTCCATGCATTTAGTCGAACAGTTCACATGCTTCCACGTTTTACATATGTATCTACTAGGGCACTTGCGACTGCAACATCTGACAAAGTTCCTCTGCCCTTTTTTTTTTCTTGGATGGGAGCCCACAGGTCTAGGCGCGGCTGGGAGGATGTTGGCAATGTGACAAACTAAACAGACAAAAATCCTCCTCCATTTTGTTTTGATGAGCGTCCATACTCTGTCCCCTAAAGCTTTTGCGACTGTAACAACATCTGACCAAAATCCCTCTCTCCAATGCTTGTTTTTCCCACATAGGTGTGTGGCATAGCCTGGGAGAATGTTGAAATGGTTGTGGAGTCTGGCTTTACGTGCATCAAATGCATTTGCTTGATAGTCTTCCAAGGCCTCTTCAACAAACTCATTTCTGAGTAGATCCCTACCCCCAAACCAGCCGCCCCATGCCCAAAACTAACTCATTCCAAAAGCCAAAAAGAAAAAACCCTAACTGTGATTTTTGGACTTTTTCGCCTTCTTCCACTTTGCCCTAAACCGCCCAACATTCACGGGCATTTTGATTTTTTAAAATTTTTTAATTCCTTTTAAATTTATTTATCTATTTTTTTTGTTTGTTTTAATCTAAAAATGCCATAAAACCCTAAAATGAAGTAGACAAATAAATAAAATATAACTTAAAGTCAATCCATTACCAGAGATAAAATTTTGACACAAAAGTGACTGATTGAAGTCGGCGATATGAGTTATAATAGTATTATAAACATTATTTTAATAATTTTACGGCTTAATAATGATAATAATTATTAATCCTATTAATGTCGATGACCCGACAAACTCGAAGAGCTGAGAACCAAATTTTCCTTTAACCGGATAACCGTCCATGACACTACGGGGTCCACAGTTTGGGGTGTCGACAATGACCCAAAAGGCAAGAAGGAGAGGGAAGGTGAAAAATCTTCAGATCTTCAATCACTCTAAAATTCATCAAACCCTTGCTCTCATGTTCTCTAATTTTTCTCATCATGCAACACACTTTAATATACCTCAATTCATGCTCCAATACCTACAAACAACTTCCACCTAGGTCACTCCACCTTGCACACACTCCACCTGTTCATAAAAGCACCCAAAACATGTTTTTATGTGTATTTCATCTTTCAAACTTAGGCCTGAAATTTTCCCTCCATTTGGTTAGACGATACATCAAGGAAAAATTTCAAATTTTAAATATAATAGCTATAAGTGACCCATATAGGTCGGCCTAGCCAAAACCTCATTTCATGTGCCAAAAATGGCTCAAAACCCCATGGGCACAATCTTAAAATTTCCCTAACATGAGTACCATAATTTTTCATGACCCATGAACCCTTATAAATGATTAAAATATCATTAAACATTCATACATGGTCATAATTAATATCAACCAATAAAATTATTTCATTTACTGGGCCCAAGTTTCCTTTACAATCTTAAAAATGTTAGTTGTTTCCTTAACCTTTTAGCACCTTATAAAATTCATAATGTTGTAAAATGACTTATATTGAACTAAAATATTCCATGTGACAAATAAAAATAAATTTTATAACCTTTATAAACTTATAAGCATGTTAAAAGTCATATACCATCTTTTACTTCAAATCACAACAAGATTTGACTTCACCAAATCAACTTGCCAAAAATCTGTTTCCAAATGTTAGCTCATAAAATATTTTGTCCAAAAAGTAAATACCTTAAAATAGATTCATTTTATTCCAAATTCCTCCCTCTTCACTCTCCAGGTGATGAGAAGCATTAATCAACCCATTTCATGCTTCAAACAACATCAAACTTCAAAAAAGTAGATGTTGTCTTAAACTACGAAAAACTTTCTTTATGAAATAATTACCTATAAATCATATAAAATAAAATTATCATGAGGAAATAAATATATAAATGAAAATATATCCGAATTTAATTTCCAAAACAACTTGAATCATCTCAAAATTCCACCTGTATCTTAAGTTATGGCGGGACATCTGAACCCTGCTTTTGAGACCCCAAAACCGGTCTTTGACCACCAACCTATTGAGCCTCAAAAAAATTTAAGTAAAAATAATTACCTGAAAAAACCATTTAAAGGAATAAAAACTCCCATACATCATGCACCATCAATTTTGCATGTTACTAATTTGGAACATCTTGTCCTAAAACATTCTTCTTCAGAAACTGCTATTTTTAGGTGGGGTCCACATATCACCATGACCTCAACCATAAATTTATGGAAATAATGAGTATTACTATATAACATCCAATAATCAAATTTTCATTATAAATCAAAACTGGGTCACATAACTTCATCTTTTCAAACTTCTCCTAGCTAGGGTTTTTGACCTCTATACCTTCTAAATATTCGTTCATAAAAATGTGATAGTGAAATGACCTCATTATTTTTTTGAAACATTATAAACTCACCATAGAAACATCCCTAAAATCCACAAGGTCCCATGTAAAGCACATGATTCACAATGAGCATCTGAAGTTGCATGTTGAGCTAGATTTTCACCGTTTCTTGACCCTATCTTACTAAAACAATCATAACTTACAAAATACTCATCATGGGCACCTAAATTTTTTTGAGAGCATCATCACTCATCCCTATAACATATCTAATCATCATAATGTGAATTTCATATCCCAATATCTCCATTCACTAAGACTTACCTATGCTTGCATGCTAGATCCTCATAATAACAACTAGGGCCAACTGAAACAATGCAATAACTGAATAATAAACCTCTGAAAATGGCCCAAACATACCTAATTTTCCATGATACACATGATTTCATGCTTCCATGAGCTCAAATGTCTCCAATACACTCTGTCACACGTCCAAGCAACCATACCTACTCCCAATGAACACCTGTAACATGGAGAATCACATGTACCCGCACGATGCCACTATTGTGATTTCTCAATAACTCTCAAATAAAACATGTCAACATACTTCTAAAACAACCAAGAAGCTCAAGTTACTAAGGAACACCTCCTAGGCACCTGTATGGGCTTTCCGAGCAAGCTTTCACCACTAAATCTCAATATAAGTAGGTCAAACACATCGAAACATCATGTTAGCTCCATATAAATCATCCTACAACATTCACTTTATCATTAATGTGATTTTTCATCAATGAAAAATCTATTAGGACACCATGCCAACAATCTCCCCCTTTTTCATTGATGGAAAACACCTTGAACTTCTCCCCCTTTTTACATTAATGACAAAGAAATACCTATCAATTACTTTTTTCACCTATCTTAGATTCATACCATCATGATTTGGTTAGAAACATCAACCAAAGGTCTCAATTTGCTCCATTTTCTTGATTTTTTTCTCAAAATCTGAATTTTACCTTCATTTTAGGCATGCAAACACCAAGATCCACCTAAAAGAAGCACCATAAATATATGAAGATCACCATTAATCCATGAAAATAATAATCTCACTTGTTAGGGGCACAAAACATCATTTCCAACCTCCTAGGCATGCAAAAACACCAATTTTCTCCTACAACTCTGTTTTAGTCTTCAAGATAGTACTATAGCAGTACATGACTAAAGTAAATTACATCATGACCATGCCAACAATCAATAATCATCATGATCGAGCTCTATACATTCATCCTTGATCAAATTTCACCTTTCCTAGGTCTAAAGCATGCGAACTAAACATGTAATTTCTCTTCATACCGAGTGCAATGTAGTGAGCCCATAAAAGTCTTTTAGTACATTTTAGACCATTTTCAACATGCTCCTACAAGTCAACCATGCTTGGAATCATTCAAATGCTACTCCCCAGGATTAAAGCACTTATCTCTAGCTCACAAGCATTAATTTGAGCTACTAGACTTGTTTACATGCCTTGAAATGGAATAAACAACTTTCTCAAGTTCATAAACAACTTTTTCAGGTGTTCTCTAATCATTTCCAACCGAGATAACCAATATCTTACCTTTGAGAGTGTGAAAAAGGAAGAAAATGCCACTTTCTCACCTTGAATGATCTAGAGACCACTATTCGCAATCTTACCAAGGCACTCCCTTGTCTTGATTATTCTTGTACACTCTCTTAGCCACCATGCACCTATAACAACAAATTTTCTTACAAAAACAACACTTCATCAATGTTAGAGAGAAACAAACAACAATCTATTCCAATGATTTTAAGAAGAGAAAACAATGTCTTAGAAATATCTAACCACTTATACCAAGATATAGACTAAACCAATGCATTAATAGTAAAAATTGAACTTAATCAAAATTCCTATTTTTGAGCACGCAACCTTTTCTCTTTCTTTATTGGGAGCTCAAAGTCAATAGAAACATCTAACCACTTATACCATGTATGATATAGGACTAAACCATGCTCCCATGGCATTAATAGTAAAAATTGAACTTACTCTCTATCAAAATTCCTATTTTTGAGCACTGCAACCTTTTCTCTTTCTTTACTGGGAGGTCAAAGTCAATATGTTGACCTAAAACTAGATCATTTCATCATGTAAACACACATATCCATACATATTCATCATGAGAAGATTTGATTAGAGGCAGAGAAAGAAAATTTCCACTTCATTTTAACTAACACCATGCAAGAATAAGCCTCTATAGGCCTGTGTAGTGCAAATTTGAGCAAAATGCATTATTTTCATGCCTTCTTAGACACCTAAGACCTTCTTCATGCACAATTTCATTGCAAATCATGAATATATGAGAATACATACCTATTTAAACTAAGAGTAAGTTTTGGGAAGCATGACATGCCTCTAACATCCTCCAACTCTTCCTTCTTTTATCATTTCAAGCCTGTAGGTCTTCAATTTTCTTAAGAAGCAACATTAGGCTTACTCAAATACATACTAGCTGAGATCATTACCACATACACTTCCAAACACTCCAATTAGCATTATTACTTCATAGACCACATTAAGAATGAGGTGAGACAATTCTTCTATACCTGAGACATTATCATTATGGCTTATGTACTGTAGCATGCAATTTTGTCATGAATCATGGTGAAATACATATTCCTCTTAATCATACAAGATCATAAGGGATGCATCATACAACACTTTAGAACTTCTTAGACATATACTACATCTTGAATACCTGTTTTAGGAGTGAAAGGACCAAGATATAGGGTTTTGGGGACCAAACCCTCAGATAGAGAATTTGAAGCAAATCACTAACTCTATCATTAAAATTTAGAACTATATGCATACCTTGAGATCCAAATCACTTTCATCCTTTATCCATACAAGTATTCATGAAAGGAACAAAATTTTAATCCATAATTCTTTCATTTGAGAACTCAACCTTGAGTTTCCATCTATACCACTTCTTGGAGACTGTGTGTAAACTCATTCATAAGGCAACCGAGTAGTATTTTTTGATGTATATATCTCTTATCTTATTAAAAATTACATAATCACCTTGTGTAATCTTACATGAAATCACTGAGCATCATATTCAATGATATTTCATCATGATCATTAACCTTATATACATGTAGCCATCCTTTTGCTTGCAACATAGTACAAATTTCACTCCATCACTGTCACAATTATACTTCTTGAACTCAAACTGATCAATTAGGACTTTATCACTATAAAATACATTTAAAAGGACTTATAGGACCATACACTACACTTGCAACTCATGATATAAACCCAAAATTCCCGAAACATATGACACATATTGCACACTCATTATGACAGACTTGATACTATAAAGAAAATGAATACTCAAAGCCATACAATGACCAATTTAAACATTACATACTAATTTTCTCATCAAATACATGATAGTTCCTTTAAACACATGAAGGTCACACTTTTTAAGACCACTTCTAATTCTTGACTACTCAAAATACCTTCTTATAACACATATTGACATCGAGGACATCACAAACCAGTGACACAACCAAGACCAACAATAATTTATATGAATGAGCTAAGATGCATACTAAGGACCCAACAACCATGAAACACACACACAAACACATAAATATATTACAGATGATAAACACATTATCCTTTTCAAGGAGTGATAAACACATTTTTACTCCCTAGAACATATGATAGACATGATAGACCATTTAAGGTCTATTAAGAACTGAGATTACTCCTAGCTAGCTCCTTAGATACTTAAATGTAGGCTTTGAAAGTGGCTTAGTGAGAATGTCAACCACTTCTTCCTTGTTATATACATGCTCCAAATTTAAATGCCCTTTTCTCACAAGGTCTCTTAAATAATGATACTTGATTGGAATGTGTTTTGTCTTGGAATGTAAAACTGGATTCTTTGAGACACTAATTGCACTAGTACTATCACAAAATATGGGTGTAGGTCCAACATTTTTACCTTATATTCCTCCAAGGTTTGTTTCATCCATACAAATTGTGAGCAATAGTGAACATCACCAACATATTCAGCTTCACATGTTGAGAGGGCTACAAGATATTGCTTCTTACTTGACCATGAGATAAGGAATTTTCCAACAAAGTATGCTCTACAACTAATACTCTTCCTATCATTCATACTTCCTACCCAATCAACATAATAATAAGCCTTTAATTCAAAGTTTTCACTCTTAGGATACCATAAACCATACTCAATAGTACCCTTAAGATATCTAAGAATTATTTTCACTACTGTAGTGTGATTCTCTAGGATCCTCTTGAAACCTTCCAACTAAACTGATTGCTTGAACAATATCAGGTCTAGAGGCTATAACATATAGTAGGATACCAATCATGGATCTATATTCAATTTGATTTACCTTAGGAGTGTCATCTTCCTTGCATAATTTGCATCCTATAACCATAGGTGTGCCAACATGCCTACATTCATCCATTTGAAACTTCTTAAGAATTTCTTTGACATATTTGGATTGAGAAATGAATATACCTTTGTCATGTTGACTTACTTGAAGTCTAAGAAAGAAAGAAAGTTATCCTAACATAGACATTTCAAACTCTTTCTTCATGGCTTTTATAAAATTTTGAACCATACAATCACTACCTCCACCAAAAATGATATCATCTACATATACTACAACTATCAACAAATGATCTCCTTCAATTTTGATATACAAATTACTATCAGCCACTCCTTTATTGAATATTTATTTAGTCAAATATCTATAAAACCTCTCATACCAATATTTAGGGCCTTACTTTAGACCATAAAGAGACTTGTTTAACTTTACACATGATCAGATTTATCATTCAAAGAAAATCCATCACATTAATCCATATAGACTTATTCATTTAGAAAACCATTCAAGAAGGAAAATTTAACATCCATTTGATAAAATTTAAATCCTTTAAAACCAACATATGCCAAGAATAATTTGATTGCTTCCATCCTAGCTACAGGTGCAAAAGTATCATCAAATTCTATCCCTTCAACTTGAGCATAACCCTTGCAAAATAATCTTGCTTTGTTCCTTATGAATTCTCCATTCTCATCTAGTTTATTTCTAAACACCCATTTTGATCAAATCACATTCTTATCTTTTGGTCTAGGCACAAGTTCCCAAGTTTTTTTCTTTTCAATTTGATCTAACTCTTCATTCATAGCCTTAACCCAATGCTCATCTTTAATAGCTTCTACAACATTATTAGGTTCAAATTTTGAAAGAAGAGCTAGGTTATCTTGATTTTGAAGACTTACCAATTTCCTTCTTATAGTGACTCCAGAGTCTTTCTTGCCCAAGATTTGAGATTCAGGATGATCTCTTCTAACTTTTCTAGAAGGAACCTTTGTGTCTTGTATTTATTCCTCATCCTTCTCTTGAACAAATTCATCATCTTCTTCCTTACAAACATCCTCACAAAATGATTCATTAGCTTTAGAGAAAGACCTCATAGTGGATGATTCATCAAACTTAACACTAGCACTTTCAACAATAGATTTCAACCTCTTGTTATAACATAAATAAGTTGTGCTTCTAGAGGAGTAGCCCAAGAATATACCTTCATCATATCTAGAATCAAACTTACCAAGGTTTTCTTCAGTCCTCTTGATGAATCATTTACATCAAAAATGCCCTAAAATGCTCCACATTTTGGTCTTCCTTTCCATAGCTCATAAGGAGTCTTATCACTATTCACTCTTAGTTGACATCTGTTGAGAATATAAACAACAATACATATTACTTCTTTCCAATAACCATTAGGTAACTTAGACTCATTAAGCATGGTCCTTGTTGTAGAACAGGACAAAATCCTAACAATATTTTATTAATCAACAAGATCATTCTTACAATGGAATGTTGCAATTCTTATAAGAATTGCATAGCTAAATACATACATAGAAATATGTTGCACAGGTGAAACAATAAACTAATTCACACAAGCTTCCAAAAAGACATATGGGAAGCATAACCAAATTAAATACAAAAAAAAATAGTATTGTTAAAAAATACAACTCTCGTATGCATAATAAAACCAAAATAGATAGTTATATAAATATAATCATATTAAAATTAATAATGAATAACCTATTATTATAGTTAAAGAATAATTATAAATAGAGAATATATATTTCCTAACATTCCCCCTTAATTTTGCATTACCTCAAGGGATGAGGAGAGAAACTCTCTGAACAACTCGAACTTGTCACGTGCAAGTGACTTTGTGAAGATATATGCTCGTTGTTCATCTATTGGACAAAACTAAAGTTGTATATTGTGTTTCAAGACATGCTCGCATATGAAATGTACCTATACCTCAATGTGTTTTGTTCTTTCATGAAAAATTATATTACAAACAAGTTTGAGAACACCTTCATTGTCAACATACATGGTGGTCGGTTTGTCCTATGGTATTCAAAGTCCTTCTAGTATGCAACATAGCCAAATCGATTCACAGATAACTTCTCCTACAAAACGATACTCAGATTCTATGGAAGAATGAGAAACAAAGTTTTTTTCTTACTTCCCCATGATATTGGTCTAGATCCCATAAAGAATACAAATCCTAAAGTGGATTTTTTGTCATCAATATTACCTGCATGATCTGAATCCGAATATCTTGACAAGAAGAAAGTTGTCGTTCTTCTTGTATTCTAAACCAAGATCCACTGATCCTTTGAGATGTCTCAAGATGCCCTTGCTTCTTTCCAATGATGAAGTGTAGGTCATGTAAATGAGACTCCAAATCAACTACCGATAGAGAGTGGCATTTACCTCGGGAGATGGATCGAATGAGATGACTGTAATCTATTCTCCGTAGATGTGGCAATTGGTGTGCAATCCATCATCCTAAATTTATTGAGTGTTGTTTTGGTATATTTCATCTGAGAAAAAAATGTGATTCTCTTTCTTCCATACTTCCAATCCAAGACAATAGTGCATTAGCTCGATATCTATCATGTTGAGCGATTGATTAAGACATTTCTTTGTTGCATCTATCATCCTCCTTTGAACTATCGGTGATAACTAGATCATTGACATAGAAAATAGTAATCATAATCTCCCCCCTTGATTTTTGAGGTAAATATTGGGATCGTATGGATTTCTAACAAATCCATGTTGTATGAGATGCTCATCAATTTTGATGTACCATGCCCAGGGTGCCTATTTGAGGCCATACAGATATTTCTTGAGTCTACATACCTTTGCTTCTTGACCAGGTACTACATATCCCTCAAGTTGAGTCATATAGACTTCTTCTTGTAAATATCCATTTAGAAAGGCACTTTTTACATCCATCTAATGGACTTTCTAACCAAACTGTGCAACTAGAGAAAAGATCATCCTAATCATTTTGATCTTAGTGGGAGAAAATGTCTCCTCGTAGTCAATGCTTTATTTTTGTGCATACCCCTTTGCTACTAGTCTCACTTTGTACTTGTCCATTGTTCCACCTACTTTGTAATTTTTTTAAATCCATCTCGCATCAATGGATTTCTTCCACAGTGGAAGATCGACAAGCTACCAAGTGTTATTTTTTATTGTTGAGTGATATTTAGAGTCCATGGCATTTTTCCAAGATTTTGACTATAGGGCTTCCCGGAATGTAGAGGGCTCATTAGAATCGATAACTCTACTCATTAAAGCAAAGTTAACTTCTTCTCTTTACTTTACTACGATTTTGTGGTCTAGGGGTAGATGTATCTGGTGGAGCATCCATTCTTGCATCTCGTAATGTGCTAGTACACCACTTGGGCATATGCTGAATTGTTCACGTGGGTTGTGGTTCTATTAGATCATCACTTTCATCATCAGTGGGAACATCAACTTAAATTTTTACAACTGGTGAAGAATATACATTAGGTGTGTCTGGAGGAGGATCCTCTACTTCCTTATTCTCAAAGAACTCAACATCTCTGCTGATGTAGAATTTCTTGGTCTTTGGATCCATGAATCTGCCTAAGAGTCTTTTAACTATACCCAATGAAGATGATTTTTTGAGACTTCATGTCCAAATTATTTATGTTCGCCTAGGTATGTGCATACTTTCTTTAAACTTGAATACTCTAAGGTTTGTAATAGATGGTTTCTGATTTGACCATGCTTCTTGTGGTGTTACTTTAAGAGAAACAGCTGTGGGCACTTTGTTTTAAAAAATACACTGTAGTCTTTGTTGCTTCTACCGAATGTCTTTGCAATTCCAAAATAATCGATCATGCATCGCACCATTTTCATGGCAAAGTATAGTTTATTATCTCAACAACACCATTGTGTTGTCATGTGTGTGGAGGAGGCATTTTTTGATGAATCCCGTGATTTTTTAGGTATTCTTTGAACTCATCTTTGGTGAATTCCCCCTCTCAATATGAGTGGAGAGTTTCGATGTGAAGACCAATTTCATCCTCAAATACTAATTTTAACTTCTTAAAGGTTTCAAAAGCTTCACTTTTCTTGCCAAGACAAAAATCCACATTTTTCTTAAATAGTCATCAACACATAGCATGAAGTATTGAAATATAGAATGACTTGGTTACATCAGACCACAAAGATCGGTATGAACCAGATCAATCTTACCATGAGCTCGATATGTACTCTTCTAGAATGAAGCTCTTTATTTTTTTTCTGTTAGGCGGTGAGAACACTTATCTATATCCCTCTAAAGATATGGTAACCCGTGTACCATATTACGCTAGAGAAGTGTCTCAAGATACTTGAAAATAACATGACCAAGTCTCTGATGCCACAATTTGTTTGAGGTAGAGTTATTAGCCACAAGTGATTGATCATCTTCATGGACAAAATCAAGATGGAACATGCATCCCACATTGGAGGATTTTGCAACTATTTTTGAGCATCATGATTTATCTCGAATTAAACATGTTTTTTTATTGGAATGACTATCAAATTCAATTTTTAAGTTGTGATCTAGGAGTTGACTGAATGAAAGCATATTTTTAGTTAACATAGGGACATAAAAGACATATGATATTCTACAGTTGTGTGAACCAAGGGGTAGAGAAATGTTCCCAATCCCCTGAACTGTATATGAAGAATCATCACCCAACAAAACATTGTTTTTCGAAGGCGTGTCACTCATTGAAGTAAACTAGTATCTGTAGATGGTCATGTGTTAAGTGGCTCCCAAATTAGCATACCAAACATCACTAGATGATGTGGATGGTTCACTTGATCGAGCAGTGTACAAGAATCTTCATTATCTAAATGTTCTTCTTACTCAACAATATTTCCTTGCTAATGGGGTCTTCTTTTCTAGTTCCCCTTTTTCTACCCTTGATTGTAGTTGTATGTCCCTTGTGAGATTTCTAGTGTTGAGGTCCAAATTTTCTTGATGAACCTTTCTTATAAGTGTTATACCAACAATATTTCAACTCATGTCCTCTTTTATAGATTGGACATTGCTTCTTCTATTGTTTGTCCCCTTGATGTTGATATTGATTCTGATGTTGGGAATTTTAATAGGAATTAGGTTTTCTTTACCTTTACCTTTCCATTTTTATGAGAAGAAAGTGTTTTCTCCTCTTCATCATCCTTGTTATGTGTGGCTTCATCTTGTTATAAAGTAGGTTTACCAACTTGTCAAAACTAACTATCATCTATGAAACGTTCGGTGTTGTTACAAACATGTGGTAAGAAGAGGGATCCCTCTCAGAATAATGGGAATGAGAGCATCATTTATGACCAATTCTCTGAGGGATAGAAGTGAAGCCCTCAACCATGTAACTCTTCTTAAGAAAGCTTTAATTTTATCATTCTCGCTTGAACTTTAGTGTGTGTAACTGACTCTACAAATTTAGTATGACATTTGTGTTTTTGGCTTATATATCTTGTGCTCAACTTATCCCACATTTCTTTGGCTATTTTGGCATCTTGAATGTGGGGTTGCATATCATCGATACTTTAAACAAGATGATGAGTTTGGCCTTTTTGATCTACTTTATCAAACTATGGTTCTTTGTGTTCTATCATTTGTTAATATGGTTAGAGTACCTAGTCACAACATGCCAGATCTCTTCAAACTCAATCCGTATCTTTATTTTTGTCTTCCATGCAACATAGTTGTTTCCTCTGAGTAGTTATGAATCTGGAAGAAAAAATTTGGGGGCATTGGTGCCCATATTGTAGAAATCATTGGCAGGGTTAGGCTCTTATCACTCCAGGTATAAGGTCTCCCAATCTATATACAACAGATCCAATATACCAAACCTTTCTATATACGCGCCCTTTCAATATACCCGACAAGTATGTGGAAGAAGCTTGCCCTTTTATATACCCAATGATGTATGTGAAAGAGGTTAACGTACATGAAAGAATTAAATATGTGGTACCAAGATAGTATTGAAAGGGGTCTATGTGATTATTGACACTAGCTCAAAGAAATATCCTCATATGTGCGTGTAACTTTACTATATACTTAGATAATTTCTCAATCCGGATTTATGTCATGTAATCATTCACAGACAGATGGGATGGCTCATAGTGTGTGCACTGTGACCTTATTACTCCCGTTGATTTAAAGGGTCAATGCCCAGATGATGTTGTTGCAACTATATTAGGTGTTAAGTGTAGTAGTAGTCATGATGACTTTACCCGTAAGCGCTTCCTAGAGGCACTTTGTATATATTGAATGCTGCGAATGAGATCTAGGATTTCGTGAGTGTTTTTAAACCAATTTTTTTGTTTTTTAGTACAATATTCTGCCATTTTATGAGCAGTTAAAATGTTTGTGGTTGACTATGACAACCTCCAAATTAGTACAATATATTGAAGCATACAAATTACATTCAAAATTATGGAAAAATTGAATGGCAAGCAATTTTGTTTTTGTTTTTCGGGGCCCAGTGGCCTTTGGAGCCCAAAATGACCTTGTGAGCAAAAAACCATAAAAAACTTGCTTAAAATGGAGTTTTCCGGTACCCCCTTTTGTGAATGTTGTCTAGAATAAAAAAATAGGCCTATTAGGAGAATTTTTTTGCCCTATATTAGGGTTTTTCTCACTAAAATTTTAGTAGCCTGTTTAGCTATGACTAAGCTATTTAGTCAAGGTTTTCTCACTAAATTCCCTTCCAATTTTGGTGGTTTTCCAATTTTTACACTAAAAAAATTGGTTAAAAAATATTTTTGGGGGTGGGGGTCAAACCCCTCACCTCACCCACCCAAGTTGATGAATCTTGTGCGCTTAGATATGAAGCAAATCATCTTTACATTAAAGAAAATTTGGTGACTTTGTTGAAATGTGACTTGGTACAAATAGAGGATCCACGTGCATGTGTGGAGTAGAAATTTTAAGATGTCTCGCTTGGAGATCAACATGCTACGTAGAATGAGAAGGGAAAATTAGGGTTCACATTGTCAAAACTAGATCTACTTTTTATCTCTTTTCCACTTTAATTTAGATCATTATTTTTATCCTCGTGTTTTGAATTCCTTGTCTATTGTATGTAGGTTATAGATTATGTGGAGTGCCAAAATCAATGTATGGTTGTAGGTATGGGAGGTGGATGGGAGCTCTCCAACTCACCATTGTGAGTTTTGTATTCATCTCTTTCTGTCATGTATGGTTGAAGGTAGCAAGTTCTCAAAGCTTATGGAATCGATTATCCACTAGATTGACTAAAGGGGGGTTGTAAAAACTATGTGGAGATCGACCAAGAGCTCTTTGTTGCTTTGAGATGGCCCAAATCAATGGGAAAAGGCTATGAATCCCCAATGCAATGATTTAACATGCCAATGAAACAACTCGATCAATGTATGAGAATGCCTCAGCTACTATGATCTTATGACTTGGTGTGGATCAATAATAATGCATATTAACTCGGATTTGGCCTTTGCCGAGAAATACCAAACCACCCATAAAAACTCAATTACTCAAGGTAGAAAGCTATAATGGAAATGGCTCAAGTGGGATCTCAAATGCAACTTGGTCCTCCAAATAAAAAATAATCTCCAATTTTTAGCATAGTCCTCCAAATGTAGAGGTAGAGGTAAAACCCTTTGCGTGGGGATTTTTTTTTAAATTTTCTATCCCTACGGGAAATTTTTCTTGGTGTAGGGTGCACCAGTAAAAAAATAAAATAAAATTTGCATTCCAAACACATGAAACAAACAAGAGGTTGTGGGGATGTAGGGATGGGGCTAGGAAGTTGTAGGAGGCTACACATGCTCTCAATTGCTACAAATTCTTCTCCAATCTCCTCTTTCACACCTCTCTTTCGCACCTTTCACAGTGGTCAAGATTCTCACTCTAGTACCAAATTTAGAATAGGGATGAAATCTTGACAATATTTTATTAATCAACCAAATCATTCTTACAATGGAGTGCTGCAATTCTTATAGGAATTGTACAATTGAATACATACACGAAATATGTTGCATAGGTGCAACAATAAACTAATTCACATAAGCTTCCAAAAATACATCCGGGAAGCATAACCAAATTAAATACAAACAAACAATAGTATTGTTAAAACAATACAACAACTCCCGTATGCAAAATAAAACAAAATAGATGGTTATATAAATATAACCATATTACAATTAATAATAAATACCCAATTATTATAGTTAAAGCAAAATTAACTATAGAGAAATATATATTTCCTAACACTTTTCATCTCATGATAGTCCTATTCTACCTTTCAACAACTACATTTTGTTGGGGAGTTTTAGAAGTTGAAAAATTGTCTTCTAATACCACACTCACTAAAAACTCATCAAATTTATTGGACCAAAATTCTCCTCCATTATAAGATATTAAACACTTTATCCTTCCATTATTTTCCTTTTCAATGAGATATTTTTAATATTCAAATAAATCTAAGGCACCATATTTGTTCTTCAAACAAGCAACCCAAGTGTATCTAGTAAAATCATCAATAAGAAGTATGAAATAATAATCACCTGAAGTAATTTCAGTCCTCATAGGCCCACATAAATCAGTATGAATCAGCTGAAGTGGACTTGTAGTAGACTCATATTCATTTGTCTTGAATCTCCTTCTAGTTTTCTTTCCATGCATACAAGCCTTGCATAAAGTATCTTCTAGTTTCTTGAGTTTAGGCATGTTTCTCACACAATTGTTAGAACTGATTTTAACAAGATTATAAAATTTCACATGGCCTAACCTCCTATGCCATAACCAAAAGTCATCCATCTTACTCATAAGACATCTTTCATTATTAATTTCCTTGAGAAAAAACATGTTACCATCATTCCTTTTTCCTTTTGCAACTAGTCTACCAGATTCTCCTTTTCTTATCTTACAACCTTTCACATCAAAAGTAAGAACATACCCTTGCTTTACCATTTGAATTACACTTGAGTAGATTATGTTTCAAACCTTCTACATATAGAACATATTTGGTGATGGTTTTTCCATTTTCCAAACTCAAAGTGCCTCTACCTAAAATATTTATGGCTGAGTTGTCTCCAAATCTCACTAAAATCCATCATGTTTTTGAAGAGATAAAAATTTACTCTTATCACTGTCATATGAGCTGAAAAACCACTATCAATGTACCAAATCTATTTTTCATTATGAATATGAAAGGAAATTTGAGCAAGATCACATACTTCATTATGTTGCAAAGAGGATGAAAAATCCCCATATATATCATACCAAATATCAAAACCTAAAGGATTAAAGTAAGCTCTCATATTCATCAATGGAAACATATCACCTTGATTCTTAGAACATTCCATGTTTGTGCTTCAGAAGATCTCCTTCAAGTTGTCAAGCTCCTCTAGAAAGGCCTACTTTAATACCAATTGTTAGAAGTACAATGCACTAAGGGGGTGAATCAGTCCTTATAAAAATTTAAAATTAAAGTTTCAAATATGAAACTCAAATTACAATATTCAAATAGCCACAATAACCACTTATTCAACTTTTAATGTGTGCATACCATAAACCATCAACAATGCATGAAACTATGAAAACACAAGAACACCATGAGAACACAAGATATAAGTGGGAAACCCTCAAGGGAAGAAAACCCACTGAAACAAAATATTATATTTATATGTTTCAAATTTAGTGAGGCACCAACCCCACAAGGAGCACCAACCCCTAGTTTAGTAGAGCACCAACCATATAAGGAGCACCAACCCCTAATTTAGTGAAGCACCAACTCCACAAGGAGACTACAATCCTCCAAGATGATCAAACACCCACTCAATCACCTTATGATGTTTATATCTCTATTTTTTCTTCCAAAACTGATGGAGATCAAATTTCCATCTCACACTTCTTCACTCAAACCCTAGATGATCAATATTCACAAAACAAGCTCTTCAATCACTCTAAAATTCATCAAAACCTTTATATCATCTTCTCTAATTTTTTATCAACCTGTGAAACACTTTAATATTCCTCAATTCATGCTGCAATACCTACAAAAAGTTTCCACCTAGGTCACTAAACCTCGCACACGCTCCACTTGTTCATAAAGCACCCAAAATATGCTTTTTATATGCATTTCATCTTTCAAAATTAGGCCCAAACTATTTTATCCATTTGGTTTGACCAATACATCAAGGAAAAATTTTAAATTTGAAATATAACAGCTACAAGTGACTAATATAGGTTGGCCTAGCCAAAAACCTCATTTCATGTGCCAAAAATGACTCAAACCCCCATGGGCATAATCTTAAAATTTCCCTAACACGAGTACCATAATTTATCATGACCCATGAATATATATGATTAAAATATCATACAAAAATCATACATGGTCACAATTAGTATCAACCAATCAAATTATTTCATTTTCGGGACCAGTTTTCTTTACAATCTTTAAAACAAGTAATTTCCTTCACCTTTCAACACCTTGGATACTTCATAATGCCACCAAATGAATTATAATGAACCAAAATATTCTATGTGACCACTCAAAATAAATTTAATAACCTATATAACACTTCTAATAATTTTATAATTCATGAAACATATTTTACTTCAAACCATAACAAGATTTTCCTTCACCAAATCAACCTACCAAAAATATGTTTCCAAAGGTTAGCTCATAAAATAAATTATAAAAACATTAAATACCTCCAAATATATTAAATTTATACAAAATTAATCCTTCTTCACTCTTCAGGTGATAATAAGAATTACCCAATCCATTTCATGCTTCAAACAACATCAAAATTCCACAAAACAAATGTTGTCTTGAACCGCGAGTAAAATTTCTTACTTGAAATAATTACTGAAAACCATATCAATAACCTCATAATTATTCAATACATATATAACTAGAAAGGCCTCTGAATCTACTTTCCAACACAACTTTATTCATCTCAAAATTCCACATATAGCTCAAGTTATGGCTAGAACACTAGAACACTTGACCTTGTTATTTGATACCACAGAACCGCCCTTTGGTGTGCCAACTTGTTTGAGCCTCAAAATAAAATTTACATACAAAATCATGACTTGAAACCACCATGTAAATCAATAAAAAATCCCATACATTATGCACCATTAATTTTTCATGCTACTCATTTGTACTATCTTGTTATAAAACATTCTTTTTCGTAAGCTGCTATTTTTAAGTGGGGCCCACATATGACCATGAACTCAACCATACATTTATGTAAATTATGTATGATTCCTATACAAAATACAATCATAAATTTTTCAATATCAATAAAAAATGGGTCACAACACTTTATCTTTTCCCAAGCTGCTCTTAGTTAGGGTTTAACTAGGGTTTTTGACCTTTTACCTTCTTAACATTCGCTCATAAAAATGTGATGATGAAATAACCTCATTATTTTTTAAAACCTTAATAAATCACCTTAGAAACATACCTTAAATCCAAAATTTCCATGCAAATCAAATTATTCACAACGAGCATATGAAGTTGCATTTGAGCTAGATTTTCACCTATTCTTTACTCTGTCTTACTAAAATAATCATAAATTGCAAAATACTCATCATGGGCACCTAAATTTTTCTTGAGAGCATAATAACTCATCCCTATAATATCTCCAATAATCATAATTTAAATTCCATGGCCTTATATCTCTTGTCTCTAATAATTACCTATCTTTGCATACTAGATCCTCATAGTAACAACTAGGGCCAACTAAAAAAATGCAAGAAATGAACAATAAACCTCTAAAAACGGCCCAAAAATACCTTATTTACCATTATACACCTGATTTTATGCTTCCATGAGCTCCAATGGCTCTAATACACTTTGTCGCACACCTCTAAGCAACCATACCTACTCCTAATGAGCACCTGTAACATGGAGAATCACCTGTATCTGCACTAGGCCACTATTGTGAGTGCCCAAGCACCCTAAAATCATGTTATAAAAATTCAACATGCATCCCAAGTAACCAATAATCTCTCATTTCCAAGAAACACCTCCTAAGCATCTGTATGGGCTTGCCAGAGTAAGCTTGCACCACTGAATCTCACTATAACAGCTCAAACACATCTGAAACATCATGTTAGCTCCATATAAATCATCATGACATAATCATACAACATTAAATTTTCCATTAATTTTGTTTTTCATCAATGACAACACCTATTAGAACACCATACCAATACTAATAAATTTGATAACCTACAAGCCTTCTTCTCAAAGTTCATCCACACTAGATTAATATTAATGGAATGTAAAGTTGAGAAAAAATATTCTTGGTTGATCTTGTCAACTCTTTCTAAGTCAGGTCCCAAATAATCCATCTCCATTGAAAATTTCCATGCCATGAAAGAAGCTCCAGGAAGTGCTTAGAAAATTCCCTCATTTGACAGTTTTCATCCCAACTCATTCAAGAACATGACAAAACATTCAAATGGGGAAACTCAAATACATGTCACATACTCTTATGAAAATTAATGGTAAGGGAAAGTATAATAAATTTTAAAAGAAGAAAGATAAAAGGACCAACTGAAGAAGGAAACCAAAACCAACCAAACCCAAACCAAATCTAACACAAACGGTTCAACTTACGAGCCCAAAAAAAGAAGGAAAAGTGTAAATGTTCCTATTTCAAGAAGACTAGACACAAAGATCATCAATGTATGATAAATAACATATATCACCTAATTTATTTACTTTAGAATAATAATATACCTATTCCCGAGTCTATCAAAAAAATTCTCACGAATTCGAGTCTTCCAAATAAAAGGAGTCTAAATTTGAGAAGAAAGGAATGTACATTGTAGCTAGAGTATCTCCTTCATTGATGTGGATTATATATTCTAGTGCCTCACACCACATGGTATCTTTACATGTTGATTTTTCCAACATCAAGCCATGTTGCATGTCCCAAATCACGTTGGATGATGATAATACGATGTCAATTCCCAATAGTGGATTGGTAGAGATGGATGGTGGAAATTTTAACCATGTGTTGTGTTTTCTTTATCTATCTACCAATATCCTATTAGTTTACCAAATCACTCACCTTGGTGAAGGAATGTGAGTGGAAGTTTTCCCTAACTTGGTGATTATTTGTGAGATTCATAATGACACTACAAAGTGGCTAAGGGAAATGTAGATCACCATTCATGGTTGTAAAACTTATTCCACTTTACTTTGATTTGATGCTCAATACATTTCTTACACATGTGGATGAGGTTATCCTATTACGTGACTGTTTTGGCCATCTTAACTATATTTACCTTGAACAATTGATCCAAAATGAAATGGTCAATGGGTTACCCCACGTAAATTTTTGTGAGGGATGTACTCTTAGGAAGTACCCTAAAGAAATTTTTGGAAAAGGAAAATCTTGGAGAGCTACTCATCTTTGGATCTTATTCATAGTGATATTTATGGTTGTTTCCCATATCCTTCATTTAATATATCTCTATATATACTTACCTTCATTTATGAATTTTCATGTTACACTTGGGTGTATTTTCTCAAATAGAAATATGAAGTCTTTGAGCACTTTCAAGACTTAAAGGCTCTTGCTAAGAAACAAGATGAAAGGTTTATCAAGGTTATTTGAAATGAAAATGGAGGTGAGTATGTGAGAAATAGGTTCAAATATTTTTTTACCTCTAAAATGATTACTTTGTAGAATACCGTTGCTTCGCATCCCTTCAAAAATGGATTTGTGGAAAGAAAGAACAAAACACTTAAGGAGATGACCACTTTTAGAGTTCACTCTAAATCCCTTCCTCCGCATGATATTAGGCCAAATCCATGAACCATACTTGTTACATTTAGAACTATGTTCCACACAAGGAAGTAAGAGGGATGACACCCTTTGAATCCTAGTTTGGATTCAAAATTGATGTTGAGCACTTTCATGTCTTTGGATCCAATGTTATTGCCTAGATTCCAAAAAAATAAACACAAGGCGTTGGAACCAAAGTCCATACCTCTATTTTTTAGGGTATCCTAATGGCATGAATGGTTATATAGTGTTTAACCCTACTACTCATCATATTTATATTAAGATCAGTGAGAATTTTTACGAGTCATCTTTGAATTCTACTTCTCCACCCGTTGAGGTCCTTTTTTTCTCTCTCGATTCTTATTCTTTTGATGATGATGTTATTGAGTGTCCTCCTCCTCCTCCCGCCCTGTTATTGCTAATCCTCCTACTCATCTTGACCCTCATGTTTTGGAATATTTTGATTCTAACAATGATGATGATGAGGAATTTTTCCCTTCTCACTTGAGTGAAGAATCTACAAATTCTTGCCTGAATCTCCTCCTAGTCCTCATTGGACTAGGAAGACTTTGTAGAGTACTAGATAATGGATAGTAGATCCTTTGAATGAGATATGGACTCAATTAGATTTCACTGGACCCCACTCCTTCTTTTCCTCCACTTCCATGCCTTCAATGTTTCTGGGAGGATTTTGGGATTCCTGAGTGGGATTCTACTAAGGATGAGAAGTATTCCTCACTCGTGAATAATGATACTTGGGATCTCACCCTCTTCCGAAGGAAGAAAAATTGTTTGGTATAAATGGATTTACCAAAAAAGTATGGTTTCGATGGATAAATTGAAAATTTTAAAGCGTAACTTATAGCTAAGGGTTTATCTCGGGTAGCTAGGGTTGATTATACGTAAACCTTTACTCAACTTGTGAATATGACTTCCATTCGAATAATCCTCATCACATATGCTGCATACAGATGGGAATTACACAAAATAGATGTCAAGAGTGCTTTCCTTCATGTGGACCTAGAGGAAGTGATCTATATGGAACAACCCACGGGTTATGTTAATGATTCCTCCCTTGTTTGAAAGTCAAATAAGTATCTCTATGGTCTTAAACAATCCCTCGAAGATTGTTATGTCAATATGGAATCATTTCTACTTGCATTAGGTTTCACTTGGTATTAATCGACCCTAATGTTTACATTCTATAGTAGGATGACTCCATGTTCATCCTTGTTCTTTATGTTGATGAATTGTTGATTACGGGAAGATTTTCCTCCATCATTAATTGTGTGAATATTTTCTTAGCTAAATTTTTTTTCCATGACTAACTTTGGTTTGCTTCATTACTATCTTGGGATACAAATTTCAAAATTTGACTTGGGAATTTTAATCTCGTAACCTAAGTACACCCTTGATTTTCTAGCCAGATTTCACATGTCTGATTGTAAGCCTTCTCCTACTCCTTTCCTTTATGGGGTTAAATTATTTTTTTATTTCTCTACTCGCATTGTTGATGGTACCCTTTATCGTGAGTTGGTGGGGAGATTGATCTATCTCACTCACACTCGAGATATCTATTTCATATGTTGTTGGGATCATTTCCAAATTTATGCAGAGCTTCATTACCTACATTAGAAAGTAGAGAAACATATCCTTCACTATGTTCTTGGCACTCACAATGATGGCGTTTACATGTATATATCATTAAATTACAATATTGTCAAACTTTTGATCAAGTTACGAAGCCAAGTTCCTTTAATTATGATCTCTTCTTGGGGTGAGGTCTTCTATAGACACCCATATTCTTTAGGATTTTTAGTCTTCTTCTCATATTATTCTTCTCTAGAAAGATTGTAGTTTATACATGGGTATCTTATTAGGCATTTAATTACTAGGACCTTTTGACACATCTTTCTTAGTTGTCTAGGGGAGTTCTCTTTCTTTTCTAACTTATCATGATCTCTACCTCAGCTTTGATGAAGGGGGTGTTGGTGTGTGTGAATTTCCTCATCATCACTCGAGGTATTTTCCACCTCACATGGTGAGTCATCTCACTTAGGTGAGATCATAGGTCATAGGAATTATATGACACATGACATATCATGTCATATAATATATCATTTTCATATGCATTAGTGACATCATAAGAGTTACATTCCCTTTTGGAATCATAACTCCTCTTTCCCTCATGGAGGGAATGATTTTCCAGAATGAGAGTTACACAACACTCCCATATGTACCCTTATTTTGATCTATGAGAATGAGTAGACATATTATTTCATGCATGATTTTCCTTATTGTTCGATTATGATTTTTGATTACTTGGAGCTTTTACGTCACCACTGGAGTACAACCTCTTCAATGTGCACATTATTCTATCTTGATCCTCATAGAATTATATCACAAAAACTACTTGTCGATGTTAGTGGATGATAATAAAGTTGATCTAGGGGTTTTGGAATCTTCTAGATCTATTAGTACCCTCTATTTAACACATAAATATGTGATATAGAAACATACTAAATTTTGTTAAAAACTATGAAAATATTAACCCTCGCTTGTATAAAAACACTTACAGATGGATTTATACATCATCTACCATTATGATACCATGAAAGGAATGATAAGAAAAATATTCCAAGCCACAAATATCACATACGATAATAACACATCATATTTAATAAGATGAAAGGAATTCACTAGAATAACCTTACAAAAATATTTACAAATAAAGAGCTAAAATATCATATATGGAAATCCATCATAATGCCATGAATTAACTCAATAATTAGGATGTACATATAGGAGGAGGAAGTGAAAATACTACCTAGATTAGTGGTGAATAATTACCACCAACTGATAATAGTAATTAAGCTAACTCCACACAACTAATACACGTAAAAAAGCTAACTTAACAAGTGTAGGGATAACCTAAGCACAATAATTATCCTAATAAATAAATAAAATGATAAGTAATAACCTACACTAAAATAAAATAGACATCAAAAATAGGTACTCTATTCCTCAAATTGTTGATTTGTTGAATCAATTACAACATGCTAAATATTTTACTAAGCTTGATTTGAAATCTTGGTATCACCAATTTTGGATTAAGGAAGAGGACATATAGAAATAACGTTCAAAACCGGGAAAGGGTTGTATGAATGGTTAGTCCTACTATTCAGGGATATGAAATGCACTAACTACCTTCATGAGGTTAATAAATGAGGTAATGAGGCCATTTTTTTCATTGTGTACTTTGATAAAATTTTGGTTTTTTAGAAATTTTTTTGAGGAGAATATTAACCATTTACATCAAATTTTGCAATTTTTAAAGGAGAACCAACTAGTTTTGAATGAGAAGAAGTTTTATTTTTCTCAACAATGGATTTTTTTTTGGGGAATGTGGTTAGATATGGAGAGTTTAGGATTGATCCGAATAAGATAGAATCCATTCTAAATTGGCCTAGAACGTCTAGTTTGACCAAGACCAACACTTTTGTCGATGTAGTTCAGTATTTGAGGATGTTCATCAAGAACTTATCTTCCATAGAAGCACCTCTACATTCCATGACAACATGTAATAATGTTTTTAATTAGGGTAAGAAATAACATGATTCTTTTGAGTCATTCAAATACAATATTAGTCATGCTCCTATTTTGGCATTACCTAACTTGTAGCTTCCTTTCGAAGTAGAAACAAATGCTAGTGACTATGATATGGGAACTATATTACTTTAAGGAGGTAGGCCTCTATGTTATCATTTTGAATTGTTTTAGGGATATATTTTGAATTATTATACATGTAATAAGGAATTGTATGCTCTTGTGTAAGAGGTCAAGAAATGGAAACATTATTTGATGGGTAAGGAGACTATCATACATAGTAAAAAAATATTTCCTAGGTTAGTAAAGGAGATGACAAAATGACAACGCAAGTGAATCAAAACCCTAGTAGCGGACTAAGATTAGATGCGACATAGAAATGAATTGAAACAATGCATATATCCTTGGAATATGGAATGGTATCACCAGGGTTCATTTTAAGATACCTCTTGGAAATTGGAGGTGGAAAATACCTGGCGAATATCCCTAGAACCAGTTTCACTGAAAGGTGAATTTACCAATTTTTCAGAACTGAATTTTCACCCACTTTTTTTTAGTTAGAGAGACTATAGAGTTATAGACGCTGACGCGTGGTTATGCATGTCAACGAGGCTCATTGACATGCATCAATGGGCCTTGTTGATGTGTGTCAATGAGCCTTGTCCACACGTGTCAATGAGTTTTGTTGACGTGAATCAATGAGACTTGTTGATGCACGTCAACAAGGCTTGTTGACGCGTGTGTTCATGAGGCTTCGGAACCCTGGTTTTGTCCTATAAATACCCTCCTACCGGTCATTTTCACGTTTACACTTTTGGCTCTCAAATTTTCTTGTATATACAAGAATCCATTATCAAGTCAGGTACAATCAAGCTCAAGGACAACTACAATGGTGACTACAAGTGCATCCCAAGCTCAAGACAAAAATCAAGAGGAAAATCCAGTCAACCCACAAGCTCTATCCATGGGAAAGATACTCTACAGGAACCCTTTGTGCCCCCACATCTAGAATATTTTACAAATGAATTCAGAATACAAGGATTTGATCGATGCATGTGAGTTTGGTGGGCTCGTTAAGATGCCCCATTTTGAAACAAACCAAGATATTTTGAACTACCTTCTCTCCTTGTACAATATAGAGGACGGCCTGTTTAATGTTACTGTGGACAACGACCGATTGTTTCAATTTGGTATCGACCCAGCTGATATTCATCGGTTTATAGGCCTCCCATTCAAAAATTTACCCATTACAACAAAGGCAACACTCACAAAGATGATAAGAAATATCTCAAATCGAATTTTGGTTTCCATGTTGATTGTAAGTGTAAACTGTTTTCATTTGTCATTTTGTATTCAGTTTTTGATTTTGGTACAATTCAAATTTATATTAATTCTAATGGTTTTTGGCATTTGTAGCTCATGTCAATAAATCCAGATGTGGTGTGGATACACAAGGAATTGCACACCACTTTCTTGCTACTATGATTTCCTTCTTTCAATCTAGAATAGTTTTGCAGGGTCAAAAATAGATATACCAAACTGGGCCATTGCATACATTCTTACAACTATTGCAAAGCAAAAATTTGATTGGTGCACCTTTTTATAAAAAAAGAATTGACATTACAAATGCAAAGCTTTCAGAAAAACTAGTCATTCACACCACAAACTATCTCCTTGGCCTTTATTACGAGGCTCTTTTAAATTTAAAAGACAAACCAATTCCCACTTGCATGGATGAGGTGTTGATGAATTTGTCAATTCCATTTCAAGAACAATAGGTATAAACTATAAAGTTTGTATTTTGACATTAGACTGACAACAGGTATTAACTATTTATTGTTTGCAACTTTGCAGAGAAGATTTTTGGAGGCCCTTCCCCAAAAAAAGGTAGCATCAAGAGGAAGAGGCCAACAACACGCTGAGGCATTGGGAGATTCACAATCTGAAATGGAAGCTCACTCATCTCCGAACCCCCAACCATTTGAATTCATTAAATGCCAGAGAAGTAATACCCTTACATGTATTATTTACAAATTCCAAATTTGTATTTTCATTTTCCCATTTAAATTTTACCATATTGAATTGACATACAATTGTATGTTGATGACATTGCAGGGGCTTTGGACCATACACGTGCTTCTCAAAGTCAACCATCTTCCCCAACTCACTCAGTTCAGTCACATGCATTTGTGTCTTCTCAACAACCACCTCAGCAATCCCAACAACAGACAGCTCAAAAACCACCAATTACTACTCCAACACGGCCACCTCAAGCACCACGACAAGCTACCCCTCAACAACAAGGTACAAGTTTTGAATAGTACTTCATTTAATTTCATAGTTTTTGCATAGTTTTCTAGTTTTTCATATGATTTTTCTTGAACTTTTCAGCACATTGCAGTCCTCTCCTTCTATACAAATAGTGGCACCACCCCTCCTCAACCAATAATATTCAAAATGCCAACCAGAGGATCAGGAAAAAAGAACATTGGTAAATGCATGCCAATTCCTCCGGCCCCTAGTGGGACACTAAACATTGCCTCCTCGTTTCAAATTCCAACCCTCTCACTTGGTGGCTTGCCCAATGCAATGGGCATATCAATTTTAAATAATATAAATTTAGATGAAGATTACTTGGGCATTGATAGTAATGACCCAACAGGATTTTTCAATACACGTGAGATGATTCAAGGCCAGCAGGTATACTTCTATTTCAACATAATTTATTCAAATTTCACTACATTTCACTTTAGATTTATTTGTTTGAATATTGATTTATTTTATCACAAACAAGATCAGGCCACCCAAAGGTAGAAACAAGTAGCAGTCGATCAACCCGAAAGCCCCCATACCTCTCAGTGAGATCATCTTCTTCAGATACAGATGGTGAATAGTTGCTACCTTTTCCTTTAGAGAACTTAATTGGTTATGATTTTCAATCCCATGTCGATGAGTTTATTCTACCTCATATTAGTCAGCTCATAGAATGGGAGAGAAGGGATAAAGTACTTATCAATGAGATAATAAGTCATTATGAAAATTATTGGCAAAGGGATAGTTTATATGCTGCAGTCCAAAATCAACTTGCGAAGATGGATTCCTTACTTACCCAAGTAAGAAGTGGGACTTTCATGTATAAAAAAACTATAAAGATGACATTTTGGATAAGACATTAAACAAATTGGAAAATATTAGTGTTGAGGCCCAGGCATATTTTAACAAATGGTCTAAGGACAAGGATCTGGTAGTAGTTGCAAATGTCAAGAGAGATAGAGTGGTCATAAGTATTATCACTTTCAAACAATATTTTTTGTTAATTTGAAGTTTTCTTATTTTAGTAATATGTTGAATTGACATCACTTTTTTGTGCAGTTGAAATATGAAAATTTGAAGAGTCAAGCAAAGGTTTTCCAAGTTCACTTGGAAACCATGAAGAATAGTTTATCCATGCAATGAAGAATTTGAAGGAAAATATTGTTTTGGTTAACAAACAAAACAATACACTAAAGTGGATAATTAAAGAGCATGGCTTTGACCCTGAAATTTTATTCAAAACCAAGGTAGCTTCGATCCAAATTTGCTATCCCATGGAGATGCGACAAAGCAAGAAGAAAGAATTTTAAAGAATCTAGACATAGTGTTGCAGAAGATCTCATAAGTTCTGGGATTATTTCTACCATTGGGGAAAGGGGTACATGCAGAGAAGCCATTGGGGAAAGGAGTACATGAGTGGAAAGGGGTACAAAAATTGAGGGTTGAAAAATTTCATTATTGAGTGTGGAAACTTGAAAAATAGAATCTATATTTGAAAATTTGAAACATTGAATGTGATGGTCATGGCATTTGAATTTTATTATCTGGATTTGAAAGTTGAAACTTGAATTTGATAGCCTTTGAAAATTTGAAATACTATATAATCTTTAATTTTATAACTTCCTATATATTATGTATAGAATTTCTAGATTGTATATGGTGTTTATGTTTCTTCTCTACTTGTAAGTTGTAATGATGATTGCATTAGATGTGGATGATGACATTGGAATAGAATCATAGTCTCATAGATATGGATTATCATGAATTGTATGTGGACGTAGATTTAGCTTCAAGCACGATCATGGAATCTGGATGATGATAATGGATAATTGTTTTAAGAAAATTTGGAATGTAGTATGACAGAGACATTTAAACGTTCTCAAAATCTTCTTCTCTATACTTGTAATGATATGATGACATTAGAATGGATATAGAATTGTATAATGGATCATGGATTATGAATTGTATAATATGGAAAAATATTCCTCTTTGTAAAATTTGATTGTGTGATTTTATCCCACAAAGTTTAAAAAATAAATTAAACATAATTGTAAAAAATCAAGAAATGTCATATGATAGGGTTTAAGTTACCTCTAGTGTTTTAGATGGTTGTGAAATCATCCTTCGTAGTGTGCTAGATCTTTGATTTAAGAAAACTCAACATGAGAAATGGATTAGTAGATAGATGGGTGAGTTTCCTGACATTGTCAGTCCCGAGAAGTGTGAGCTTCCTCGGATGGATGTCAACCCACATTTTCAAAAAAAAAAATGAAATAATTGTATTTAAATAAATGTAAATATATATACCTGTAACATCTTTAATGATAACAAGAGCTGAAACAAAATTTAAGGTGACAAACAATAAAAGTAAGGTGAAGGAGATACCTATTTAAAGTTGAAACAATCCATTATCAATAGCTTTGTTAAACTCGATGTTTCTCTTAGTAGAGTGTGACGATGTGCCAATTCCACTCTCATCATTGGGAATAGTTGTAATTGTAGCTGTATTATTCACACCTCTTCTTTTGCAAAGGGAATTCTAATGCACAATTGATTTGTCGAAAGGAAAGGTTTCCATGGAGTAGCGAGATACATAACACCTCATGCAACTTTCCAGATTTTTATCAAACTGTTTCTTAGTTTTGATTTTATAAATGATAAAGCACTGAAAACCATTTCATCCTCCATAGACCCCAAAATCATTTTTTGGCATAACTCATATAATCTAAAATATTCACTGATGTCTTCTTGTAAGATATAAATTTGATACATTCCTCACCACAACCTTGTAATAGCACCACTTTCAGAAGGTTCGTCTAAAATTTTATATTGGTTCCTCATTTTTGTTGTAAAATTTGTTGATTGAAACTTTAATAAATCAACATTTAGTATACCTTTGATTTCCATACCCTTTATCTCTAAAGTCTTTGTGAAATGTTCCATTATTGTACCCATGGATTTATGGAAATGCTTTCTTACAAAAGTCGCATGACCACCTTCAATATTCAAAAAAATTTGGATTCATCAACACCCATTGCTTCAAGAATTTTATCTTTGGAGAATTATTCTCTAATTTCTAATGATAAGGATTGAAAAAAATTTAAGCTTTATTCTTGTTTCAACTATAATAGACTCAAAGAGATTACATGTCACAGAACATCTTCTCATTCCGATCTATAATATCTTGAATTTTTTGTAAAGGTGCAGTGGTATGTCCCTCCCATTAATAGTGATCTAGAGGTGATCGTGGATATTAAATCTCAAATAATTAATGGGATTTTAAAGATCTAATAAAGCTTTCAGATTCTCAAAAAAAGTGTATTAAAACTATCTTGGGAACAATACAAGATATCAAGACTTTAACATACCATTTTTTCTCATTCGTATAAAATCCACAATATAGATTAATCTCCCCTGTGCATGCTTCATCGGTGTATTGATCTCGTGTAGAATTGGAAGAATACAAACCAATGTAAGCAATGTATCCAAATCGAGTTAAATGGAATAATAATTCCTCACCCTATCAACTTCATGATGATATTTGTGCATGAAACCAACTAACGAAGGATACTCCTCACGAACTCTACATGCAAGTTCATACAAAGAGATCCATCTCGTCTCAACATCTTTCAGAAGTTTTTTTCCATCTGTAATTCCAATTGTGAATTTCTGGAACTCAATAAAGCACTTTGGGCTGCTTGCCATATAGGCATGAAATTCTCTTATAAGGTCTTCTAATTTAGTAAAATTTTCATAGTTGTTTACCATTTTATATGCTAAATTCATTCTATGATCCATACGATGAATTGGTAGCATATATGGGGCCACTGTTGTTTGTAATCTAACACATAGCCTTTATTTAGTGACCTTGCATGACAGATGCACCATCTTCTCCGATGCAAACCAACTTCATATAAATTTCATAATCATTCATTCCAGAATATCTTTCAAATGAGAAACAACTATTTTATGTAGGTTTTGGAATTATAGTTTTCAACCATTTTCGTAACACCCAGTGAGATGAGGTGTCCTTATATGATTTTATAAAGTATAGATGTGGATACATACCCATGTAGTGTTTTGAATGCTGTCACTTCATCAATTGAAAGAGAGATAAACTTTGATTTTTTAAATTCTCTTTCAAATCTTCCTTCTCTATCATCGAAATGCATTTTTCCATTTCCCATCCACTAATTTTAGACCAATGAGACTGAGGTACATTCGACATTCCATTATATTGATACAAAACTTTGAAATCAAGGAAATCCGAAATCGGTATTCCTTTCTTTAATATGTGAAATAAAGTAGAGAACTATATGAGTTTTGCATGTATATTTGTTTGATTCATCTTACCAATTTGTGATGTGATCGTTCCTCCCTTTTCTATGAGATGTCTACATTTTTTCTGCTCTACTTCATAATCTGTTACATATTTAACATGCATGCATTATTTTTCAATTTTCCACCTATGTGTTTTGATTTTCTAGCCATCCACCCCCATTATAGTCAAATATTTTTTTCCACAATGTTTTTCTATAGTGTCAACTTCATTTGCATTTTTTTGCTTTCCCAATTTCCATGTACATATTATACATGTACATTCAGATGGGATCTCTTCTGAATTAGATGATTGTACATGTTCGATAAATAGAAATTTGGTATCCCAATCAAACTTGTATGTCCTGCCAATGGTCCACATATTCTTGTTCGTTTTCAATGTTTTACTTTTTTAGTAGAATTTTGAGCAATATCACAATCACTGGTTTCCTCTTTCATGAACCAAAATTTGAATTTGATTTTTGTGTTCCATTTTGTTGAGTATTTGTATGTGTGATATCTTGATGCACTCCTGGTTACACCCCAATAGGAAGAATATCTTCAGGATCTGGCATCTCAACAGTTATATCTTCAAGATCTGGCATATTATCGTAGGTGTCATTTGTTTGATACTATGCAGAATGCATGTCCACCTCAATATTACCTTCCACACAGTCAGTATTCTAATTCTTTCTAGTGGCAGCTATATGGTTGTTGGTAGTTGCAATATCTGTATCAGTAGAGTTTCCAAAATACTTGAACAAGGACTTCTAAGATTTCTTAGTTACTTTTAGGGTCTTCACATTCTGAGGACTAACACCTTCCATTATTCTGAACAAAGTCATTGCATCATCAAAAGAACCAAGTTACGCGTTAGAGACAAAATTCCTATCACACATCTGTAATACCTCCTTGTCATGTGTCAACAACTAACCCCCTTTTCACATGTATGCAATACCTCCTTTTCCCACATCATCTATATCCATGCCATCATCAACTATATCCCCTGTTGTGTGTCAATAGCTAACCCCTTGTCATGTGTCAACGCGTGTCAACTACCCTTATCATGTGCCAACATCGCATCAACTATATCCCTATCACGCATCAACAGCTAACCCCCTTATCGTGCATCTGTAATACCTCCTTGTCACGTGTCAACAAAAAAATACCTTTGTCGGCGTCAACAACTTACCCCCTTGTCACGTGTCTACAATACCTCCTTGTCACGTCAACTATATCTCTGTCACACGTCAATAGCTAACCCTTGGGTCGTGTGTCATCAAATATCATCTATCACCGACTCTAAACTACTAACAGGCTAACAACAATCTCTGGTGCTTAGAGTATGTGAGTTCATGGTATTTGTAAGCTACTGGTGGTAGTACTATAGTATACTACCCAATGAATCACCTAGGTTTTATAGGATATTTTTTCAAATGTAGGCAAAGATGAACCCCAAAAAATATATATATTGTAAATTTTAGGTGAACAGGACACCGACCCGCTCTGAAAAAATCACCTTTTCAAATTTTCCTAAAATGAAATTTTCACCATATTACGAATATTCGCCACTAAAATTATCCCCTGGGTATCATAGTCGGGAGGAGGGATGTGGAAACCATTTGTGTCTTTAATGCAATGATTAAGTAGGAAAATGTGGCTTATATGGTAGATCGGAAGGCCTTAGTTGTGCATGGTTTTGTTCCCTAGTCCTCTTTCCATTCCTAATAAATAGAAAGCATCCTCCGAATACATGGAAACTCAGGTTGGAATACCTTTGCTAGGGTTGGGATGATCTGTGGAGTGGGTAGTAGGGAGGCTCTCTCCACACTCTCATCCCCTAAGATTTCTTCTTTTAAGAATGTTGTGTAGTAGGTCTCTCCTTCTCTACTTGTTTCCTAGGCCTACATCGTGGACCGGAGAACGAGATATGATGTTAAGTCTAGATAGACTGAAGTGCACACCCTCCTTTAATATTTGTTTCAAATCATAGTCATATGTAAATTCAACGGATTTTGGCCTACTTTCTCAACCATTTCCCAACAAGTTTTTGAAAAAATGGTCCAAAAATCATGAAATCTCCTTCTACTCTAAGGGTTCTTTAGTAGTTCAGTTCAAGGAAGTGAGAGATTATCATAAATGTTTATCGGATGATCTTTGGTTCTAGAGTAATGCAAGATTGTTTCTTACTTGTTGGTTCCTGAATTTTACTCGAATACCTTTTTTGTCACAAAAATGCCAATGTGGGTTAGGATACAAATATTATGTTGGATTTTTGTAGTGCCTCGAAGACATCGTAATGCAGGAAAATTCCCAAAGGTGGATCACTCCGGTGGTCATGGATGGTTTCCGTAATTTTTCCAAATTATGTACGAGATATTAACCTAAGGAAAGGTTTTCGGAAAATATTCTTTTAAATTGGGGAAATTTCAGCATGTTCAATCTCTAAACTATGATAATACTAGCTTTTGATGTCAAGTTTGCAAGACCCTTGGACACTTGTAAGCATTCTTCCCCTAGGAAAAAAGAAGAACACACAAAGTAAAAAGAGCTCATTGTCAATAGTAGTTGGAGTAATTCAGCCCCGATTCAAGCTCGAGAGGCTACAAAAAAGGCTTCTTATGGAGGGACCCGATAGGTAGACATGGAGAAAATTAAGGAATAGTCAGATGAAAAGAAGTCAACAATTGGAGTGAAAAGAGGTCATGTTTCCAAAATTTCATATAATTTAGAATCGGATCGGGAGTTTTCTTTTGATAGTTTCAAATCCCCATAAATCCAAATGATATGAAAATGGTAATCACTTTGACTCAGTGCTGTGGCAAAATGTTAGAAAGAAAAAATGCAAAAAGGTAGCTTTTCCAATATACTTGATTATTATCTCTCGCTTAAAGGGCACCATTAGTCAAGAAGTTTCAATGTTTTTGTTTCAGGGTGGTTGTCTTCTATTGTTTCTTATTCAAGCCACCATGTATATTTCTATATAGAAATATAGAATCCCTCGGTTCATAGCTCTAGTAAAAGTGATTTTTATCAAAAAGGAAACTATAATACAAATGGATCACCAACCTCTTCTATTTTTTCAAGCTCAAAATAAACTTCAACAATCCATACACTATAAGTAGATGGGGTTCTTACAACAATTGCATTTGATTATAAAATATAATAAATGTGTGACTAACTAGTTTTGTGATATGTTATCTAGACCTCCTTTACTTTAAGCAATGGGAACCTTAACTCTTCTTGATCCTTTCGTGTGTGAATCATATCAATAATGTTATGAACAAGATCTTGATTTTGGGAAAATATTTCAGCAGAAACCTTTCGAGTGAAATATTTGTGCTTAGGGGAGAATATTACTTCCAAGATGGGATACTCTACAAGAAAGAGAAACTTTGTGTTCCTAAGGGAGAAAGAGTCTAGTTGACGAGGGAAGAACACACTTCTAAAGTGGCTCGTCACTTTGGTGTGAAAAATATTGTTATACACTTACAGAGGTATGTTTATTGGCCAAACATTCAAGTAGAAGTTTCCAAATTTATCAGGGGTTGTGTTTTATGTAGTACAAACAAGCCTAGTAATAGAAAGTTGGGTTTATATATGTCATTACCAGTTCCTTCCCGACCATGGGAAAACATCTCCATGGATTTTATGGGTGGTTTTCTTACTTCCAAGAAAGGTTATGATTATATTTTTGTGGTAGTGGACCGATTCGAGTAAAACATGTATTCTTATTCCTTTCAAGAAGTACATTAAATCTAGTGATGCGAGATGAGTTATTTTTTTGCTAATGTGCGGGTTTATTTTGGTTTACCTAATTTTATTATCTCAGATAGGGACTCACAACTCATAGGAAATTTTGGTTGAATTTGTGAAAAAAATGGATACTAAGTTGAAAAAGGTCTACCGCTTTTCATCCCCAAATAGATGGGAAAATAAAAGTGATAAATTATACCTTATTTTAGGTCTTGAGAGGGTCTGACTAGAAACATCCTAAGACTTAGGATGAGGTCCAAAATTATTATAACTAGGTAGTTCATGCTTTTACAAGTAAGACTCATTTTGAAACATGTTTTGGTTATTTTCCTAAGAGTGCATTTTATTTTGTTATGAGATTACCTTCTAAAGATAATAGGAAAGTGGATCGGAAGTCTAAAAAGATGATAATTTCATTGAGAAAATGTAGCATATCCACCTCTAGGTATAGGAGAGGTTGAAAGAGTCACATGCCAAGTACAAATCAAGGCATGATCAACATAGAAGTGATCATTATTTCCTTTTTGGTAACAAGGTATGGTTGTACTTGAGTAGAGAAAGGCTATAAGGTAAATATAAGAAACTCAAACCTCTTCAATATGGCCCATTTGAAATTCTAGAAAAAGTAGGTAAGAATGAATTTTGATTGGATTTTACTCCTTATAAGAGGATATATTCAGTTGTGAATGTCAAGAATTTATGTCTCTTTGATCCTTACATGTTGGATTAGGAAGAAAATGGATATTTTCTACCATCTATTGATGAAATTTCTCTAGATAATTAGTTAGAATTATAGGAATATGTGGTAATGCAATGGGAAGAGAGGACAACACAACAAGAAGTACAAGACATGTGGTATAGTGGGTTGAAAGGTCAATTTCCTACTAAGGTCAAATCATATTCTAAAGAATATGTGGGTAAGAAATTTCCTCACCTCCTAGTCTCGAAGTTTTTAGAGACTTAAAATTATCATACTAGGGAGGTATGGTACAAAAAGGATCTAGATGTACCTAATTCTATGTATACCCTTATTAAAATTTACGAGTTCCTACCTTTAACATGTTTATTATCCTAGAAATGGTTAAGTTAGGATGATGGTAATCCAGACACCTCTAAATGATGAAAAATGCCATTTTTGTTTTGTTCTATGTGATAATTGTGTGACGGTCATGGAACCACCATGCCGGTTTTGAACCTTCACACTTCACAAAGTAGCAATTACGGGAACACTATGTGTAGGTGCTTTGGTGGTCACGTAACTATCACGGTGGTTATATAACCATCTCTTGTAGATAGTGGCGGGTCTACCCTAATGACGCCAAAATTGGAAACTTAACGAGTTGTAAATGTTTGGGCTTCTCAATTCAATTTGTCTTTCATATCCTTTCATCCTTGGGTAGAACAACTATAAATGAAAGAAATTTTACTCATCTAAGTAGGTGGTTTTTGAGTGAATTCATGTGTGAGCAAAGGAGAAAGTATGAATTATTCTTGTTTTTTTCATAGAAAATTGATTTCTTCATTCTTAAGTATTGTAAGCAAGCAAAGAAAGTATAGGGAGCTTGAATCCTCCATGAATGTCATATATTGGCGTAGTGAACTTGTATTTTTAGAGAATTACATAGTGAAAGGGAAGAAATTTCTTACCCAACTAGATTTTTCCCACCTTGGGTTTCTCTAAGAAAAAAACCTTATCTTCTTGTCACTTGTCTCTTCAATTTAGTATTTTATGAGTAATTATTACATAATATCTGTCCTAGCAAGAACTCTAGAAATTTATCATTCAACATCACTAAAATAGGATCTTTACATTATTGAAAAGAGGAAATTTACGGACCATTTTATCAAAGGAAGTAGTATAATTCATGTTCTAAAAATGTTAGCACCAAAGAATAACTTCCCACTCCTAGAATCACCCCTTCCCAAAACCTTATGGGCTTAAAATATTCCTCTTCTAGGAAGGTATAACCTTTCTACCTTACCTTGATAGTCAATGGGTATAGATTGAATAACTCCATTTTTGACTCTGGTACCTCTGATAATGTCATTCCCACAAAATTTTCTAAATCTATTGGTATTACTCTCACCTCCAATACTAGACATTGTTACTCATGGAAAACAAAGAAGTACCTCTCATCAACCATGTCAAATATTCTCAAATATCATTTACAAATATTCCTGACAAGAAGATCAAGATAAAAATACTTATGGAAAAATGCCACTTCATATGGTATGATGTTAAGCTAGAGTTTCTATAAAGATTTTTGTGGAGATAATAGATGGATTGGTCGTATGCCACCATGCCCAAAAATGTAAAAATGTAAAATATCCTTCCAATAAGGAAAATTAAATACACGGTTCAAAGACCAAATGACCTAAAGGATGATGTTATATTTCAAGATTTAAGGTATGGTAAATTTTCATAACTTCATAGGAAGATTCCAAGCTACCCATATTGATGGAGGAGTACCCAACTCTGACGAATCCGGTTGAGAAACAACAAGATGATTTTATGGATCTAGAATTTGAAAGTGTGCACTTCTCATTGGGTATCGATGTAATTTCTCTACTTGGTGGTGATGAATATTTTGAAATATTGACTTACAACAAATAAATCCACGAGGTGATGAGAAATTTGGGTCATAAAGAAGAAGTGACTTATAATGAATTCTTAGCAAGTGAATCCAAAATTTCCAATCATCATCTCGAGGTTTGGTGATTTTGTAAATGATTGTGAATTTGAAGCCTTCTTTTTCCCATTGAGAGTAGATGATGACCTTCTTAGTAAAGAATAAATAGATGGAATGGTGATCTATTCTCCCAATGTTGATTCTATGCAAGAGAAGGTCCTTTATAACAAGGCATGTATAGACAATAATATTCTTGGGTCTCTCAAAGTTGACAATTTTAAGAAGAGGATCTCTCCATCATGAAGATGATTTTTGAAGCTCAATATGGTCACGAGAAGGAAAGTGATGATGTCCACATTTCATACCCCACCTTGTTCTCATTTTCCTTTCAAGAGGATGAGGTATTTTGTAAATCACACCATTATGAGAAACATGTTAGAAATGAGTTGGTGTGTGTGAAGGAAGACCATTTGGAGCAGCATGTAAACATTGAATATCAAGAAATTGGTGATAGTATTGAAAATCCCATGATTTCTATTAGGAACAAAGTCATGTTAACCATGGTCATGTGAAGCATGAAAAATAAAGTTCAAATTTTCATTGGAAGTCATAGGCTGGTGTTGAACACAATGCATTTAATATGATCAAGAGTCATTCTCGTGGAAATAGAAAGGTGAAATTGAGAAATCAAAAGTAGGGATGAATTGGAAAATGGTTTGGCATCCAAAAATAGAATGTCAAATAAATGAAGGTAATGATATATCTAAGTTGATCCTCTCTTTTAATAATAGTCATCCAATATTTAACATAAAATTAAGAAAGGGGTTATACTTCCTTGGATCAATCAATGGGTTTGGTGCTACCCCATAAAGGTAAAAATTGAGAGAAGAATCGATGCTACAATGAAAGTGGGTTTTCCCCCTGCATGTACCATAAGTGATCTAAATTTGTGTCATGGTTTCAATTTCTATTATGTGTTTCCCTTTATTGTTTGTTTATGTTATTTTTCACTTGGTTGTTTTTACAACCTTGCTAGTTGTTCAATGTTGACACTATGGCCCAATGGATGAGGCATTAGTCCGCTTCCTAGAAGACACCTAAGGTTCTTCATTAACCCTTACATCTAATGTCCCGAGTTATATCCTATTAGAACATTAATATTAAGTGTTCTATATGATATAAACTATAGGTAGTCTTGTTTTTCCACTCGAATGCCTAGGTACACTAACACTTCATTCGGATATATTTGAACACTCACATGAAGTGCGTGAAGCTATCAGGTCCCTCTTGTGTATTGTCTTGTCAATATGTTAGCATGCATGCTCATATAAGCCATTAAAAAATCATATAATAAAATGTAGATCATTCTAAACATCACAAGGAAACATAGGTAATAAGGTAACTTAACATATCAAGAAAAAATTATGATCAGATTCACCATAAAAGTATCATGATCATAGAAATCTATTACCATAATCCATTCACAATCATCCATTTTGTAAATTCATCACGTAATAGAATATGAATACATAATCATAGTAACTAGAGAGTCATGCACACTAGAACATCAGGGCAACATAACTCTACAATACATACGGTGTCTAAAACTATGTAAATAAACTAATATATATATAGCGGTGGGGACTTTCCCTTCACTATGCATGCATCTCAAAATAGACTGCATGCTCAAAATATCCATGTTTCAACAACTACATGCTTTTACAAGAAGGCTAATAATAAATTAATCTATAAATGACTCTACCTTAATCCTATTATTAGCATAAACTATGCATGACATTTGATCTTCTAATTTTCTCCCAAAATATCTTTTTCTTAGCCGTGAAGTCTTCTACCTTAATCCATTGTGTGATCCACACTCCAACCTATTTTCCTATTTTTGGTTTGTGTCATGCAAAATAAACTAACTCCCAAACTTGTCTTCCTTGTACGCCCCTTTTAAGCGACAATTGTGTGTGCCTATGCACCCCATTTATGCACCCACTTAACTAGGAAATTTACCCAGCCTGACAACATTACCCCACACTAATGATATTTCTCCCTCGGCAATAGGGTTTCTCAACTTATCTCTCCAAAGAATAAAGAATAAAAACATCCATACAAGAATGAAAGAATAAATAGAATGGAGGAATGATCACCACGCCTTACTCCTCAGTTGGTAAAAGGAGTTTAGGGTACTCATTATTTATGTCTACCTCGACCTCATTCCACTCACCTATCCCCTTATTTTCCTTCGTAGGAACATCTCCAAGTACCTGTTCCATCTCCTCTAAGTTTTTGTCTTCAACCTTGTGTTTCAAATCCCTTATTTATCTAGACAACCCTGAAATCATACAAATCTATTAAGTTTATTCTTCATGCGATAAATTTACCAAGCTCCTTTATTATTTCATTATGAGGAACCCTGACTACTTTGAGCACATCATGCTTCTATGCCAACAACACCAGCCTCTCCTCCATGCCCAATGTTTCATTTTTTATTTATTATAAGGACCTCATTCTCTTCCTGCAATGTCCTTGTCTTGAGGATATACTTAGGATCCTCACGGTTATTCAACGCTTAATTCATATTTTTAACTCATCCTTTAATGTCTAAAGTATGGCATCATACTCTACAATTTAGTAGGTAATCATATTTTTGGTCCTTTCTTTCGGATTTACGAATCCTGTTGTTTATTTAGAACTATATCTTCTTCACTTGGGCATGTGCGCTAGTATTTTCTACTGACATAAATGGACCAAAGCCTCGTAAATAATGTAGCATAGAGGAAAAGTTCCATATACCTTCTCTTCATATTGTGGACATGCCTCCAAAATCTCTTCCCCAATCTCCTTGGCCATTTCTAGGACAACCTTTGCCTTGTGCTCTGCTTTATCTCTTGCCTCTATCAATTGCTGGAACTCTTCCTCATTATTTTTTTCCTCCAGTAAGGTTCTAAGGGTATCCCCCTTATCCACATTCCTATGAGTGACCTATGTTGTGCTCTTGGTTAGGGGAATGCTTGTGTGTTCATCTAAAAACTATGTAGGATTAATTGTCAAATGTGTCGAATGTGGTTCTTTCTTCATTCTATGTTTAACACATGCCTTCTCACTCACATTGAAATATATTTTGTCCATGTGAGTCTGCATACTCCATGAGAGTTGTTTTCTTGTGTGCAGTTTAACCCCTCGGGATCCATCAACTCCCAACCATATAATTGTTACGTGGCAAGAGTGTTCGGAACCTAGAAAGAATAATATTTATATGTTCATTGATATACCCAAATTTTACATTTGTACAAACTCTACTTCCCTCTATCCACTAGTGCACCCATTGTAGGTACATGTGTTCATGTGCCTTTGGGCATCCCTTCTCCCATTCCTCTGAACCGTATTCATGTCCACCCATCTGCTCCTCATCATTGTTTTATTTTTCTACGTCACCTCCAATGAGACTTTCTTCCTAGTGCTCACACTTTCTAGGTACATCCATATCATTCCAAGTCTCTTAATCTATGAGCCCTTCCTCTTCTCAAACCTATAAAATAGGTGGAAAATTGCTATGCATATCCCCATCGATGAACCTTTTTCATCATTGTTAAGTGGAGTGATGAGATTGCACCTCCTCTTCTTTTCTCTTGCAGATTGGTTTCACAAGAATTGTTATTGGAAACCTTATCATAGTCTGTGAAGTCCCGGTGCCCTCATTTAGGTGCTTACACTACCTTCATAGTTATCTTCTTCCTTGGTCAGTGTGCCACTATCTTCTTTCTCTAGTTCCTCTAACTCGAGGTCAATCCTTTCTTCTTCTTCTCGATTAGGAGGTGTAACATTGATTGGTTGTTTTGTTCCTACTATTCTATTTCCCTTAGGGGGTATGGGAGTGTCACATATTCACCAACAACATACTTAATACGTACGTTGGCTCCATCTATCCAACTACCATAGTCTTAGGATTAATATCTATATTATTTGATTTCATCATTTATTCATAAGCCTCATTCTACCCAAAATACTACCTTGATAAGTTAATTTGGTGAATTTCTTGGTTGGTGACTTATTCTTTCTCCATCGGGTATACCCACATATTCTCCTTTGGCCCATTAGGTACACCAATCTTACAAAATACTAGAAGAAGAAAAAGCAGTGCACCCCATTTAATCTTATCACCTTTATCTATTTGTACACATGCTTCCTCAACAATGTTCTCTACGATGTACTACACAATATTGTAATATGTGTTGTTCACCATCTTATATGTGATGTGTAGCTAGCACTTGTTCACCTCCTTCCATCACTCAAATGCACCTAATTTATCACTCATGAGGTGCATAGCCACCCTTGTAGCATGGTCCTCAATATTGGTTACATCCATGACACATCCCACTTTATGGTGAGTGCAAATTGACTATTGTAGCTTCTACTCTATCATCATTGAATAAGTATAGTTTGATGTCTATCCCGAACTACGTAACCTAGTCACTTTTCCTATCAACTGCCCTATAAGTCTCATTATTCTACCTTCAAAGTATAAGTAGTCCTCATGGACTCGTGACATCAGCCATTGGTACAAACATTTTGGTTTTACAAATAAGGGTAGCTCATATAGCTGAAGCACCCTAACACGTTCTAAGAGTTTGTACATAGAATTATCATAGAACCTCTACCCATATTCTAATTAGTCTTTAGAATGATATCCTATTTAATATCCTTCAGGGTATTATCCGTATGATGATTGATATCGTTGATCTTGCACAAGTCAAGTCAGTGAGACTTACACACTCTCCCTTGATGCCCTCTTCTAGGAATTACATCTCCTCAAACCACTCTTTCAAAGCTTCCTCTGTGATGGGTTCCTTGTCCTTGGTCACAGATCTCCTTAGTTCCATTGCCAAATGATACTCTTTTCTTAACCGATAAAGTTCCCTAAATTCAAATGTCTTACCACCACTTACTCCTTGCAACCACCGGCCTTGGATTCGTATCTATCTCTTGAAATTTTATGTGCCCCCTATGACTTCTTTCCTTTAAAACCTAACTCCTCAAATTGAACCGTCGAGCCACAATTTTCTTATTCCCTCACCTTCCTCTTTCTATACAACTTCCCATGAAGGATATTCTTCATAGGCCATGCCAAATTTTTACCAAGTTGGATCGATTATCTTTTATTCTTCATATTGAGCACTTTCTCACTCTCTAATTCACTCTAAGGGTGAAAACACTTAAACATGAAAGGTAAGAAATAGGGTCGCTTGTGCTCCTTTTATAAGATTTTTCAAAAATTAACCGCATTAATTTCTCCTTACTTATCACCGTAATTGACATTAATTGCAATTTTCTACTTTTTCCACACTTTACATCACTTTCTTTCACACGCTAATATTAACCTTAACTGGTGCACCCACTACTTCTTGGCCACAAACCTCCTTTCACATGATTTCCTACGTTGAAGTACCTATCCACTATGCCTTATACCAAGTAGTTTCCCATGTTGTTGCCTACATTGCATTACATTACGTAGTCATCCTTCTACACATGGTCTTTAATCGAGAAAAATTACTTAAAAACATCTACAATCCAAACATACGTAACCTTTTTCTTGGGCACACTAAAAATTCCAAATAAACCATAGATCATATGAGTACATGTACACCAATTTGCATATGAATCATAGCACCAATCAATTCTTATTTCTGATCCACCCCACAATTAAAGTATTTGTGGTATTCTCGAGAATGAATCTAATAGATAGTAATAAGCTTCTAGCGTACAAGCACACTTATTATAGAAAAACACTAAACTAAATTGACAAAGCATAACAATGATGAAAGGAAACACATATAAGGGAAATCTAATCTAAATGGAAATACTACCTTATTACAAACATAGAGAAGCATTATTTATAGTAGGGATTTAACATAATCCCATTGAAGTAACCAAGAAAATAAGTGTCATCTAGTGCCTACAACTAACAATTTCCTAATTCAAGTATCTTTGTTACTACAAAAGGTCCCAACCAATGCACTTTCAATTTCCTGGGTGGCACACAAAATTTGAATCATACAGAAGAACCATATTTCCCACCTAAAATGTTTTGTTCCTTATATGCCTATCATGTCAGGCCTTCTGTCTTGTTGTTGGGCCCCAAAATATCAGCTAAGGACAAGAAGGTGCATGGGCACATGGGACCTAGTTGGAAAATGGTGCATGAGTTGAAGGCACACGGGGAAGGGTCCTAGCAGTAGGTTATAAAACATATGACACACACGCAAGGAAAAAATAAAATTGTACTTAGCCACATTCGGCATCCCGGTGCAACACATGATAAAAGCATGACCCTTGTGGATAAGGTGATGGCCTGGTGATTGTGGGATCAAAAAGGGAATATTCCAGGCATGCGATGGAAGGTTCTAGAATGTTAGGTTGTGAAGATGAATTGCTTCATAGATAGTTTTTACACCTTGTTTCTTTACACGATGGCGACATCGATCAGCATAAGAACGCCATCACCAAGGGTAACCATCATTGGTTACCTGTGTGGGAGTGTTTTAATTAACTCTCGAGAATTAGATCTATTTTTAGCATTAAAGTAGATCTATTAATTGTAAATGCATGGCTATTGTGCCCTAAGTTTGTATATGCCTATATAAGCATGAAATCTAGGGTTAGAAAGAGAATTAAGAGAAGGATTGAATTAGATCCTTGATTCTCCTAGATTGAGAGGATGAAGAAGAAGAGAAATAAAGAATAGGTTACATGAAGACAAAGTCTCCATGGAGAGGAGCTAGACAGAAGGAAATAACAGGTACATCTGAATGGTGAGAAGAGGGTAACATCTTCTACTATATTTCCTTTGTATAGTTATTGTCTCATTGTAATGGCTTGAATAGTATGCAAAGCTCATAGAGTTTCTTCTTGTAGATCCACATGTTGGTGAGATCTTGTATTATATATCCATGTAGATCTAGATATTGTAGAGAAGGTTGTCTTCATGTTTGCATAGGTTATGCAGTGATGGAGAGACATACTTTCTTCTTGGTGCACAGTCATGGTTGCACATTAGTAGACCCATGTGAGAGGTCCTATTACAGATCCATAGATAAATTGGTAATAGTTTAGAGATGCAGTAGTTCTTGGTTATGTGAGATCTTTTGGTAGTTTTTGGAGGCATGGTTGCAATGCACTCATGGAGATTCGTTTAGAGATATGGAGGAGAGGAGATACTCTTGGAGAGATACATTGTACTCTTGTATTGAAGAGTTGGTTTGTACTCTTGTTGTATTGTATATATGATATCTCTATCTTTGGTAGATGTAGCCCGTATTTGGTGAACCACTTTGTAAATGTTGTGTTATGTATTTGTACTTTGTCTTGATTTGGATTATTATAGTTTATACTTCCACTTCTGTATATTTTTGGGAAATGTTTAGATCCTATGTACATGATTTTGTTTGTTATTAAATCATAACACTATTCTGTAGTCCTGAATTCCCAATAACTGGCATCAAAGCGTTGTTTGATAGAGCAATGGCTTTAGTTTTTAGAGAAAGGGTTTGCTTCATGGTTTTTTTAGTGGTTATTACTGACATGGATGAGAGTAGGGTTTGTTTTTCCTAATGTGAAGATCATAGGAAGAGATTCAGTCTCAAGTGGAAGATGGAAGAGTAATGTTATTGGAAATTACAGTGACCGACATTGGTTAAGTGGCAATTGGCATTGGTAGGGTAACCATGGTCGGCAGTGCACAGTGTGACCATGGTCAGTTAGTGGGCAACTTATTTTTAAATAGAAAATCATAGATTTGAAGAATTAAGAAAATGCATGGAATGTATCTTTGTTGTTGAGGTCTCCCTAATTCTTGGAGGCACAAGCATGTTGGACAGATTGCAGATCTGGTTATTGAGGTATGGTTTTATCTTGGTATTGTAGTGCTTATATTATTTTGGTTGCACATGCATGTTTGGGATTGCAGGTCTAGATCTGAGAATGAGATAGAGGATCAATTATGCATCCTTGGTGAAGTTAGATGTAGGGGATTTTTAGAGAAGCTGAATATACTAGCATAGAATGAAGCTAGGGTTTCCATCAGAGAAACACGTTCTTCATTTAAGATGCGATTGATTATCTTAGTCTTTGGTAACATGATGTGTTTCATCTTGGTGTAGTTTTATTGCATGTATTATTGTTATTAATTTTTTGTGTAAGATTTGGGTGCTTCTTAAATGAATGGCTCAACAAAACTATCGGCTTTGGTTGGAGTGGGCACCTGGTTTGGTGACCTATGCCAATTTTTGGCATTATGTTAATTCGAGTAACACCAACATCGGTCGAGGAACACAACATCGATCATAGAGGTAATCGATGTTGGTCAACAAGCGTGGTCGGTCTCTATAACAACAAGTTTTCATAGGGTTTCTTACAATAAAAGAGGGCATGGTTGATTCGGTGTCAATTACGGAGGATCATGTTTCTTGCACAGTGTGTACATGAAGAAACAATGCAAGATCACTTCAATGTTTGGATCAGAAAAGGGAGGGAGTTGGCTTGGTTAGTCCAGTGAGACTTTGAGTCAGGTATCTCTATATGATTCACATTTTATTTCTTTTTTTGGAGCAACTGATATTATGTTTGGATAGTGTGCACAGATTTACACCATGTTTTTGGTGTTATTTGACTTTTATTTCCTAGTTGTGTGGAATCTTGAGGATAAGGATATCTAGTCTAAGGATGAGATCCTCAATGAAAATTCATGGTTAGACACAGTTGCAAGTAACGAAAGATGTTGAGTACACAGGATGAAAAGAAGTTGATTCACCTACTTCACAAGAAGTCCAAACTTATGTGATGTAGAAGTATTCTTTGATAAGAAGGGAATAATTTTATATTTTCTTTCATCTAGTTTTATTTCTCATTGAAATATTAGCTTTTGAGATTGGTATTAGAGGCAATGAAGGGAATTTTGTGTTCAGTGGGAGCAAGCCATGGTTGTTGGCATTGCAAAATTGGATACATGATGCACATGCAGAGTGAGGGGAGATTGCTACTATTTAGAGTGGCAAGAGGCACTAGTTGGTTTTGGAGGGTAGTCACAGATTTGCAGGTATATTGAATTTATTGCTTTGTGATGTCACTTCTGGTTTATTTTATGGTGCCTAGATATTCCTTAGGGATGGTAGTTGATGGTTGATTCAACTAGTTTTAGATGATAGAGAAATTTTTAAAGTTTGAAGGGTGAAAAAGGAGAAAATATGCTAGTTACAGAGACCGGTGTTGGTTAGGATTAACCATGGTCAATCATCTAGTAACTATGGTCGGTCATGTAGTGACCAGGTTGGTTAGGAAACCGTGGTCGAGTTTGGTCACAGGTTTGACAACAATGTTTATTTACCATTTTTATATGGTGCCCTTTTTTTTATTTCATCTTGGTTAGTTTGTGCAGTATGTTGATGACATGTATGCTGGTATTTGCACTTGGTATTAGTTTCATGGTTTAGCATGAATGTTTTTTATTGACATTGAAGAGCACAAGATTCCTTTTTGGTTTTGGAGTTAGTCGGTGGCAGACTTGGAGCTTCTAGAGATCCGGAGATATGGATGGATGTATAGGTGAGTTTATACATGTGGATAGATTCAATTTTGTGAGTCTATGATGATGCAAATGTTTGATTTGCACATGGATTCCTATGAGCACAGTTTAGATGCCTTGAGCATGAGTAGGGGATGTTTATATTTCCTCTTGATTACTATGTTACTCCTTGATAGATATGTTATCTACAGATGAATGTCTTGGACATGCTAGTTGTTTATGTAGGGTTGGATTTACAGATTGTAGTGTTTGGATTTCTTTGAGTTATGCAGGTGTTTGTGGATTGATCACCCACTGTTGCATGTAGAACTCATTCAGGGATGTTTTTACCCAGGATCTTGTTTTTCTTTCACATATTCCAGTTTGACTTGTCTTTGGATAGTTGCATTGGTGGTTGCATGGAGACATGGATAGATGGATGGAGAACATGGTTGGTTTTACAAGTATGGCTATGGTTGCAGTTGAAGCTCAGTACTTTAGTTTGAGTGGGAGCTCTTACAGGTGTGTTAGTCATGATGGCTTGGTTGCATGAGAGGCTTGGTGTTATGATTCAGTGGGAGCTTGATGTATGGATAGCTTGGTTATCACGGATCAGTTGTAGCTTCGTGGTGGTTTGGTAAGTCATGTTTTTATCTTCTTGGTTTGAGAAGATGGTTTGATCTTCCTGGTTTTATTTTTGAGAGAATTGTTGAAGGAAAGAATAGATGGTCTTCATGGTGTGTAGAGGATGGTGATGTACAGTGTATAGGTATAGGTACAAAGGTTTTAGCAATTCATCTCCAAGTGGGATATGTTTAAGTTGTGGAGCTGAATTGCTTCACAGATAGCTTGTTTTACACCTTACTAGTTTACATAGTAACCGATGTTAGTCAACATAAGAAATTCCATCATTCGGTATAAGAACTACCATCAGTCGGGATGACCATCATTTGGTTACCTACACGGGAGTGTTTTAATTAACTCTCGAGAATTAGATATATTTTCACATTAAATAAGATCTATTAATTGTAAATGCATGGCTATTGTGCCCTAAGTTTGTATATGCCTATATAAGCATGAAAGCTAGGGTTATAAAGATAATTAAGAGAAGGATTGAATTAGATCCTTGATTCTCCTAGATTGAGAGGATGAAGAAGAAGAGAAAGAAAGAATAGGTTACATGAAGATAGAGTTTGCGCATGGAGAGGAGATGGACGAAGGAAATAGCAAGTACATCGAATGGTGAGAAGAGGGTAACATCTTCTACTATATTTCCTTTGTATAGTTATTGTCTCATTGTAATTTCTTGCATAGTATACAAAGCATAGATTTTATTCTTGTAGATCCACATGTTGGTGAGATCATGTATTATAGATCCATGTAGATCTAGATATTGTAGAGGAGGTTGTCTTCATGTTTGTACAGGTTATGCAGTGATGGAGAGACAGACTTACTTATTGGTGAAAAATCATGGTTGCACATTGGTAGACCCATGTGAGAGGTCTTGTTGCAGATCCATAGAGAACTTGGTAGTAGTTTAGAGATGCAGTAGTTCTAGGTTATGTGAGATCTCCTAGTGGTTTTGGAGGCATGGTTGTATTGCACTCTTGGAGATCCATTTAGAGATTGGAGGAGATGAGATACTCTTGGAGAGATACATTGTACTCTTGTATTGAAGAGTTGGTTTATACTCTTGTTGTATTATATATATGAGATCTCTATATTTGGTGGATGTAGCTTTGCATTGGGTGAACCATAGTACATGTTGTGTTATATGTGTGTACTTTTTCTTGATTTGGATTATTCTAGTTTATACTTCCGCTACTATAGATTTTGGGAAATTGTTTAAATCCTATGTGCATGATTTTATTTTTATTTAATCATAGCACTATTCCACGATCCTAAATTCCCAACACAAAGACATCATTACAAGGAGTGGAGGCTCATATCTATGAAGGCATGCCCCATGGAGGACCACTTCGACACTTGGCGGCCCGATTTGTAACTTCTAAAAGGCATGGCGGTGGGTGCTATGGTTATAAATACAAGCGCATGATAGAAGAAATATATATAGTGTGTGGAGAGTGCGAGGAGAGAGAAAAGAGAGGCGAAAAACTATAGAAACAAAATGGAGGATGTTATGGGTTAGGGATTAGGAGAGATTTGTAAGTAATGGCACATTTAGAGGGATGGGTTTGCATTCTTTTTTTTTTTTTTGCAATATGGTGAGCATAATGTAGTTTTGATGCATGACTTGACTTTGCATTGTTATATAAGGGTCTGTCATGACCTCAAGGGATTGTAATGTGGTTATTGAATCTATTAATATGAATACAATGCTCTGTTATAAATCATCTCTGTGTTCAGGAGTATACTACTTATGCATTTCCTTCTATATGAACCATTTCCATATGTTGCTTGTTATTTCTCTTTCTAGATGCAATGAGATAACAACTCATTCTAGGATCTTAGAATGTGGCATGGTTCTTTTCTGCTCATTTCCATTTGAATATCTATTATAAGATGATGCATTCTCACAAGACTCACATAAAGGATAAAATCGGTGCCCGCATACCTCGGTGAGATCCCAACGCCTACTAGGTGATAGGCTAGTGCGCATGGGATTAGACTATTGATATAAGGGTATAAAATATGACTACATCTTGGTTCCATTATCGAGACCTCTTTTCAAAGTTGTTGTGAGAAATGACATGCATCTTTGTCCCTAAAATGCATGATGATAGAGTGTTTGACCTTGGAAATTTTTGAAGGATGGTTCAAGAGTACGAAGGATAAGTTTTCTCGAGAGATTTAGTAATGGGCATGAGTTCGATGTGAATATATGGGTAGAAGAGAACCTATACCATGAGATGTATGAGACATTATTTTGTTGCTCTAAGTAGAACTATATGAATGGGTTTCAAAGACATATGCATCCAAATTGAGTTAGTACTATAGATCGCGCATATATTCCTTAGATGACTATCAAAGGATGCAAGATGCTAATATGACTTGGACATGTGCTATTGATCACTTTGGTGGAAGAGAGTGCTGACCAGTTATACTCTTTAATATACCACTTCTACATATTATTTTCCAAAATTTACTGAGTTCAAGTTTCGAGGTAGACTAGAGGATCATTTTTGCATGCTATTCCTTTAGCTATAAAGCTCTTGGTCATTACTTTGAGTTTAGAAGAATTTCCCATGGAGGATAAGCTTCTCCGAGTCTTTGGGAGAGGAAGCTAGTGTTGAGGAAGATAAAAAACATTATGGATTAAAAGGAGAAGGAGGAGAGATGAATCAAGTATAGCGAAGCTCATGAAAGGGAGATGACTAGACAATGCAAGGTTACAAGTGTGATGGATCTATTGAGGCAGACGTTGCATGAAGGAGTTTAGGTTCACACAGAGGAGGTGGAGCCTGAGTAGTTTGTGCTACCCCATCTTGGAAAGCATAGGAGATTGGCCCCTTCAGCTTTTGATGAGAGTTTGTCGCATGGAGAAATAAGATCCATCGGTGTGCATCTAAACCCACTGGCGACCAACCCACTGGCGACCAACCCATGGCACTTGGTTTTCCGGATCAAGGGATAAGTATTGTTAACTTGATTAGTATTGGTGGAAGTAACCGATCCGCACCTAGGAGATATAATTTCTCATTTGGAATATCCATGGTTGGACAATTCATTCTTGTATTTGGAGGTGTTATGTTTTGGAGCCTATTTTCATGTTAGAGTGTGGTACACCTTCTATGTGTTACACTCGGGTATTCTCTACGGTGGTCCGCTCATTTGGTGAGCGGGTCAGGGGGGTTTGGGGTGAAGCCCTGAAGCAAATTTTCATGGGTGGTTTATTAACCCATGGGTAATGGGTAACCGTTATGGGTTGTTTTTGGGCCCATGGTTTTTTTATACCCATTGTTTTGTAAAACCACCTCTTCGGCTACCCATAGGTTTATGGGACGGTTTTTTTTTCTTCCCATTGTTTGATACCCACGGTTTTGTAAAACTACTTAAGCAATTGTCTATTTATATGGTCTTATGCATATGATAGATAGATAAGCAAATGTATTGCAGATGTGTTTTGAATTCGGGTGTGAATTCTGTAGAGTTTGTTGAGCATAGCTCCAAATGGATCTGGGTATTGTATTGAGAGAGTGGAGGCTTGTAATAAAATTTGAGCAAGTGATTCTTGGTGGACGTAGCCCAAATTGGGTGAACCACATTAAATCTTGTCTCTCTGTGTTGTGTTATTTATTCTGCACTTTTATTTGAGATCTGTAATATTTTATGCATATTAGTTTCTACTGTTGCGATTCTATAAGGGATTATTCCACATATTTTATCTCTTATTTCCTAACGAGGAGGAATCTTTGGACAAGGTGCAAGTACGCAAGGATTGGATATCACATCTAGGAGTGGCATAGGACATACAACTAGAAGTGGGAAAATATCACAAACCATCGGTGTGAGTTCAGTGGGATGTTGGGAACACTAGGCATGGCCACTTCAGGCCCTTTTTTGAATGCAGGAGGTGGATCACGGTGGCTTAGGAGGAACAAGACCTAGTGGATCTAGTGGATCTAGTGGAGGAGGAAACACCAAAGGAAACCAAGGCTCTAAATTAGAGGGACAAGGACCCCGGACACCTCCCAAGTGTTTTTGAGATGTCTTTTCACTTGGAAGAATATAGGGTATTGAAGATGTTGTAAAGTATGTGCACAAGTGTGAACTACTATGGCGCGTGAAAGGGATCACTACCCTAGAGCGGAAGGCAAGTCAGTTTGCAACAACGTTGTGAGGATGCACACATCATTTGTATATGAAGTATGACCCCCATCAAACGGTGGTAGACTACAGTGCATTGAAGAATGCCTTCCTAGACAAATTCCATATCCACGAGTTTGGGCAAAAGAGCATCGGCACTCGAAGGAGATTCAACGGGGAATGTCGAGAGTGTGAGGGAGTATGATGTGCATTTCAAGACTCTCCTATCAAAACTATCCTATGACATTCATCCTTCTCAACAAGCTCAATGGTTTGTCGAAGGATTGATCACACCATTTAGAAGGGCTCTGTCACACAAGACTTTCATAGACCCACATGAGGCATTGGAAGTTGCCCTACGTGCCAAAGCTGTTGGGAGCATTAATACTAGTGTTAGTTCTTTTTGGAGGCTCAAATTTCTATAATGGCCAAGCATTTAGAGAAGTTGTCTGCAAACTCAACGCATGAGGTTCGTAGTGGGCTTTGGTGTATAGACTATGAAGTGGAGGGGCATGCAAAGGATAGTTTCCCTCAAAATTTAGTGCGTGTTATGTCGGTAGACTATGAGATTTTCCATGGGGATCATGATGCAAGTAGGTGCCCTCTACTACAATGCGTAATTCACAAGAATGTTTCTTGCTATTGTAATATTTATACCTCTACGACCCATGATACCAAGGATTGTAGAATGATTGATCAAATCCATGATGCTATTGATTTGGGTGTGCACCAGACTAGCCTTGAAATAATTTCCAAGGATGATGATCACCGTTATGAAGGGCGTGCAGATGGAGAAGCATGTGGAAGAAGTTTTTGTGGAGGATTTTATGGTCACATGATAATCGCTGGTGGAGGATGAAGTGAGTTCCCACGAGGAACGTGTTATAATTGTTGATCTACAAAGAGCATTACAAATGCGTGTGTCTTGATCTCATTACAATGCTCATGGTGCGGAAAGAAACACAAGTATGAAGAGTGTCTAGAAATTTATGAGCATATGAACCAACAACATTGGAAAGAAAAAGGTGCTGGGATGGTGAGCATCAAGAAGGCTAATTCACAGTGGATGCCAAGAGTGGTGAGTGAGTCGAGGCTAGGATTTGTATTGGTAATGACGCAAGAAGAGGCCATGCATGCGCTACGCTGGGGAGATGCCAAGACAAAGGACACTAGTTTCAAGAGAGGAAGTGGTACATGGAAAGTATCTAGACCCTACTCATCAAAAAGAGGTGTATCAAGAGACTATGGACGTGATTTGGAGTTTACAAGGAGAGATCCAATGTCTGAAGGAGAAATCAAAGTAGTTAGAGAAAAGGAAGAATGTCGAGGTTCCAGGAATGACCTAGATGAGGTCAAGGGCATATGTAAAATTTTAAGGCAAGAGAATATTATTCCCTTTCTAGGAGAATGGTTGAGAGAGAACGTACCACGTGCTGGAGTAGAGCATGAAAGGAAGGTTTTGCATGTAAACCTACCTCCTCACAGCCTCGACTATGACAAGGAGATTACTTTGTATGCATTTTTTGATGGATGGCTTTTGAGAAATACTCTCATCAACATGGGAGAAAAGGCAAATTTTCTTACCTTATATTCCGGCATCAAATGGGAAGGCACGCATTATAGCCATCTTTGAATGTGTTGTATATGGAAAATAAGACTAAGGAAATGCCCATTAGAGTCCTAAAGGATGCAGTTATCACCATGCAAGGGGCCAAGTTCATTGAGACTTTGAATTCTTGGTGCTCACCGAGGCAAACAACTTTCCAAAGTGTTGCTTGGGTGCCCATGGTGTTACAAGAACAATGTTGACCTGTCGTTTAACAAAGGTTATATCAACTTTGAAAAAAAGGAATAAAGGGTGATCATTCCTTTGATATATGGGAAGTCAACACCCTATACTGAGCCCTTAGGAGAATAAGTCCTTAATAGAATCTATGTGCTTAATCAAGGATCCCGAGATAATCCACCCCCCAGAGGAAGTTATCCAATTTCAAGATGCTCAATCCTTGAGTGATACAACTAGTGTGGTATGTGACAATTGGGCACATGGGACTTATGAGTTAATTGGGTGATAGTTGAGAGGATATGTAATAAAGGTAACAAAGGGATTAGTCAAGCACCTAGGAGGAAAGAAGTTTCCAAGTTACTTTGGAGGAGCATATCCTAAAATTTTCTTGCAAGAAATGGAAGCTTAGTGGGAAAATGAGGACAAGAGGAGGGGAATGCTTAGTTATAGCCTACTCGGAACTGTAGCGTGTTGGTGGGCTACACATCGAGAGAACCTCCTAGAGTGGTGTGAGATAAGGATTGAATTTTTTGTAAGGTTCTCTAGGAGCAACGCACCCACGGTCATACAAGACTATCATGGTAAAGAGACCACCTCATTTCATATCCAAGCGTGTGAGAAGGCTTGGATGGGAGTGCAAAAGTGTTACCACCTTTTTTATGGGTGCATAAATTATATTCCACCTTACAAGGCTATGTGTGCACATGGTATATTCATTCGGAGATGCATCGTCAAACAGGTAATTGGCAGGAGTTGGTAGTTGATCTCATTCAAGCTTTTGAGTATAGGATTACCAAGCCATCAGTAGATAAGGCATTGCAATTAATCGAGTGCCTTACGATGGGAGATAATGTTATGGTAAAGGATAGGTTGTTGGAGTTACTAGGCAATCCATACTTAGAGACACGCATCAATGAATAAGAATAAGAGGAAATACTTCTTAAGCGCACGTGCATGGAAAAAGAAAAAGGAAAAATGGTCTATGTAATAGATGGAGAAGAGATGGAGACTTTGGATGTTAACCATTTGGAAGGTACACGCAAATTCATAGACAACATTGATGAGCAAGCATGCACCTACCATGAGCCCTTGAAAACAAAGAAGGTTAACATTGGAATAGAGACAGAACCTAAGGAAGCTATCATCGGAGACTATTGGTTGGAAAAATAAGTTTCAAAGGTCATTGATCTATTGTGTGAGTTCCAAGATTTTTTTCCTCGTGGGTACCATGAACTCAAATGTGTTCACCATTCCTTGGGAGAGATGAAGATCAAGTTGAAGGAAGGTGTGCACCCGATTCGGAAGAGGCCTTATCGAATGAATCTAAATTTACACGTATGGGTCAAGGAAGAAATAGACAAGATGATAACATCTGGTATCATTGAGGCTATGGAAAAATCATAATGGATAAGCCCAATGGTTATATCAAGAAGGATGGTAGGATAAGAATCTATGTTGACTACAGGGATCTAAATGCAATATGTGTCATCAATCCTTTTCCAACCCCCTTTACTGAAGAAATTTTGGAGGGAGTAGCTGAAGTTGAAGTCTACTCTTTCATGGATGGGTTCTCAGGGTATCACCAAGTTTGGATTGCAAAGGAATACCAGAAGAAATACAACTTTCACCACTAAATGGGGAATTTTTGCCTACATGGTTATGCCTTTTAGATTGAAGAATGCACCTATTGTGTTCTCGCACATCATGGTACAAGCATTTCAAGACTTCATCCATAAGTTTCTTCAAGTTTACCTAGATGACTAGACTATGTATGGATTGGTGAAAGATCATTGTGACAATTTAAGGTTGATGTTTGAGAGATGTTAGAAATTAAGGATATCCCTCAACATTAATAAATGTGTCTTTCTACTCCATTTGGAACTCTGTTAGGACACATTATATGTAAAGAAGGTTTTCTAGTAGATCCCGCTAAAGTTGTAGTTATTGTAGGATTAGGGGAGCCTACTAATCAAAGCGCAATGCGTGGATTCCTTGGGCATATGGGGTATTACAGGAATTTCATCAAGGGGTATGCCAGGATCATTGTGCCCTTGGAGTAATTTTAAAACAAAAGAGTTACTTTCATTGGGGAGAGACGCAACATAAGGCATTTGACACTTTGAAGGATAGGCTTGTCACGACGCCCATATTATGTTTTCCTTCTTGGGATAATCCTTTCCATGTGCATGTTGATGCCTCAGGGACAACTATGGGAGCAGTACTAGCACAACCTGGTGAGGGAATTTTTGATCATCCCTTGTGCTTTGCAAGTAGAAAGTTGACACCAATAAAGCAAAATTACACAACTACTGAGCGCGAAGCATTGTCTATGATCTACGCGTTACACAAGTTCAAGTAGTATCTATTGGAAACACCATTTATATTCTACATGGACCACATGGCATTGAAATACTTAGTCAACAAGCATGTGTCTGCAAGGGCGCATATGTCATTGGGTCCTATTATTTCAAGAATTTGAGTTCACAGTGGTCGTAAAACCAAGAAAGAGCAATTCAAGACTTGACCACTTATCAAGGATTAACTCAGGAGAGGACGCATAAATCATTAAGGATACAATGTTAGATGAGCAACTATTTAGGTTGTAGTGCATGCCCTCATACTTGGAAGATATCACAGTGTTCTTAAAAACTGGTGTGGCACCGGAAGGGATGAAGGCTCTGGAGAGAAAGCAACTAAAAATGTGTGTTGCACCTTACATGTTGTTAGTGGAGACATGTATAAGTTAGGTTGTGATGAGGTTCTATGTCGATGTGTATTGGAGCATGAGCATGTGGAAATTATGGAGGAAGCACATGGTGGGATTGCAGGAGGACACTATGTAGGAAATGCTACCACATAGAAGATTTTATTAGCAAGGCTTTGGTGGGAAACCATCTACAAGGATTGTATTGAGTTTTGCAAGGCCTGTGACCATTGCCAACACCTTGGAAAACCTAGAAAGAGAGATGAAATTCCTTTACGACCAATAGCCAGTGTTGAACCATTTGAAAAATGGGCAATTGACTTTGTAGGGCCAATTGTGCCAGTTGTGCAAAGGACTAGTTCACGTTATATCATCACTTACACTAATTACTTGAAATGGTGGGCAGAGGCAACACCTATGAAGGATTTTGCATGCGGCAATGACAAATGCTTGATTTTTATGGGAGAACATAATCAGCAGATATGGTTTCCCTTTTAACAAGTGATGGGGGTAGACACTTTATCAATGAAACAATCAATATTCTTTTAGCAGAATGTATGGTGTCCCATCATAAGACTACCCCATATCACCCTCAAGAAAATGGAATTTCTAAGGCATTTAACAAGATACTAAGTCACACATTAACTAAGATATGTGACGTTGGAAGAAAGGATTGGGATGAAAAAGTATTAGTCATTCTATGGGCATACATGACAACCTACAAGAGGTTGAACAAGGCCACACCATTTTAATTTGTGTTTGGCATGGAGGCTAGTTTTCTAGTGGAATTCTAATTACCATCATTGCATCTAGCACATGTAGGATGGTTAGTTGATGAGAAAGCATTGGAAGAAAGAATTGATAAGTCGATGTAGTTAGATGAAAGGTGATCACTTGCTAGATGGAGTTATAAGATAGAAAAAGAAAGAAAAAGGCATGACATGATCGTCATATCAAGAACAAGAAGTTTGAGGTTGGTTAGATGGTATTGTTGTATTATTCCAAGTATCTAAACCATCTTGGGAAGTTGAAATTCCATTGGTTAGGACCTTACATCATATCATATATTCTTGATTCAGGTTCTTGCCAATTACAAGTCTTTGGATGGGATGAGGTTATAAGGTCACTTCAATGGGAGTAGGTTGAATCCCTACTATAAATAAGTTTTATTGGTGTTTGTAATAAGGCAAAGTGTTTCCAATTAGTCTAGAAATTTCTATTTAGGATTTCTTTTCTTATGTTTCCCTTTCTCGTTGCTTGTTCCTTTCTTTTTGTTTCATTTTACACCTTGTGTGCTTGATAACCACATTATTTTTTCCCAAGGTTGTGTATGTACAAAGGACCATAGATTTTTTTAGTGTGGGGTGGAGTGATGCAAAGTATAGGCCTATAATACGTAATACAAGTTGAGTGGCCCAAAGAAGGAAGTGTGTAAGGTGGAGAAACCGCATGAGGAAATAATGGATATTGGATTATGGTGTGAAAAGGAATTGTAAAAACCACGTATAGAAAGGATGAAGAGTGCAGGAACAACATGAGGTAGGCAAGGAAAAAAATAGGTAAAGGACAAAAGAAGTGCCTTCGACTTTGTGGAAGCATATGTAAGAGTCTTCGGTCGGGTTGGAATTTTGGGTGCCAGAAGGTTGTAAAGGGTTTTTGTGCAGGATGTGGTGAGTGTTTAAGGGCACTTAAAGTTGGCTTAGTGGAAAAAGCCACATTTAATGTTAAAGTACGTTGGTAGGTGGTATAACATTTAATCTCTGGAAAGAATTAAAAACTATAAATACAAGTTCGGGCAAGTCATTTGTTACCTTGTGATTATGAAGTGAAAGAATCTCTTGAGAACTAGATCATCCAGGAGAGAAATTTTTACAAAAAAGAAGAATATGAGAAATTTGAGTGTGCATCTAGAGTAGATCTATGAACCAAAAGGAAGGAGTACATGGGCGTGAGGAAGGTTGTGTGAAGAGTGTCATCTTGTTGAAGGATTTCCTAGTTAGGGTTTGGTAGCTAGGGAACAGAGATAGAAAAATTCATTTCAGGAGTTGAAGCTTTAGATTGAGCTTTGGGATTGAGCAGAGTAGTAGAGAAGAGAAAAAGGAAGGAGTATTTAAGTTCATCTTACTAGAAATATGGCACCTGGAAACCAACCATTTCACTAAAGAAAACAAAGGGCAAGGGAAAGGGAAAGAAAATTACTTACATCATGAGCACCAATGAAGAATGGTACATGAAATGTAGTACCCAGATGGGGTATTGTTATGAAAAGAGTGGGAGTCACGCTTATGAAATATGGCCGTAAGTGATTATAACCATCACACAAGCACAACCGAGAAGGAAATAGTGCGCAGATGCGCGATGGGAGATTTACTATCGCCAACGTCAAAAAAATGCATTGGCGTGCATCAACAGACCTCATTGACGCTGGCCAACAACCTTGTTGATGTGCTTCAAAGAAGGTCTATTGACGCGTCAATGAGGGTGTTGTCCGATGAGGTCTGTTGATGTGCATCAATGAATTTTTTTGACACGCGATGCCAAATCTCCCGTTGCGTGTCTCAGAGCCTCCGCCCTATGCTTTCACATCGAAAAAATATCCGTGTCGCGTGTCAACAAACTCTTTGTCATGTATATCTTTATGCGTCAATATCTACAGTACCTCCTTGTCACGCATCAACTATCCGTCAGTGTCACGCGTCAACAAATAACCGCATTGTCAGCGCGTCAACAAATTGTTTGTCGTGCGTCTACTATGCATCAATATCTGCGATAGCCTCCTTGTCACGCCAACTATCCGTAAGTGTCGCCACAACAAATAACCCCATTTTCGCACGTCAACAAACTCTTTGTTGTGCGTCTACTATGCGTCAATATCTGCAAACCCTCCTTGTCGCACGTCAATAACTTACCCCCTTGTAAAGCGTGCATCTGCAATATAGGATATATCATATTGTTGAAAATTTTGAAGTAGAAGTGTTCTACGGAGAATAATCTAGGATTATATAGGGGATATTTTTCAAGGGTAGGCGAAGAGTGACCCCTAAAAAAATTAAAGTTTAATTTTTAGGCGAACAGTCAGTCCATCGTGCCAAAAAAATTTCCTTTTCAAAATTTTCAAAAATGGAATATTCGCCACTAAAATTTTCTGGAATCCATAAATGGTAGAAGAATTAAACCAAAATGTTGAAAATGGGGAAACTACCTTTGAGTTTCCCATTTTCAACAACTATGAAGCCACCGCTATGAAGAATATTTATCCCTTTGTCTTGCCTAGATTTCATGGATCCATGACCCAAGACCTAGACACGGTGGTTGTTCAATTTTGAATTTTATGCACGAGCTATAATTATACCACTTCGATGCACATGAACTAAAGTTATTTCCTACTACACTAAAGGTTGCGAATTGAGATGGTTCATGGGTTTAGGAAGAGATACCATTACCACTTGGGCATAGATGAAGGAGAATTTTCTCACCAAGTATCAAGACTATTGCATATTGAGTAGTAGAGGAGGTGATGAAATATACAAGATAGCACAGAAGGAGAATGAACCATTGGAATAATATCTAGAAATATTCTTGTTCTGCGTTCAAAAGACAAGGCACACAATACTACCTCCTAAATCTCTTAAATTACTCTTTTTGAAGGGACTTGGTGAGGAGGACATGGATGATCTAGATCTAATAGGAGTTGGATACATTTCAAAATATTCATTTGAGGAGATTTGTGAAGCCTATAGGAATTACTCTAGAGCCACTATGAAGAGAATAAGACATGTAAGATCAAGAGGTGGATCAACTACCAAAACAATTGGGGACATATCTAAGTTAAATATTGTCAACATGTTCAAGAACATGAAGCAGGAGATTGTCAATGACATGGCCACTCAATTATATGCTCTGCATGCCAAGAATAAAAGAGAAGATGCAAAATTTCTTCCATGCATGGGTAGGAAGAAATCTAACTGCAGATGTAGAGGATTAACCAACATTGCACAAGAAAGGGAGGATTCACTTGAATTTAATATGTTAGAGATAGAGGATGGACAAGTCTTCTATATTTCTCAAAGAAAACCATGACCACCAAGACAAGGAGGTATGTCACAAGACCCTATGTTAACATTTTAAAATTGGTCTAATAATCCATATATACAACCCTCACCTTGGGATAATCTGAAAAAAAAAATTGGGCTTAGCACCCTAGCCAATACCAACAATAATGGAAACCTCAATTTGTAGGCCAACAACAATGGAAACAACCCCCTTAATCATGACAACAACCTTGGAGAGGAGGGTAGTCATGGAATAACCCACCTCCTAATTACAACAATCTTACTACAGCAACCTCCTTATCTGTAGCAACAAGCTCTAATGTCAAATCCCCAACCTGGATCTCAGCCAAAGATAACTCATCTACCAAGCCTAAACTAATGCCTAACCCCAAAAATAAATCTTCTTAGCCAACCTATTCCACTAAACCAACTCAATACCCTACCTATTTCGTTGATGTTAACAATATCCATCTCTACTCAGGAAGAACACTTCCTCCACCAAATAGACCCACTATTACAGAGATTGTAGATGAACCATAGTTGCTTTACAAAATGATCCACAAAAAAATAAAAACACATTGCAAGAGACGATCCGTAGTAACTCTGAAAAAATTTCCAACAAGGGTAAAGTACAAGCTAATGAGCCACCATTTCCAAAGAGATTACAAGAAAAGAAGACTAACCTCAAATCAGAATCTATTTCTGATTTTTTCAATCAGATGGGAGATATTTATGGAAAAATTCCATTAATTCAAGTAATCAAGGATGATCCCATCTATAACAACTTGGTTAAGGATCAATTCATTAAAAAATAGGTTGAAAGAGAAAGGATCCATCCATTGTACATGTTCTTAGATAGTTGTGGATGATATCATGTTTGGGAATTGATTTTTTTACCAAATTATATACATCTAGATAGTCCTTTGGTAAATGTTACAATCAATGGCACAATGTTAAAGAACACTATGTGATGATACATTCATAGAGAAGAAGATTATTTTGGAAATAAACTCCTTTAAACTTTATCCAAACGTGCATAAAATAAATCACACATTTGGGTAGAAGAAATTAAAAAAAAAGGCACACTTGAAGTCTTGTGAGTCAATCCTTGCCATTAAAATAAAGTTGGTGTGAAGGCTATATGCATTGAGAAGAAATCACACTTGCATAAAATAAATGAATTACGGAAATTAAAAGGCACACTTGAAGAAATAAAATGAAAGAAACACACTTGCATGAATTGAAATGCACATTGCATAAATTGCATAAATTGAAATTACTAAATTGAAAATAAAGGAAAGAGGAAAGGACACCTATAGGTTCACAAAATAAATTACATAACATTAAAAAATAGAAATTTACAAAAAAAGGAAAATGTAGAAATAAAGAAATTACATAACATAAAAACATAAATTTAAAACAAAAGAAAACTACGAAATAAAGAAATAAACATTAACACATTGATCCATCTTCCTTGGAATGAGTGGCCAACTCATTCCTTGGAAGAGGATTTAATTCATACTTTTAATTCAGAACTTGCAGAAAAACTTTACTTCCAAAGATTGGAAAGAAAGAACAGATCTTGATTACTTGGGGAAAAGAAATTACATATCTAAGTGTGGAAGGTTGCATTTATAATTTATGCATCCAACCAACTCCTTATTTTAGGAAATACAATCTGATCTTATCTTTATTCCAATCCTAACAACTAAGATCTCCATCTCCACAAAATATGGAGAGAGATATATTATTGAAGTCAAATCTTATCTCACTTATTTTAGGAAGATTTGCTCCCAAATCTTCTCCTTGCTTTTCGGTAACAAGAATCATAATGATTTTATTCCTCTACATTATTGGAAGGAGGATTTTCCTCAAAATATTATTTTGACCAAATACCTTTCTTGGATTTTCCATTTGACTTTGTTGTTTTTTTATTGTGGAACTTTTGACGCTCTCATATTTTCCATTCAAATACACTTTTTCCTCTGTTAGACTGTAGTTCACTAAAAGTTAGATTTCTCTTGATTGGTAAAACTTGTAGAAAATATAAATGAGGTTTTTTGTTAAACACATTTCTATGAACAAAAACCTCTCTCATATTTTCCATTTGAATTTTTTTGTTTTTGTTTATGGAACTTTTAGTGCTCATATGATACATGTTTCCTCGAACTGCAGCTCACTAAAAGTTAGATCTCTCTTCATTGGTAAAACATGTAACAAATCTGAATGAGATTTTTGTTAAACACATTTCTATGAACAAAAACCTCTCTCAGATTTCCCATTGGAATCTCTGAGTTTTCACAATCCCTCAAAAGTTTCATTCCATACACTTTTGATGCAAGTTAGGAACTAAAGTTGATCATTCCTTTTTTTAAAAGTTGTAGCAAGAGGTTTTTGTTAAACAAATTTCTATGAACTAAATCTGATTTTTCCATGAATTGAAAGTTCTGGAACTAACTTTCATTCAATTGATACAAGTTCTGGAACTAAATCTATGAGTTCCGGAACTAAACCTGTAAGTTTCGGAACTAACTCTACGAGTTCCTATGAACTAACTAACTCAAAAATAGCTATAACTTAAAACAACTATAACTTTTGCATGCCTCGGATTGAGATGATTATTTTTTGAACTTGCATAATTTTTCAAGAGGAATCTGAATATGAAATCAGATTTGATTTTAAATGTACTATTCATGATCAATTCCAATTTTCCCAATACTAGCATTATCTTTCCTTTATGGCATGCATACATAAGACTTTGCATCTTTTCCCAAATAATCAATAGGATTAGTCAACAAAATAGATAACAAAATATTTATAAAGAATGAACAAGATATATATCCTATATTCTATCTTAAGAAAACTATAAGTTCCTAGATTACATTTAAATCCACTTTCAAAGGTAACTTGGAAGGACAAAATAATGGTAATTTATGGCCAATTTATGGCCTCATCATTGCCCCACACTTAATCTTATGCATGTCCTCATGCATTACATTATTATCTCCTCTTCTTAGATTCTTCTCTGTATTGAGGACACTTTCTTATGGATCTCCTTCTACTGCTTTTGATTTCTTTCTTTTACAACTGTTCTTTTGATCTTTCTATTTTTTTTTTTTTTACAATAGGTTCTTATGTGGATCTCTTCTGCTACTTTTGATTTTTTCTTTTACAACAGGTTCTTGTGTGGATCTCCTTATATTGCTTTTGATATTATTTCTTTTACAACATGTTCTTGTGTGGATCTCCTTCTTTTGTTGCTTTTGATATTCTTTTATTTTACAACAAGTTCTTGTGTGGATCTCCTTCTGTTGCTTTTGATTTCTTTTCTTTTACAACAGGTTCTTGTGTGGATCTCCTTTTTGCTTTTGATATTCTTTTCTTTTACAACATGTTCTTGTGTGGATCTCCTTCTATTGATTTTGATATTCTTTTCTTTTACAATAGGTTCTTGTGTGGATCTCCTTTTGCTACTTTTGATTTCTTTTATTTTACAACAGGTTCTTGTGTGGATCTCTTTTGTTGTGTCTCATATCAAAATGCATAGCTCATGCTTCTCCTTCTCTCCCACACCTAAACTCATGCATGTCCTCATGCATGTTGTTTATTTATGGCTGCCCATAAATTAGACTCAAAAAGTTTGATTGCAAAGAGGTGCACATATTTTTCATATAAGTAGGGGAGATATGAATTTTATCTTGCCTTCCTTGGAAATCTTTAAAAGTGGATCTAGCTGTAATAAAAAAACTTACAAGAAAGCTTAAAATAAAATAATAGAACAAAATAACTTGATCATACCTCTAGTTGTCTTTGTCATCTTATTGTTAACATGGTCAAATAGTGCTGAGAAGAAAGCCATCAGGTAACTGTTGATTTCCTTTGAAGAAGAGCCACCTCCTTTTTTCCTTTTGATTGGCCAACACGTTGGTTTTCCAATCAAAGTTTTTTTTTTGCCTTTGATTGGCCAGCAAGCTGGTTTTCCAATCAAAGCTTTTTTTTTTTTTTTTTGTAGCGTGATTTAGTTTTCCAATCAAAGCTTTTTTTTTTTTTGCCTTTGATGCCAATAAGTTGGTTTTCCAATCAAAGCTTTTTATTTTTTTTTACCTTTGATTGGCCAAGTTTTCCAATCAAAGCTTTTTTATTTTTTTTATTTTTATTTTTTTCTTTTTTTTTTGCTGAAATGATAGCATGAGAAGGATTAGAGAAAAATTTGATCCATCATCAGACTATATTCATCAAAGTACAACTTGTGTAAAATAGGAAGCAATGTCTGAGATCTCATAAAAACTTTTTTGCATACTTGGTAACTCCAAGAAGATTCTAAAAATTGTGTAGACAATTTTTAGGTCTTCAAAGCCCATCTTGAATTGTGCAATATCAGAATCACCATAGTAATCTTCAAAGCCTGGACTAGTGATCTCAGGAGATGGAGAGTTGTTAAAAGAGAAAGTGAAGGTATCCGTGGGTCCCTCCAAAATCTACATGCTCCTTGGTTGATATTGTTGGTGCTCCAAAATCTACATGTTGATATCAAGAACAACTCTAGAAATTCCTATAGATCTAGTCCTTAGATGTTAGTACGTAAAAATTTCTTTCCTTGATATTCACCATAATTGCTTCTTAACGTTATACAAGCATATACAAAAATGAATAAATTGAAAGACATGAAAACAAATTTTTCTAATGGATATGGTTCAAGGATTGAATTTTATTATGGGATGAAAACTAATTTGGATGGGTGGATTTATTATGAGTGGGTTTTTATTTTGGCTCTAATGAAATCCCTGAATATGGATGAAGTTAATTAGAAATGCTACCACTTCATTATTACAAACTAGATAAGCCAATTTTTACTAAGGTTATGTGTAATAAGATCACTAAGTTGTTAGTTGATACAAGGGGAAATGGTGGTGGTTATCAAAATGACATATGATATTTCATCAACTAGATCTACTTCTAGATTCAATATCATATTCTACCATTTTAGATCTGAATTATTTGTTCATACCATTATACCTTCTTGATCAAACATCACAGTCATTTTTCTTATACACAGAGTTAGTTTGTGGGGAGATATTTACAATCTAATATTCCTAATTGCAGAAATGAAATTTTAATCTACTTGCAGAAATAAAAGTCTAAAGAAACTACTTACCAAATTCTTCCTATCACAGAATTGCTAAAAGGTATTCTACTGTCACTAGAATATTCTTTTAGAGAACTCTGAATCTCCTAATAACACTATGTTCCCGGCAACGGTGCCAAAATGATGAGGGTCGTCAATCCTCAGCCATTAATAATGTCAATCCGGGTTGGTGTCCAAAGGCTGTATGCATTAAGAGAAGAAGATCTTGGAAAGCAACTCCTTTAAACACAAACCAAACTTGCATAAAATAAATCACACTTGCGGAAATTAAAAGGCACACTTGCAAAAATAAAGTTTGCATGAAAGAAACACACTTGCATGAATTGAAATGCACACTTGCAGAAATAAAGGCACACTTGCATAAATTGAAATTGCTAAATTGAAAATAAAGGAAAGAGGAAAGGACACCTGCAGGTTCACAAAAGAAATTACATAACATAAAAAAATAGAAATTTACAACAAAAGGAAAACAGAAATAAAGAAATTACATAACATAAAAAAAATAAATTTAAAACAAAAGGAAAAATGCAAAAATAAAGAAATAAACATTAACACATTGATCCATCTTCCTTGGAATGAGTGGCCAACTCATTCCTTGGAAGAGGATTTAATTCATACTTTTAATTCAGAACTTGTAGAAAAACTTTACTTCCAAAGATTGGAAAGAAAGAATAGATCTTGATTACTTGGGAAAAGAAATTACATATCTAAGTGTGGAAGGTTGCATTTATAATTTATGCATCTAACCAACTCCTTATTTTAGGAAATACAATCTGATCTTATCTTTATTCCAATCCTAACAACTAAGATCTCCATCTCCACAAAATATGGAGAGAGATATATTATTGAAGTCAAATCTTATCTCACTTATTTTAGGAAGATTTGCTCCCAAATCTTCTCCTTGCTTTTCGGTAACAAGAATCATAATGATTTTATTCCTCTACATTATTGGAAGGAGGATTTTCTCAAAATATTATTTTGACCAAATACCTTTCTCGGATTTTCCATTTGACTTTGTTGTTTTTTATTGTGGAACTTTTGATGCTTGTCAAATACGCTTTTTCCTCGGACTGTAGTTCACTAAAAGTTAGATTTCTCTTGATTGGTAAAACTTGTAGCAAATCTGAATGAGTTTTTGTTAAACACATTTCTATGAACAAAAACCTCTCTCATATTTTCCATTTGAATTTTCTGTTTTTGTTTATGGAACTTTTAGTGCTTGTTTGATACACGTTTCCTCGAACTACAACTCACTAAAAGTTAGATCTCTCTTCATTGGTAAAACTGTAACAAATATGAATGAGGTTTTTGTTAAAACATTTTTATGAACAAAAACCTCTCTCATATTTTCCATTTGAATTTCGATTTTCACAATATTTATGGAACTTTTAGTGCTCGCTTCGATACATTTTGTTCCTCAATGCAACTCACTAAAAGTTGATATATTTTGATTAGTAAAAGTGTAGAAAATAAAAATGAACTAAATATGATTTTGTTAAATGAATATGAAAAAAACCTCTCTCATATTTTGATACAATATCTAGAACTAAATCTGTGAGTTTTCACAATCCTCTCAAAAACTGTCATTTTCAAGTAACTAACTCAAAAACAACTATAACTTTTACATGTTCCTTCGGATGAAGTTTGAACTAAATAATTTTTTGAGAGGAATCTAAATATGAAATAAGATTTGAACTAAATGTCATTCAATCATGATCAATTCCAGAACTAAATATGAGTTTATCGGAACTAAACTACAAGTACGAATAACTCTTGAGTTCCCAAATAATCAATAGGATTAACTCAAAAAACTATAAGATTTTAAATAATGAACAACCTCGGATTGAGATGATTCTATTTTTGAACTTGCATAATTTTTTAGAGGAATTTAAATATGAAATCAATTTGATTTTAAAAATACTATTCATGATCAATTCCATTTTTCCCAATACTAGCATTATCTTTCCTTTATGGCCTACATATACACAAGACTTTGCAATTTTCCCAAATAATCAATAGGATTAGTCAACAAAATGGAGATAGACAAAGGTATTTAAAAGAATGAACAAGATATATATCCTATACAAAGCTATCTTAAGAAACTAGGTAATAAGTGTCCTTATTAACTTTCCTAATTATAGGATTTTGGATGTGTGGAGAACATATAGGGATGTAGTTTCATGCTACTCTAAGTTTAGATGTTGTTGAGCTATCTAGGGAGTAGAATAAACCTTTTTAGTGGAATATTAGGGATATAAGTGGTATTTCATCGAATATCAAGCATGGAATATGGAGGATTAAGATGTAATAGAGGCCATTAATGAATTATTAAGGCATATATTGGTGTTGTAGACAATATTTGTGTAAAATTTGTTTGAATTATTGATTCTTGAATGGACTATATGTAGGTTACTTTTCCCAAGCTAAGAGGTCAAAAATTACAGAGGGATAAAATGAATGTTTTGAAGAATGTGAAAGTTTATACAGTTGAAGGAAGGTAAATTATGTATCCGAGAATTTTCATAGCCCTTAAAACCTTTGGAATTATCATGTAGGCTTAAATTTTCTCTCTCAAGCCCTAAATAGGGCATCATGTTATTCAAATTATATCGATTAAAAATTCATGAAATTTTGTAAGTTCCTATATCCGGAGGATTTGTGGAAGCATGCAAATTTTTAACCTCCAACTCACACATGTGAGGGAATTGTATGAGTTTTTGTAGTACTAATTGTACATGTATAGGGAAGAAGAGGAATAGAAGTGCATGGACATGAAAATCTATGTTTCAAGACCTAAAATTAATCATGGAGCATGTTGAGGACCCCAAAAAAAGTATTCCAACCTATTATTAGACAAGATCACCATTAAAAGTATCCACTGTCATAACTAGGAGCCATAAATAGGCCTACATTACATGATAAGTTACAAAGGAAGTACAAATTTATAAAAAGGAACATATAGTGAAATTTGGTCACATTTAAGGACCCCATAAAGGGTATTTAAATCATTTATTTTCTAAGTTATATTTCTCGAGTCAAATTGGAGATTTAACCGAGTTTTTGTGCCTAGAGGGCTACAAGCCAACAAGGGCTTAAATGAGATTGTAGTTGAACTAAAAGAATATGACTATGGAATGAGTCTAAACATCTTGTTTTGAGTTAGATGTGATGTTCTAAGAGTCTTAGAAGTGACTCAGGGCCTATATCAAGTTTTGGGCACATTGATCCTAGTGACCTAATTGGAAAAACAAGGCAAGTAGGAGTAATCCAAGGTAAAGTTGATTAAGAAGATATAAGGATGGAAGATTAATGCTTAAAGAAGGTTAGGGGAACATATTAAGGAGTGAACATGATGATTCCAGAGTTGAGAACTCAATCACAAGTTACACAAGTACCCTCCTTCATGTTGCACCCATAAAATGGTCTATTGACTTATGAGATTGTAAGGGAAAAGTTGATAGCTAACTTTGTGAATGTGAGTATGTCAATGTACAGGGAATGTGTGTGCCTTGGAGATCCTCATAGTAGGGGATAATGGTGAAGAAACACTGATAATGGTAAGTACTCAAAGCCAAGAGTGCATGGTGGAGGTAAGTGTCCATAAACTAACCAAAACCAAGACATAGAAGAGTTGTACATGGAAGATGAAATGAGGTATATCCCTTGCACCACAATGTATGCTCAATGTATGATATCTCCAAGCAAGTGGAGATAACTTAGGAAGGCCACTAGATGTGAATAAGATACTCAAAGCATGCAGCAAAAGAAATTGTGGATTGTTCTTCGGAAAAAACACAAAACAACATTTGCATGGGATTATGGTGATATGCATGGGATTCATCCTAAGTTTTGCACTCATAAGATTTATATCAAAGAAAATTGTAAGCTAATTAGGAGGCCACGAGTAAAAGAATGAACCCAAGAGTAGTGAGATAAATTGTGAAATAATAGTTGAAGAAGTTACTGGATGTTGGATTTATATATCCAATTTTAGACAATCAATGGGTGTCACCCTTATCATTGTGCTAAAGAAGAATGGAAAATGGAGGATCTACATAGATTATAGAGAGTTGAATGTAGTAACAAAGAAAGATAATTTTCCACTCACTTTCATTGATCGGGTACTTGACACTTTGGCGGTAAGAAATATTTTTATTTTCTTGATGGATATAGTGGCTATAATTAAATCTAGATTGCACTAGATGATCAAGAAAATACTACGTTCACGTAACCATGGGGAACATTTACATATTTTGTTCTTCCATTTGTCTTGTGTTATGCACTTGCTACATTTTAAGGGAATTTTGAGCATATTTTCAGATCTAACAAATAATTGTATGGAGGTATACATGGATGATTTCACAGTCCATGGCAGCAGTTTTGAAGAAGCCATGCAGAATTTGGAAAAATTCTTGAAGAGATGCAAAGAGCACAACCTGTCCTTGAGTAATGAAAAATGCTACATGATGATGTTTAAAAGTATAGTCTTGGGACACTATATTTTTGATGAAATTCAAGTTTACCCAACAAAGATATTTGTCATCATAAATATGCCAACACAAAAGAAATAAAAAGTTGTTAGAGCTTCCTAGGTCATTCAATATTATAGAATATTCACATATGATTTTAGCAAGATTGAAACACCATTGTTTGTACTATTAGGAAAGGATGTTGCCTTTGAGTGGACTGAAAAATGTGAGGCTGCATTCCAAACCTTGAAGAAAATGCTAACTATTACCCATGTATTAAGAGGATTTGATTGGAATCTACCATTCCACATTCATACTAATGCATCAGACCATACCATTGGAGTTGTTTTAGGACAAAAGGATGGAGTTCTAAACTATGTAATTTATTATGTTAGCAAGAACTTGCAACATGTTGAACTTAATTACATAGTCACAAAAAGGAGTTCTTAGCAGTTGTGTATGCTATTAATAAGTTCAGGAACTACATCACAGGTTATCCAGTACTCATTAACACTGACCATGTTGTCATTAAATATTTGATCAATAAACCAGTAGTAAGCAACATGATTATTAGATGGTTGTTCCTTCTATAAGAGTTTGATGTCACAATATTTGATAAGTTTGACAAGGCAACACGTAGTAGTAGATTTCTTTCAAGAATGGAGATTAATGATGAAGAACATGTAGTTGATGACTCTTTCCCAAATGAGAACCTATTTTCTATCTCCAAAAAATTATTTGGTATGTATACATAGCCAATTATCTAGTTTTAGGTAAAACACCTCCACACTACTTATATTTTGAAAATAAATACATAGTTGAAAAGAGTGTGCATTTTTCTTGGATAGTTGGATTTCTATTTCACACAGGGAAAGATCATGTCATGAGAATATGTATAGATGATGAGAAAATATATGATGTCATAAAATCATGCCACAATGATCCTTTTTAGGACACTTTTGTTATAGAAATAACAACATAGAAAGTGTTGATAGCGGGTTATTATTGGCCAACACTACATAAGGATGCAACACTATACACCCAAAGATGTGATAGATGCCAAAGAATTGGAAAACCAACCAGATCAAATGAGATTCCATTGTAGCCTCAGTTGGTCTTGCATCCATTTGACAAATGGGGCTTAGACTTCATTAGTCTTGTAGATCCTAAATCTTAGCAAAAGGAATACATATTTGTATGCACATATTATCTAACCAAATGGACAGAGGTGAAGGCATTCTCATAAAATTGAGAAAGTAGAAAAGTTTCTCTATGATAATATATTCACTAGATATGGATTTCTAAGGAAATTGTCACTAATCAAGGTACACACTTTACTATTGATGTAATTTTTATCTAGCTAAAGAGTATGAAATAAAGCATAGGAATTCTACACCATACCATCCCCAATCGAATGGCCAAGTAGATGTGAAAATAGGGATATATAATCTATCTTGACAAAAACCATTGCACTCCACAAGAAATATTGGTCATAAAGACTTCCAAAGGCAATATAGGCATTTAACACAATGTGGAAGACAACAACTAGCTTCACACCATTCAAGATTTTATATGATAAGACTTTTGTTATCCCTATTAAATTTAAGCACAAGAAACTAATGAATGCACTTGAAATAGGAATATATTTATCTCGAAGCTTAAATGCAGAGGATTCTCCAACTCAATGAGTTGGATGAAATGAGAAGACATGTTGTGTATAATACAAAGGTAGTGCAAAAGAAAAGGATCAAATGACATGACATTTTCATTAATACAAGACAATTTTAAGAAGGTGATTGGGTACTCTTATTTGACTCAAAGTATAAGAACCACATGGGAAAAACCAGGACAAGGTGGCTAGGTCCATATGAGATTGATAAAATCTTTTCCAATGGATTTGTAAAAATCACAACCATAGATCCTATAAGGTTCAAGCTACTAGTCAATGGCCATAGGTTGAGATTGTATAAGAAACCAACTAATGAAGTACCTTCATGTAGTAGTTCGAGGAAAAAACAAGATGGAAATAAGGACATCAAAATTAAGATTAGAAGTTGAGCTATTGGTTCATATTCTAAAATTTCGAGGATTGAGATATTTCAGTGTCCTTGGTATATTCAGCTTGTTGAATACTCAAAGGGAAAATAAAATTGTTGTGATCAACCCTTTTGGTTATCGGTAAAACTCGGCTAACATGTTTTATTTTCTTAGAAGTTATTTTTGTAGGATTTGATGTATATGTTTACGAGAGTGCATAGTATTTAATACAGGGAGATAATGCAAAGACTGGATGTTCCACTTGCAACAACATGTAAAAAATCTCTATTTTTTTTCATGTTTGGCAAAAGTTATGATTTCATGAAGGAAATAAGGGATATATGTACATGTGAGTGATGATCCAGACATTTGATACCATAATAGATCAAGATTCCCTCTCTCGAAGTTATCTGATTTAAGAAAGGAGCCTCCAATACTAATGCCACACATGCTTGCAACATCATAACAGAGTTTCTGCAACATCATAGTAAACCAACATGCAAAGCAAGGGAAAAAATCCAATAAAGCATATGCAATCATCATTCTAAATATGCCTCGAGATAAGTGCACTCCTACCACTTTATTAAAGTATGATTAGTATGATTATTATTAATTAGTATTTATGCCACAATATCATGTTTTAATTGCATTGATAAAATGTCACCCTTTATGTTGTGAGGTGTCATTACACATCATCCCACTCTGTAATACCACTTTACCTTATGCGTTTCTCATAATTAAATCAATTAATTACATCTCCATTCACTATGCTACATGTGTGTGTTCGAGTTTCAAAGTTCAAAAACAAAATACTCAAAACAATCCCACACAATTCAATTTTACATCATTTCTCCAAAACTATGTGATTGCATTATCAGAGCCAAGCAAGCTACATATTGAAAATGGGTGGAGACTTGATACGCCATGAGCCGACAGAGCATTCTCAACTCCTTAGCCAACCAAAAATTCTATAGTACTTTCATGACAATGGGTGGCTAGATTATATAAATCGATTCCAAGGTTTTAATGAATCGATGGTCGAAGAATTTTTGTTACATTCAAAGATGGTGAAGTAAAGGTCAAGGGTTTATCAATAAGAATTAGTGATGAAATTTTTTGAGGTGACTAGACTTCCCACATAGGGTAAACTTTTCCCTAAGAAAGAAAATCTAGAAGTAGCTAAATGGGAATTTGTTGATTCAGATGATGTGTTCATCAATGATCGCAAGGTACTTATAGAACTTCTCTCAAACCTCTTTGGGCTGAAATTGCAAATTACATTATCAAGTATTTTACATGCGGGGAGGTACTCTAGGTTAAACACAATTCATTTTAAATTTCTCAATCATCTCAAGAACAATATATATGTCAATGTGCCCAATTTCTTGAATGAAATTTCAAAAAGATGGGTAGGGAGGCACAATGAAGAAGGTGTCATCTTTCACACCACTGCCTTTTCACTTTGATAATCAAACAAACCCTATAGAGGGAGTACCCTGATATAAGGTGGGATTTTTTTTCACAAGCTAAGCACATTAATGAATTATTGGGAAATAGAAGGAAGAGAAGAAGAAGTACTAGAAATTCTTCCACACATGCATCTAAACCCTCAGATCAACTTCTCAGCCTAAAGAAACTCATGTTTATGAGAATTTACCATATTCTAAACCAAACCCTACACCAATCGACCTAAAAGAATATTTATTATGAAAGCCTCCTAGAAATCTCTACCCCCATCTAAAATAAAAATAAAATCTTCCAATTCAACTCCTACACCACAAAGGTACTCTCATAGGCTAAATACCAAAATACCAAATACCTCCAAGCCAACAAGGACCCAAACCATATCACTGATAGTGATTTGGAAGATGTAGAGGGAGAAACGAGCCCACACCAATAGAAATAGTGCAAGGAGGTACTAATGCTACATTTTGTGAGCAGGCATTCCATGAAGAGCATATGGAGGGACAAGAAGACCAAGCCCAGAATGTGGATACAATGGGTGTGAAGGAGGGTCATGAAGAGAAAGGTGAAGAAGGTGGTGGAGAAACCGTATAGAAATTCCCTGAAGATTACATGGAGCAACATGTAGAGGAAGTTCATGATGATTTAAATCATGGAGGAAAAGAAGTTAAAAAGGAAACTGAGGAGATAATTCCTGCAACCATAGGTCATGAGGAGAGGATGGAAGAGGAAACTAACAAGACAATTCATGAACAAGAAATTGGTGAAGATATGCCCAGGATGTTGAAAACTTTTTATCGAGAACCTTCTCCATGGAATTGAGAAAGAGTACATGTCTATGGAAAGTGAGACAATATGTAGCACATTCTTGTAGTTACTGATGAAATAATTGAGAAATTGTTGGAGAAGACACCACATGTTAGCCTACAATAGTCAGATATAGCCCCATCAAGAACCACAAATTATCATCTGAGAAGCTATATAAGAGATCGTCAAACTAGTTTGTAGGGACATGGAAACATAAATAACTCTACTAGATTACTTGGGTGTTTCAATTTAAAACCTATGTTAATAGGTTAAGAGGTAAATGGGAAAGAGAAAAAGAAGAACTCTTCTTCCATCACCACCAAGAAATTGAGGAAAAAGACATGGAAATTAAGGAAAAGATAAAGAAATTGAAAGGTTAAAGAAAAATCAAGAAGAAATAGTTAAGGTGGCCCATGACATATTCAATTGCAAGCCCCCTCTAACGTTTATGCTATTTTATTGAAAGAAAATATGTTGTAGCTGAAACTTACCTGTGTCAACTCTGACATTCCATTTGACATTAGTACAACTAGGAGCTTCTTTAGATTATATCTAAAAATTCCTCATGAAATTCAGCTCTTATTGTGTGAAATCTACATGTATAATTATGTTGTTGAGTATGATAGGGATTGGATTCCAATCCTCTACAATGGAGATGTTCTAGTTAAAGAACTTTGTTCTTATTTTATGAATGAGTTGGACAAGGAGAGATAGATGGAAGAGTACAGGCACTTGGAAAAGGTACAACCATTGATGATTAGGGATGAAGCTATAAACACTAAGGTAGTTATTGAATAATATGGAAAATATATGGAGAATAAGGAAATCAAAAGAAGGGTATGGCATATGTAAAAATAATCTCATGAGGAAGTTAGGGACAATATTAAGTACAATGCAAAAGAGATAGTATATTCCCTGCAAGATGCAACCGAAACGATATGTTCCCGAGATGCAAAAAAAGAAATGCACTCTTATCATAATATCATTCCAACTTTAAGAAGAGTGAATGCATACATTGATATTTCTATTACATGTGCCAAAACTTGGTTTCCAATTGGCTATCACCCACCAATCTTCCACTTTCCTATACCACATTGGTCTAGTAATCAACCCTTGGATGAAATAATACAGGACAAAGTCATGAACAGGTATAGGATGAATGGAGGTTACTTCTTCATAGATCCTAAAGGGTTAGCTACTTGTTGGTCGTCAAATAGGACTTTTTAGAAGAGCAACAGTCAGGGGACAAGAAGTCCCTCCTCTTTAATGGGAGAGGTTCCCTTATTCAGAAACGAACTTATTTACAAATGTACAGAACATTGTTTTATGGTCAAACTTGGATTTTACGAAAGTGTTTTCCACAAGGATCATCAATCACGCAAGGACTGAGGAAGGGGAAAAAGGAGATGAGCAGAAAAGCAACATTCAGAATTATAGATAGCAGAATAATTCCTCCTGTATGCGAAGCTTCAAAGAATTTAAGACAAGATCATTTGCGTTGGCTGAATGAGATTAAATTTAAAGACACAAAGTTCCATAAATAACCTTCTTCAGATTTATTAATCAAGGACACAAAGTTCCTTCTTGGTTGTACAAGATCACTGTATTTGCAAAACTGAACAGTATGCAATCAGAGAGACTAACGAGTTAAGAACAAAATGATCCTCACAATATTAAAGGAAAACACAGAGATAACGAGAATCAGATAGACAAAGAATGAAAAGCCCTTTTGTATTGATTTCTTTAAGATCTATTTACACTTTCAGCAAATATTCCAAGTTCTTCCTCCTCTCAAAATGGCGTGGAAAGGCCATTATATAGCTTACAAGTCAGTTACTCTTCGTAACCATTTCTTTTAACTAAAGAATAGTTAAGGACCGCCGGTTACAATACTTTAACTGATTACAAAGAATACGAAAAGAAAGGGAAGAAGAGGAAAGAAAAGAGAAGGAGACAGGTGGCTAGTTACTGGGAGGGACCCACTGTCTTCAGAATCCGTTACTGAATTTCTTCAATGACTCAGCTATATCTCTACCACGAGGGACTGACGTGTTGGTTGCAGACTGAGTCCAAAATCCCAGACATTTCTCCATCTCTTTATCAAACTCGACGTGAGTATGATAATCTTTGTTTGCTTCTTCAATGGCAGACTGAAGAGAACAAATTTCCTTCATCTTTTCCTTAGAGATGGAGCTTTCCTTGAATAGATGATCTTTGACAAAAGCTCTGAACTGAGCTTTGATTTCTTGCAAGGACAAGGAAGCACCAGAGTTTTCATCTTGAAGATGACAATGCATATCTTTGAAAGCAGCAGCTGCCAGTGTCTTGAAAGCTTCTCCCTTCTGCCAACTGTTCTTCATTTCTCCCACAGCTTCCTCCAGGACTTTGATTTTCCACTCTACGCTGTAGACCCAGGATTTTGATAGATTATCTTTGGCATCATCGAAAATCTTATTCGCCAGTAAGACGTTCTCGTCTGTCTGTCCCATGAGGCGAAGGTCTACAATGCAACTGCTCCAGAGTTTAAGTTCTTTATCCATAACCCCAATAGTAGAGGATAGCTTCTGTTGCAAATTGTCTACCTTTCCATGTAGTTTAAAAGCTTCATCGATGAAGTTTAGCCCAGCAACAAGCATGTCATCCACCATGGCTTCAATAGCTCTGCCATAGACAGAATACTTGTGCATATCTTTAATACTTTGCACTTCATCTTGGCTTAGAATTACAGGAGGCAGTAGAGCAGTCAAGGGGGTAGGGTCCAAAACTTTGTCCTTAGACAAGAGTGACTTGATAAAACTTGTGAGAACTTGGGCTTGTTCTTCCAGCTATTCAATAGTCTGCTGCCCTTTCTCTACCCTTCCAATGACTCTTGTGACTGTTTCCTGGAGGTTGTGAATTTCACCTTCAGGAGTAGACTCTCCCATAGGGATCCTTGAGAGCTCCAAGTCAGATGTTAGCAAGTCTGATTCTGATTTGTCTACTGTAGGCTTAGCAATCTCCAAGAATTGCTGACCTTGGGCATCAGACACAATTCTGGAGGTGGTTCTGGCTTTCTTGGCACGAGAAGGAGTGGTGCCCAACAAGGCTGCTACAGCATCAAAATTTGGTCCCAAGCTTTGAGAGGAGGATTTCCTCTTCCTTTTGTCAACCAGAGGTTGCACCCAAGCAAAAGAGGAAGAAGAATCTGCAGGAGAAGCAAGGGGACCCAGAGACAGGGAGCTCATGACACTCAGGGTCTGCGCAGCTGTTGACTCAAGCTGAGACGTAAGTAGAGCACTGGAGGCAATGGCAGTAGAAGAATCAGTAGTACCTGGAAGTTCAGTGCTCTGGACCTCCTTGTCCTTATCTGCTGGATCTTCAGGAACATTTGCAGGAGTTGGCATCTCACTTTCTTCACTTTCACTGAGAACAACGATGTTCTCTGGCCCTATAGGCAACTCTACCTGTTTTCTTGGAGGATCATTCTCTGCAGGCTCCTTCTTTACCTCTTTGAGTTTCTTCTTGTATACCTGGGTAGATGGAGAAGGAGTAGATTCTACAGGTCCCTGAGCTGTTGAGGCAGGAGGGGTTTTCACTGGTGTTCCAGACTCTGGAACTGATGCCTCTCTTATGGGTGTCGAATCATCCTTGGAGCTAGATTCTCCTGAGTGCCTCTTGAATTCTCAGATCTTCTTACTGAACCAGACCCTAGTCCTGATTAAGACTGGAGCAAGAATCTCAGCCAGATCATCTCTCTCTTTCTTGTTCCAATCCAGGTCCTCCAGAGGGGTGTGCTTAATCACATTTTCATACTCATAAGAGTATAGCTCAGAATTGTCATCCTGGAGACCTTCAGAACTTGGCAGTGCACCGAGTTCTTGGATCAATGCGGGTGGAGACGCCCGCCACAATGCCTTCTTCTCGGCTTCAAAATCATCTCGCACAAATGCACCTCAAAGAGTCTTCTCGTTCGCCCTATGATGATAGACTATCTTGATGTTCTGTTCAATGAACTTCTTCAAGTCAAAACAGGTTCTTGGCTTGAAGAAATGAACAGTGATAGGGACCAGGGCTCTTTCTATGTTCTGAGCATCCAGAGCTGTTTTGCATGTGTAATTTCCCGGAGAGATGGGAAAGTGCAAGCGAAATCTTCTTGTCTCTCGCAAGTTCTCAGAACTTGTCTAGTTTCGCATATTTCAATCAAAGCCATTTTGTCATTGCGAGAACATGGGAAGCATGAGAGAGTGCTTTCATAGCCAAAGAAGCTCGATATAGGAAAATTTCTGAATTGAATGAAATAGGCTCCATCTTTGCGATATCGTGTTCATGGCTTCATCTAAAAACCTTCTAAAAGTATCACCTTGAGCAATCGACCACGTACATGGTGAAAGCATCATTGACCCTTTCGAAATTGGTTTGCTGGTCTCCAAGGTGAATCTGAGCAATAGGCATACACTGGATCATCTTTGTGTGCGTCTATATAGGAGAAACCAAACCACTGCCTGGATGCTGCTAGGGTATACATCAGATATGAAGTCATATAGAACTTCTTTGTTTGCTGGACGTTGGATAGCTGCTCAGCCAAATTCATACTGATGATCTCTGCCCAGTTGATATTTTGTGTTCCCTGGCACACCATGCTGATGAGCGGACACATCCAGAAATGAAACTCATTGGTGGAGGGCAAACCCATAACCCGAGCCAGCAGGATTATGAAGTCTGACAGTTCTTCGTTGAAATCTACTCGGAAGAGGGTTTTGGTTAGGCGAGAAGCACCTTTCTTAGGGTTCTTCAACCAAGACTTCGCCACTCGCGCCTTGTATTTGTCACTGTCTTGGTCGAACATAGCCTGTGCTTGATCTCGGGAGACGACTATAGCATTGTCCATCTCGGAATCCTCGAGCAAGCGGCCTAATGTGGTGGCGTCCGGCTTGGCAATGAGTTCCCCATGTACATTTGTCAATTCGCTCGAATCGGGGTCGAAGTGAGCTCCACATGAAAGTACTGTATCAGCACACTGTACTGAGATTGGGAATCCTCCGGCAAAAGCTAAACCACTATCATTAATCATCTGTGCCATTGGTGTAGGGTTTGCATCTGTCATTCTTGCCCAAAATCACCGAAGTCGAGATGACGAGCTTCACTGCCCCTATATTGCTAACAGCAGATTCAAGCGGAGAAATTTGCTCCTGTCCCTGGAACTTGATCTTCATATTGATAGTCTCGGAGCTGCAACCTAGACTTCTGGAAGGAATTTGCAAATGGAGGGGGAATCACGCAGGTTTTCAAATTGCAAGGGTTCGAGCAAAAGATAGCATGGAAGTTAATGCGAAAAGCATTTTCGTGTAAAAATGGGAGGTCAAGCATTACCGGAATCGGGTTTGGGATTCAATTGAATTCCTTGATGCCTTCTCTATCAAGCAATACCCGAGAAAAGAACAGAATAGGCCAATTCTTTGGTTGTCTCGTGGTCATTATTGATTCCCCATCCCGAATTCTCTCAGATAAGTTCACTATTGAAATGGTCCACCGCCTAGTGTTCCCGACAATACTAATAAGCGGCAAGTTTTCAACTATGACCAGCTCGCTTCCTTCACGGAACTCAAGGGGAATTTCGAACAACTATATTTTGAGGAAGTGACAACGCCGCCTCATGAGAGTGTGTCTTCTGACCAAGCTGTCACCCAAGGAGAAGAAACTGATCAGGAAGGGTGCATTAAGCTCAAAGGAAACAAGATTCCCAAAGGTTTGGTGAGTTTGGAGGAGTTGTTTGATAAACATGACTGATACGTGAGATCTAAAGCTTTGATGGACCTCAAAGAATCGGTGAGTATGATAAGATTGATATTGGGAGTTCTGATGACCCAAAGCTGGTAAATATTGGGAAATGTTGCACAACAGATGAGAGGAGAAGAGCAATTGATCTTCTAAGGAAGTATAAGGATGTTCTTGCATATTCTTATGAAGATCTAAAAGCCTTCAAGCCAAAAGAAATGCAACACTCTATCCCTCTCAAACCAGGAATCAAGCCTTTCAAGCAGAAACAAAGGCAGTATAATCCAAAAATAGCCGACACCATCTTTCAGGAGATCCAGAAATTGTTGAAGGCTAAAATCATTTTTCCCATTCACCATTCAACATGGATTGCAAACATTGTGCCTGTTAGGAAGAAGAATGGTGAGATCCGCATCTGTGTTGATTTCAGGAACCTGAATCAGGCCTCTCTGAAAGATAACTACCCTCTGCCTATGATGGATCAAATATTGAAAGCGAACAGGATCTCGAAATGTTATCTATGCTTGATGGGTTCTCGAGATACAATGATCGGGTAGAGGTTGATCATCGCGATCAACACAAGACAGCCTTCACCACTCCTTGGGGTACCTTCGCCTACAAGAGAATGCCTTTTGGGCTGATTAATGCTGGTGCCACTTTCCAGAGAGCTATGGATTTGGCTTTTGGAAGCTTGAAAGGGAAATGTATTGTCATATACCTTGATGATCTGACAGTGTTCTCAAAGACAAGAGCAGATCACTTCGACCACCTGGAAACAGTTCTGCAAAGATGCCGAGAGCATGGGATTTCTTTAAATCCTAAAACTGTCTTACGTATACTGTGTTACAGAAGGAAAACTATTAGGGCACATTGTCTCAAAGGATGGTATTAAGATTGATCTGAACGAGTTCAAGCCATCCAAAGAAATACCTCTCCCATTAAAGAGGAGGGACTTCTTGTACCGTTGCTCTTCTAAAAGTCCTATTTGACGACCAACACTACTCTAATATATTTCAAACGCTTATACAACACCATTCGGGAGGAGCCTAAGAATCTTGAGGAGCCTAAGAAACTTAAATGAGGACATTCAAGAAGTTAATTTCGGGGTGTGATGAGTTATTTAATTCCCTTTCTAAACAACTCATCTTCTGTAATTTTTTGAACCATTTGAATCCTTGTACTTATATTCCTTGTTATACAAGCTAAGACATTTCATTATAACATGAACTTATGGCATAAATATTAATTAATATAGTTATTACTAGTTAAATTTATTTTTTGGTATTGTGAGTATGCATTTATTCTCTTGATTACAATAAGGTGTTTGAATGATGCTTTGTATGATGCCAACCTTGTTTGCAAGAAACTTGTTATATGCAAAAACTCACATGTAGCCAAAGGATCCATATGCAACAACCCATCCACAGCCAAACAAAATCATCTATAGCTAATGGATCATCTACAACAACTCGCATGTAGCCAAAGGACTTTTCTACAACAAAATTCTGCAGCCAAAGGAAGTCACACACATTAAAGAAGTTGTGATCCTGAGAAGCTCATGGAATGTGGACATAACACTCAAGTTTGCACATGTCAATGGAAGAAGAAATTACAATTAAAACATGAGAACTAAGATATGAATCAACTCCAACATTTGATTATGTGTTACAACATAATAAGGAACTAACTGATTAAATTTAGGATTTAAGATCTAATTTATTAAACTCATCGATTAATTATGTTATTGACATCTAAACACATGTTGGTTAATCTTGTTGCATGTATCAAGTTTCTAGCTTATTTGGTTGATATCTTTTACTTGATCTGTTCTAACTCCTAGCAAAACTTTGTTTCCTCACGCTTTTGTTGTAATGAGATGTATAAAAGGAAAAAGGTTAATGCTAAAGATATTAATGAAGAGAGAGAAATAAATAGATATGGAATAAGGTTAGAAAGTAGATAATATAAGGGTATATTATTTTTGTATTCCCATATGTAATCTTCATGCCAATACAATAAAAATTCTGATTTCTATTCAGTAGTTTTAGGGACAAGCCTTAGGAGGGATTAACACCCAAGCTTGGGCCCACTTGTGGTTTTCTACCCCCTCCATAGGGCTGTTTATTATTTTATTTCATCAAGTAGAATTAGCATCAATTCATTTCTTTATTTTCATTATGAGTTTATATGTTTTACCTTAGTTATAGTATTTTCTTTTAGTGTAAATTAAGTTTATTTCAGTATTGTAGTGATAATAATTCATTTCCTTACCTCCTAAAATACTGTGAATCGTGCATACAACACTCGAAATTGTTAAAATTCTATGTCCCTTGGTTTGATAATTAAATGACTATAGATTAATGAACAACATATTAATTTTTTCAAGCTAATTTTCATCATAATAAGGTTTCCCAAGGTGCTGAAAATGGTCACATGCCTTGACATATTATTTAATATCCTTGTACAAAGTTTCCCACCAAAGTCTAGCCATCAAAATCTTGTGCATTGTGACATCCCCACCATAATGACCTCCTACAATTCTAGCATGATATTCTTCCATAATAGCCTCATTATCATGCTCCGAACATCGATGCAAAAATTCATCATGACCTAGCTTATACAATTCTCCACCTATCAACTTGTAAGGTGTCATGTGTATTACAAGTTAATTATTTTCTAATGTATCCATTCCCTTAGGTAATTGCCCAAAGTGTGCAAGAATACTACAATATCCTCTAAATCTATGGGTGCAGTTTAATCTAAAAAGTTGTGCATCAAAAATTGTGTCCTAATACTCTGCATGTCCTCGCTAGAATTGATTCTTGAAAAATAGTTAGGTCTAAGTTTTTATTCCCTGGTTTTACAACAACTCTAAACTCAAACAATTGAATGAGTAGTATCCACCTACAATCTTGTTGACCAAATACTTAAGTGCCATGTGATTTGTAAAGAAGATAAATGGTGTATTTAATAAGTATTGTCTAAACTTTTGTAGTTGCCTAGATCATGATCAAAGCCTTGCACTTAGTAGTTGTAAAATTTTGTTCAGAGGTTTCAACTTTTGCTTGTAAAAAAAATGGGTTTGTTTACAATTCCTTCTTCTCGGTTCGACAACACTACACTAATTTCCATTCTAGAAGCATCAATGTGAACATGAAAGGGCTTGTCCAAAGAAGGAAAGTGCAAAATAGGTGCAGTAGTAATCCTTTCCTTTAATTTTTCAAACACCTATTATCATGAGTTACACCAATAGAATTTCCCTTTTTCTTTCAAAAATTATTCCAAGGGCATGAAAATATTTTCATAGCCTTTAATGAATTTCTTATAATACCCTATATGTCCTAGAAATCCACACACTTCACTTTGATTATCAAGTTCTTCCGCAACAAACATCACAAAAATCTTGGTTAGATTTGCCACCTACTACTTTTCTAATGATATGATTTTGTTTGACAAATTTATGATCACGACTTTCATTTCTTCATTTTCTTTTGTTGTGACAAGAGAATAGGATGTTGAGGAAACTAGTTGCGTGCGCTCTTCTCAAGGGTAGGAATAGAGGCTATAGAAGGCTGGGGTGCTTGCGACATTTCTAGGAACAAGGGAATAGGTGTTCTTGGAGCCAACTTTCCCGCATGAATGAGACTATTTTTTGCCCTTACTGAAATGCTATAAGTAGCTGGTAAAGTCCTACCTCACATAGATTAGATCATAACTGAAATATCACTGTTGAGCACCTTTAAATAATAAAGGAAAGCATGTTGGGCTATAGGTCTTACCAAAAGAGGAATTCTATCCCAACTCTTTTGAAATATGATGTTGAAATCAGTCATTTACTCATTAGGCACCCTCCTTGTTGTTGTCAGTTGCTCCACCAAAGATAGGTGATCTGACTTGTCCTCAAAATAACTACATACATCTATTCCTAGCTCATCCCAAGTGCTAATATATCCAAGTCTCAAGCCTCTATACTATTGAAGTGCTTTACCTTTTAAAGAGGCTACAACACTATTTGATCGCTACATCATTATGTGTGATCAGATAGAATGAACACACATTTGCTACATCTTGGATATGATCTTGAGGGGTGACTTGATTCTCACTAGTAAAATAAGGAATACTCTTGATCACACCATTTGGCATATCATGTTGCACGGCCAGGAGTAAGGGGATCCTCCATCAAAGTTTGCAAAGCTTCTTAATGGAAGAGGTTGCTGATTTGCCATTACCGCAGGCACACAAGTTGAGTGTTTTGAGGAGGATTTCAGTGGGTGTGGCATGTTGGAGATAAAGATACATGCGTAGGCTTTCTAGAACAAAAGCTTCTCAGGGATAGATGGAGGTATTCAAAAGAATCTTCACTGGCCGCACTTCTCGTGTGTGCACTCTTCTTGTCATGAAATGTGCTCAGGACTGACTGAAACAGAGATTTTAAAATATTGGGATTCACCAGATGTGTTTTAAATGAGCCTCCAAAGGCTGAAACACTAAGTTCACACACCAAAACTTAGAGATATGAAATTTTAGATTTCAATGTTGGTCCCACCGGTGTGCTGTAAACTGTTGGTTTCTCAAACATGTACCTGCGTCTCGATCTTGAAAGGGCCGAGGTGTTTGAGACCAAAATGGAATTATCCCCAAGTTGTGGGACCTTGCGAGCTTGGGATGGATCTCTAGAGAAGGCCGGTTCCTCTATCTATTTCTACTACTACATGCTACTCCTAGTGTTGAAAGGGAAAATAAGCTAAGAATTTCAAGGGACCAAGGAAAGAAGGATAACAAGAAGTAAACTACACTAAAAGGTGATAACACCAGTAAAAAAAGGGTGAACACTATCTTTTCGAGCGATAATGATAGGGAATGCATGAAATAAGGATAGGCATGAGTAGCACAACGAAATATGCATTCACCGGATCATTCTTGTGGAGCACAACCAAGTATGGAACCGCAGTGGACTTGAATAGCACAACAATACACAATGCAAGAGAAGAGAGGCAAGAAGAAGGAATGAAAACACGTTAGAACATAGAATAGTCACAAAATGATGTTTCTATTACTTCCACAAATGTATAGAATCACAATGATAAGAAGGCGGATATACACATGTAAGAGCCAAGTATGGAGGTCTGCAACTCAAAATATAGAAAATATGGAGTCCTTAGCAACATGCATAAGGATCCAGAGTGTCCAACCCTTTACAATGAGCCCCAACCCTTCCTTTATAGATTCAACACAGAGGGAAGAAGGAGAGAGAGAAGCAGGAAAACTAATTTGAAGCTCAACCACCATCGTTAATGCCTCCTACAAATCTGCCCCAAATATGTTGTGTCTACATCAATTACTTGTTCAGTGCCTCAAAGGAGGAGGAATGATGGATTAGATCAAATCCGATCTAGTTATTGGGGGAAAATAGATCTTGTATTAATGGCATGAAGACGTTTCTTCATTTTTTTATCCACCTAACCTCTCCAAATTAAAGTTTCAGATCTCCATGGCATAGACAAGGCCGAGATCTTTCCAACGGTGCCATATTTGTTGGATTTTGAGCACTGAGTCAAAAGATATGCTCATTTGAAATTTGAATCGGGTCTGTACAAAAAGGTGGGAACCAACTACCAAAATGGGCCTCCTTTTGAAACCACACACGTGGAGGGCTGGTGTATGTTTGAGGGAAGCCTTTTTATTTCTCTTTTGAAGTTGTGTCGAGCTAACACTTGGCATCCTCTGATGGCCTATCTCAATGCTTTGAATATTCAACCCGACGACCTGTCCTTTTATGAAATCGAGACACGTGGAGGCTCCACGCTTATTTAGAAACCCACTCAGGATTTTGCCTTTGAAGGAGCATCGGGTTACCACGTGGAAAGAAGGTGAATGTGTAGAATGTGGGAACAAGGGAGAAGTGGAAGAAAGAGGCAAAAAGAGCGCGCGTGAGAGGAAGGCATACTTATAGAAGGCAAGTATGAAAAAAAGACGCAGGCATTCAACTAAAAGAAGGCATGCGAGAGGGAGAAGGAAAATAGGATGCACAAAAGAACTAAGTTTGGGTAAGTGCGCAAGAGCATTTCCGGGGACTTAGCTGATTAGAAGGTAAGTCTGCAGAGGTGCATGTAAGAAGTGTATGATAGGATAAGAGAGAAAGCGGGTGCGCAAGAGGAAGGCACGCAGGGAAAATGGAAGGAGATAGAAGAATGCAAAAGGGAGCATGAAGGCACACAAGGGAACGCAGATAGGATTACAATTGTGCTAAGGTGTCTTAAAAGAACAATCTTGAGCACGCAAAATCTGAAATTTGAAACACCATAGTCGGGATAAAAATATAAGTTATCGAGATAACTAAAAGAGATATTTGGATAACATAAACCATGACAAATGTGTTCACTCTAAGTTATTCACCACACGATTATTCTTCTTCTTCTTGTTCCCATTCAAATTTGGATTTAGGTAATGATGCTTTTGGTTCATTTGAAAAACACACTAAAGGAATTGGATCTCTATTATTTTTGAAAATGGGATTTGATGGAAGAGGCCCTAGTAAAAATTATGAAGGTATTATTAACCTAATACATGTCAAGGATCATCCTCATTTTGTAGGTTTGATTTTTCTTGGTGTGGGAATGGAAATTAAAGAAAGATCCAAGAACGTTGAAGGGAGAAAACCTTCCAATAGGAAAGAGAAAACCCCACTAGTACTATAGGATGGATTTGGTAAGAGAACACAAAGAAAAGGTAATGAAATACCACCTCCTTGTTCTTATCATAATCACAAAAGAAATTATAAAACTTCTTATCCACTCTTTCAGTTTAAGAAATTTGGCTATGATATTCAAAAAATGTGGAATTCTTTTCCTTATAGTTTTTGTTTGTTTCCATTTATTGGAAGAGAATGACACCGATGAAGAATTTGGTGGCATTCTTCAAGAATAAGGAAAATAAAAATACCAATCTCATTATTCAGAGGTGAGAAATGGAATAAATAATTCCTCTTTTCCAAGAATTTTTGCACTCATTTTTGTATGAGTGGACATCAGTGGAACATTATTAGAAAAATCACCCATCACACTATCGATTAATGGTAAAATGAAGATGGAATACATACCTATTGAAAAGTTAATGAAGTTCCTAAACCACCGTCGGTGATAAAATAACCCTAGATTCGATAATAATGGAAAATGAAAATCCATTTAAATGGTTTGGAAAACAAATTTTTAATTATTTTTTTTATTATGGGTAAAAGAGGGTTAAGGGGACCGACCCCGTACAATAAGGAGAAAAATATTTAACGATGAGGAATGAATGAAGCAGCCTCTACCAGTGGCATAGAAAATCAAGGAAAACACCACTAACAATACAAACTAACAGCAGAAACACAAACATGAAAGCTCATCCCTAGGATCCCTTCCCATGGGATCTAAGGTGCATCTTAAGGGATTCATTGTTCCCTTTCTTTATTCTCGATCACAGTAGTCCAACCATTACCGGGAATTATATTTACATTTTCTATCATTGTGTGAACCGGCAAGCCCATTTCCGTATTATTGTTGTCGACTGAATACCAAGAGGAGAGGGGGAAGTCCCCACCTCATAGGTCTCCTCTACATTGTTAGAAAAAGGGGGAGCCTCCTCCTCCACTGAAGCCAAATCCTCATTTGCAGATCCATCTTTAGACTCGGAATCTGAATGACTGTCAACAACCAACAGGCTTGGATCTGCATTCTTCCACCAAGAAGTGTGTCTACTTGCATGTTTCTTCCCATTATTGCAATCCACAGCTAAATGTCCAAGTGAAAAGTAGGTTCTGCATCTGAAGGGAAAACCTTCATAGTCCAAGTTTTGAGTCCATATTCTATCCTCAACCAAAAGATCAACAGAAGCAGGAAAATCCGTTGAGGTGTTCATGTCAACTAAAATGCGAGCATACGTAGTATACTCATACAAGGTCATTTTTGTGTCGATAGCCAGGGTTTTACCCAGAGTTCCCCCAATGGCGGTTAAACATTTCTCGTCCCAAAAATATAGAGGAAGATATGGCAGATGGACCCAAACAGGTCTGATTTGGAAAGTTTCAGTGACTGGATTAAAAGGGGAAACCATGGCTTCATGAGTAGAAAGTGGGAGTGAAAGTCCCACAATCTATCAAAAATTAAATCTCTATCAGAGGTAATATCAAAGAAAAAATGAAAAAACCTCTAGTTAAAGGGTAAATATCCACTTTACCATCCATTAATGGCTTCCAAGAAGAAGAGATCTAGTCATGGAGAGCAGGCAGTCCAAGACAAAATTTATTAAATCTGCAAATAATGCCCTTTTCCTTGAAATAAGCCTTTGTTTTCAAAACAGATGGGCCAAAACACATAGAGGGGGATGATTTGGCATGATTCATGGCCTTTGGAGGAGGGAATGCTAAGGATTTATCCACATCAGCGAAGCTTTTGGCTCTTCCTTGAGCCCCCAAACTCGCAGCATCCAAAAAACCGTCAATACTACCTGAAGGTAAGATCTGAGATAGTGAGGGAGAGACTGGCACATCTACATCAGAGGAGTTTCCCTTCAGAGGAGATCCAACTAAAGAACCACTACCATTATTCAAACCACCCCTTGTCGTAACAAAAAAATTAGGGGAAATAACAACAGATGTTAAAACATTCGTTTTTAACAACAAAGGACTTCAATTGTTCCGCCTCGCAGAACCTCCAATGCCACCATCAAACAGGTCCATTTGGGCCAAAACATTATCATTAGCATAGGATCGTCCAATCATGTATCCTCCCATACCTCCAGAGACCTTTCCAGAGTGTCCACGACCCAAGTTTGGAGCAGGGCCGCCATGGAAGTCGCGAGGGTTAGGGCATTCATGCAATAGACATCGCATTAATTATATATTACATAGCTCTTGATTGTTGAATAAGCATGCAACTAATTCAAATATTTTGGTTATGGGATTCTGTTGTATGGTTGTAAGGGAATATTTTCTCATTTTTGTAGCTTTTAATTTTTGGATTTCAGATTTGTAAAGGAAACTAAGAGACATGTTTATCATACTCAAGTGATTTCCTTACATTGAAAAAATTAGAAATAATCCATTTATATCTTACTTAACTTTTGAGTTCTTAGTACGGTTTGGGTACAGTGAATTAAACTCATGTTTCAGCTATTGGATATTTTATAATAGTTTACAAAGGTTAATGGGAACAATGACAATGTTCGAGTTTCATACTTTTTTACGTAATAATTATTGTTTGTGAATACATCTATTTTTGACATATATATGTTACGTGAATTTTAATACCCATAATTTGGGAATGTTTGTAATTGTGCTCACAATGCAAAATCTCATTCTTACCATACTTTAAAATCACATGTCCATCGGGGCAATAAATGTGATTTCTAAATATGGTAACAATGTTAGAATGGATTATGATTACACTAACAAACTAGTTTCCAAATTATGCATGGTGATATTTTATAGTGGATGGTAGTTCACCATTTTTAGTATGCATATAGTTTTATTCTATCCTATTTACATTTTAGAATATTAGGATAGCTATTTCATTGACATATTCACATGATTGAGTCTTTACTCTTGTCTATTTTTGTCATACGTTGGTCTAAACATTTTGGATTGTGTTTTTGATATTTTCATTGGTTGAAAATTTCATAGAGACAATAGACACTAGCCTATTATTAGCATGAGGATTTCATCATATAATGATATTTTTTTGTAATTGTGTTTACAAAGTGATTGGTCGTACCATAGAGTATAAGTTTGACAATTACCTATTTCGAAAAACAATTGTCTATTTTTAGAGTCGATCAATTTTGTGATGACGATTCTGATCATTGGGATGACAGATTACTAGGTTCAAAACTATTTGTAGAGATGTGAGAATCACGAGTATTAGTGGGACAATTTCCTCTTTTGGTGAATAATTGTCTAAATTTAATCGATCTATTTCTTGTGATAATTTAATCAACAATTTTTAGTGATATTTCTCATAATGTTATTTTTATAGATCCTCTATGTGTTTGTGATATGCGAGAAGATGATTGGAAACATTTGTGGGTTAAAATAATTTTTTTGGAATAAAATACTTCTCAATGGGGAGGAGTGATCCGAAGGTAAAATTAGTGGGAACATTTTCCTTAAATCTCCTAATATCATTCTAGCATGGTAGAAGACTCGAGATCTTTCCATCACATATTCAAACATGAAAAATGGACTCCATTACAACAAGTTACCATTTACGTAAGATTCCAATGAAAGAGAAAACATAGAGCAACCAGCCAATCAAGGTTCATGATGCGTGGAAAAAATGAAATTGAGAAAAAGTAAAAAAATTGGTTTTGTGACTTTGGTCTTCGAAGCTCATTTTCGAACGGGTGGGCCCCGTGATTTATTAGTTAGGGGCCCTCAGCTAGGGTCGACACACTTTTTTATATCATAGGGGTGTCTTTGTCACTATTACTTTGTTATAATATTGCCACAATTTTGTATATATTTACCTCTCAATATATTTATGTTATGCATGTGGGATATATATTGCAATGTTTTAATAATGTTGTGTAGAGGACCGAGTTCAAGGTGATTTACTAAGGCCAACTCGTGAGTTACTAGCCAAACCACATATTATGTTGGGTGCGACATTGGTAGAATAAAAAACAAATCCACATAGCTTGGTCAACACACTTAAGCTAAGCCATATCTCCAGTGGTCTATCCATACTTGGCTCCTCCACATCAACATCCATGGTTAAGCGAACATATCCATCGACCGACCCAATCAAGCACCAAAGTTATCTCAAATCTCCATGTTTTCCATAATGTGGTGCTAAATAAAATGTGGTCATAGCCACCTTAACTGCCTAACCCACCAAATATAAACTATACTACCCTCCTCCGTGTGGTGAATGTGGGATATTTACCCAAATTTTCCAAAACAAGAATTGTAGGTGGTTAGAGGGGCTCGACCCCCTAACCAACCTCTTACAAAAACAAAGGCCCACCGATAGAACATAGGTCTTAACCAAGGCTATATAAGGGCTCGATTTTATTTAAAGGGTATTGTGTACACGACTTTGTAAAAGCCATAAGAAGGCAATTTTGGAAATCAACATTTTTGAAGCATTTAAAGACAAAACTAGGTCTTGGTGTAAACTAGGAAAATTCTCAAAATTCATAGATGAATCTGGTGATGTATTTATTCTTCCAACTTAGATTTTGTATGCCATTTTTTGTAAATCATTTTATGAATATTTTGATGAAGAACTTGAATAATTTTGACTTGTGAAGTTGAGAACAAACATAGAGAGCGAACATTGATAATATTCAGATCTCACGTTTTTTAGATTCTTTTGGAATATTATTAAAGGTTCATTATTTATTTTGTAAGATTTTTATTGTACTTGTAAAATTAATGTTAATGGATCGGTTCGTATGAACCCGAGGATGTAGGAATTTTCTGAACCCTGCAAATAATTCTTGTGTTGTGTTATATGATTTTTGCATTTAGATTTATGTCTATTTGAAGATTTTTAAATCATATTTCCTTTTGTATGCAAGTTTTAATTAGTTGACAATTTTACCGGAAATCAATTAAATTGGGTAGATTGAAAATTTGAATGGTTCAAATGGTTAACTGATGTGAATGATTAAATTCAGTTTTTAAACAAATTTGGATCAGATTTGAATCAGAAAATAAATTATATTTTAATTAGTTCAAGTTGATAAAAAGTTGAGAACTAATAAGAAATAAAAGATCCTTGTAAATAGTTAACTTAGCAGAGGATTTCTACGATGTTTATGGATCAAGATTTTACATCCAAGGTGAGTGTATAAACCTAATTTTTAACTTTTTATCTTTCATACATGTTACTAATATTTTATTTTGTATAGATAAGGTTCATTGATACATTTATTTCTAGAGCGGGTTCCTTAAGGGGCCTACCAGGAACGGGGAATGGTTATTTACCTAACTATTATGGGTTAAAGACAATACATAAAGAGAGTGTCCTTATTTTATCTTGGCCTTAGTTTTCCTCAAACTAGGTATATGTGTCTTCCTAGTTCTCATACACATCACATTCACAATTTCTTGTTTGCATCTCATCACTCTACACTTTTCTCATCCATGATCTATGACACACTATTTTCACTTTTCACGACACCTTACCTCTTTTCAGCACCTATGTCCTACACAATTGTATGTGAGTGATGGTGTTGGTGTTATGTTTCCTTTGTCCAATTCCATCACCCATGGGGTGACGGTGTCTTATATACACACTCACCTCATTTGATACTCATAATAAAAGGAAGCCAAAATCATTTCAATTGTCATTAGCTCTACTCTTTTACATCATCTTCACATCTTCTTTCCTAGCTCTTGGTTCATCTTGTATATTGTTTGAATTATATTAGATACTCTTCTTATTGGATGGTTACTTACACTTCTAAGTCACCTATAGTGAGACTACAATATGAATGGTGTTTCCCTTCTCTACCTAATAACAAGTATCTCTTCACATACTAATTCTTTGGAGAGATAAATGCATCAATCATCACCCTATAGGTACATGGTGAGTGTTCTAACCATATCATGTCATTTTACATAGGTAAGTTCATTTCCTTATTCATTTTTCATGTTATCTTAGTATTTTATATGTTTTAATGCTTATTATTTATCATTAATTTCACTTGAGTTATTTCAGGCATTCTTATTTCATTTATTGTTGATCCATACCTCTCCACATATAACTATCGATATCTATGTAGAGTGGATTCTTCTATCTTGAATGCAGGCCTTGGAAACCCTAGGTATTGGAGTGTAGTAGCTAACACTTCACAAGGTCATGCAGATGCCTGCACTTACCCAAAGCGTGTGAAACCATATGAGTTCCTCCTTTGTTCACTTATCAACATGTCATTTATTAATGTATGCATAACCATTATGACATGAGATAAGAGCATAATATAATAGAAGCAATGGAAGCAAATATATTAAGGAAATAACTCAACATAAAAAATCATCAATCATATTTGGATTCCCATTATACCATGTTCATATTTATTAACCCTTGCAACCCATACACAATTTTCCATCATAAACACAATTCATTACATAAACATGTTGATTACATCCATGTGCACATACCCTCCAAGTAACACTTAACATCACACACATAATTTCATCATGCCACATGTACACACTTAAAAATATCCTCTATAATGAGCACAACATATATTTATACATGATGGGGATTTTCCCTTCACTGCCTCCATGGGTTATTCCTAATAATAGATGTCCTAATTATAGGTTGCATGAATTATATAACTTGTGTTAACTCTATATTGAGCTATAAATAGTTCAGCCTCATCCATGTTTTAATCCTATAAATAGACACATTTCCTTGCATGTGTTTTTCCTTGAAGTGGGTGATTTATATATTCATAGGCGTTGTTTGCTCATCATGCCATATTCACGGATATTAGCTAAGTCTCGAATCCTTATGCATATGCATGAGCCTTCTTATGTTAACCTCCTTCTTTTCTGCTTATGTGCACCTTCGCACATTGAATTGTCTTTGTTTCTATTCATGTGTGTATGTTTCTATGCATCCTTCTATTCCTTAGATGTCTCCTTGAGTTCCTTGCATGCACTCTTGCATGTGGTCTCGGACTTCTACACATGGTTAATACTTAGTCATTTCTTCTTACCAACATTACCCCACACTACGATTATTGTCCATCCATGTAAATAACATGAATTAAAGAATATATCCTTCAAGCATAAACTAAAAAAATGAATAAATCCTGAAGAGTAAATAATAGAGGGAAATTACCCTAATAAATTAAATATTGAAGTATCTATCATCCACACATGCATCAAAAACTCAGGCTTTATCTGGTGGGAAAAGTTTTATAAATTCCATGTTTATTGTATTCTCTAACTCTTTCCATCTTTGAGCATCCTTTTTAGATATTGCCTCCACAATTTATCCTATTTTCTCAAAAGTAATCTCTTAACCTTCTCCTTAAACTCTTTCAGCACCACATCTAGGTCTTGTGGTCACTCCCTCTAAAGTATCCATTTTTTTCATTACTTCAGGGTGGATCTCCTTGAGCCTCTCCTCAAGTGTGTCTTCCAAATATTTTATGAACTCCACTTCTCTACAACCTCTGCCATGACCTTCTCACACTTGGCCTTATTATTTTCATCATGGTTTGTATCTTCTTTAGCTATGCCTCTTATGTTTTATGTGTGTGTGCTAGGTATTGAGAGAAATATTTATAGTTTTCAAAAACATACTTTTCCTTCTGCGTGGCCTCCTTCACTTCCACGGTCAATGCCTCCTATTATTCAATCTTCTTTTCAACCCTCTCTTTATTCTTCTTCTATTATTTTTCCAATTATTTAGTGGTCAGCCCAAGCCCACTCTTTACCTTTATCAACATCATTCTCACCATATCTTACGGATATTCTAACTCGATGTATACTCTTATTGATCTTGATCTACTAAGTATGGGCATGTGCACATGATACTAGCAAATATATCCACTTTGATTTTTATATGATTCAACTATCCTCTTATTTTCATCCCTCAAATCCTCCATGATATTTTTGATTTCTTTTTCTTCGCTTGACATTCTTCTTCATTTTTCTTATCGCATCCCCTTTATCAATGTTTCTCCTTCCAACCTCAATGGCCATATCTTTGAGCATGTTGCAAGCTTTTTCATTAGAAATCTCGGTGGGTCAATGATGAAAAGAATGAATTTCTTGGCTACTTTTTCAGCCTCATCTTATAGTATGATTCCTTACTTACCTTGAACTCAGGTTCTTCCATATGTGTATGCATACTCCAAGAGAGAATCTTCCTTATGCGTGCAAGAGCCTCATCCTTGTTCAACATCTCCCAACCAAATAATTCCTCTGTCAAGTCTTGAGATTTGGAACTCAACCCTTAGTACTTTCAATTGATCATTAATGTAATACATTGGGGGTATCTTTGGGATTTGTCTTCACTTTCTCCCTCCTGTGTGCTTACTCTTCAAGGTCTCCTGCACAATATTAAATTTCTCCCCACTAACTTATCCTCCATCACCTAAGTCTTACCAAATTATGTTTTTTCCATCAATCTCTTCTTCCTCATCATATCCTTTGGGATCCTCCTCTCGTGATTCACGAGTCTCCTCTTCATGCTCTTTTTTTTCCAAAGTTTGTTCATCGTGAGAACTCTTATTTTAGTCTTTCTCCTTTTTCTCTAGCATTTGTGCTTCTTCTTCTTCTTGCAGCAGCTCTTCATCATGCACCATCTCTTCTTGAATCACCTTTTCCTCAAGTCCTTTTCTTATTCCTCGATGTCATAAACTACTCGAGGTTTCTTCTTCATTGGGATAGGATTGGGTGTTGTTACTGATGGGGAATTATGTTGGGCACGTGAGGCACTTGCATCCTATCACTCTTCCCTCCGTTGTTGTTGCACCTTCTTTATTCTACTCTAAACAAGAGCAATTTATTTTTCCTCTTCATCTTCTTCCTCTTCCTATGGGGGCATCTCCTCATGCCTCTACTTAGCGATCCCTACCATATACTTCTTCTTTGGGGGCTCTGGAAGCTCAAGGTTGCACACATTGATATACTTTCCTAGCTTGAGATTTAACTTGAGATAGATGTATATCCTATAAACATGCTTACCAATATTACAATCGTGGGGCTTAAGTCCATTTATATATATATATATATATATATATATGAGTTTGGCACAGAGTGTGGTATTAAAGCATCTACCTTTTTGTATTGTATGTCAACTTCCGTGTATATTTTATGTAGTTAAGGAATCTTGAAATTAACTTTTTTGAATGAAAATGGTATTTTATGCCATGACCACATCTCCTCATTACTTAGCATAAAATTCCCAAGACAGTAATGTTGTAATACTGTGAACTTTGGCCGCTTGTCCAAAAGTGTGTAACTCCCTTGGTGCACGTCATTCATTCTCAAACGCATCGTGTAGCCTTCAATACCATTTTTCCATGCACATATTATATGGGCCTATGATTTCTCCATCACAAGTAAAATTAACAAATGTATGCACTAGAGACTTGTTCTCAATTAAGTAGACCCACATCTTATTTGTCGTGCCATCGATTACCCTAATTTCCCAAAACACAATCAAAAGATGGTTGGATCCTTAAGTGACCTTCTTTCCTTCACTTATCTATTTATTTTCCTCCTCAATGATGTCCTTAGCAATATACAAGGTAATGTTATACAATTTTTATACACCATCTTGTGAACGACATGTAAAAATTCTAGTTGACTTCTATCTAGCACTCGAGAATCTCCCAACTTTTAAATTACTAGTTGCATGGCCACTCTAGTGCGTGGATAAGTGATACCTTACAATGTTAAATGTGTGCATCCCTCACTAATAGTTAAATTTATTTGTGGATTCAACTTTAGCATCATCCTCTAAATCCAACGCAATCTCTACACCATTTTCACACAACTCAGTCACCTTCCTAATCAAATGTGGAGTTAGGTTCATTATTCTACTTGTGAAATAGAAGAAATCATCATACACCTAGACATGAGCCACTGATAAAGGCACATAAGCTTCCCAAAATATGGAAACTCATAGAGCTGCAAGACCCATGCTCTTTCCAAGTCCTTCATAACCTTGTTGTCAAGAACAAGGTGTCCTTCCATCATTCTCTTATCCATTTCCTTCAACACATAATTCCTGATATCAGTTTCATGGGATTGTGTCCTATGGTTATAAATGTTGTCTTGCACTTGGTCAGCTGCGAAGCCCATGGTTTCTTTATTATTACTTCTGGTGGGTATTGCATCTCCAAAAACTAGTCTTTAGGTGACTCCTCAACAACCTTCTTATTCTTGACCTTAGGTGACCTTTTGGTGCCATTATTTTTCTCAATTGTTCAAACTTTGAAACCCACATAATACATTCCCTAGGTGCTTAAAATTACTTGTTCAAATTTTTTTCCTACGATGGAAAACTCACAATCTTCTTGCTCGATCCCTTGCTCTCATCCATTTCAACTTCATGCCCTAGCTATTATCTATAAATCACCTCTTTCCCTAATTAAACCTATAAACTATCGACATTTTGTGCCCTAACTCGCGATCTATAAACCATATCCCTTTTTGTTGCTTGGAAAACCTATGAATTTCTTCCACTTCTCCAAGGAGCTCCCCATCATTAAGGTTTTGTACTTTTCCCTCCCACAATATTCTCTAGTTCACACTTTAATCACATTTTCACTAGTTCACTCTTCACACTTCCCAACTCTCATCGCACTTGGTTGTAATTTATCTCTTCAATCACACAAGTTATTTAAAGCAAGGTAAGAATGAATTCACTTGTGCCCCTTATATATATTTTCTAATTTCATCCACATTTTTTTCTCCTCCCCTACCACCAATTTTTACCTTTAAAAGAGAATTTTTTTTTTTCTCCCACTTTTCTTCCACTTTCTTTCGCACACATTAGTTAGTAACCTTCAAGCATGCTATTACTTCCAAGGCTACATACCCTTTTTCCCACACCTTCCTATGCCACACACATTCTTCCTCTATGTCACTTTCTAAGTAGTATTTTTCACTTCCTCCTTTGCATTACACTTAGCAACTCCTCATGTAGATACCCAAAATTGGGACGACACCCTCTAGGTCCCCTTTTATTACATACCCCCTTGCCATGACCCTTTTCACATATTTTTATTAATATAATTACCTATATTAGATTAATTATTACCTCACCCTTCCACCTCACCTCTCCACCTCACCTTAGACCCATTCCAAGCCCATTTAATAACTAAGACTAAGTCATCACTCCCCCTAACCAACTGATAATTATTCTAAACCTAATATTAATTTCTAACTACCTCTCCCACCAATTTCCCATGTGATTTAATGAGAATCAAGACTCCTAACCCATAACCATTCTTGACTCATGCCAAAAAGGGAGAGAAAAGGTTATTTTTAGCAAATAAGACTATTTCTCCCTAATCAATGTTGATTATTCCTCGGTCGGCGTTGGTCAAGGAACCACCATCGGTTCCTTTAAATAAGCATTTTCAACTCTTTTCCCAAGTTCTTATTTTAGTTGGCATTCCTGGATCTCACATATTTGGAATTCAATCAACACCCTGATGATCAAATGAGCACCAAATCATCAATCTTTCCACCAACAACTAATATACAAATTCATAGGCTTGAACCATTCACACAGAGACACACTCAACCTTTGTTGCCATGGAAATAGATCTTGGCTTGTCTCTCTTACACACACCTACCAACCACCACCTTCTACCAACCTTAGATCTTTGATAAGTATTCTTAACCAAGTTATTTATTTCATTATCTTTGGTTTTAGATCCTTTATCTTTTTCTAATTACCTCCTCCCTCTCTCGATACCTTCCGTAGCCCATTCACTTGATGCCCTACCAACTAGAACCACTCTTCCCTTTCAACCACCCCTACCGAGTCTTCACCTAAATCCCTACACCCTATTTAAGACCTCCCTAATACTCGTGTAATCAGAGAGATCCAAAATCAACCTAATTTCTACCTTTGAAACCCAATTTCCCCTACCATGATCTATTACCCAACCGTTCGGATATAACCAATGACCGACATTGGTTCCTAATCCACATCGGTCTCTATGTGTCGCATTTTCCCTCGAACACCGAGCTTGTTCATCCACCCAGAACTCTCCAAAACTTCCCAAGACTTGACTCAGACCTTCTTGATGCCCTTTTTCATACCTAGAGACCCTGACAATCAACCAATATCCTAGATTTAATCTTGTATTCATCATTTAGATTAGATTTAGACTATTATGTTGTGTGAGATACCAAAATCATATAACTAACATAGGACTTTCCATTTCATGATATTTATTATCATTAATTTGTATTAAGATGTGGATTGAAAATCTTTGAGGAAGCACCTCGCTTCCCGGATCTAGATCACACTAGGAAATCCATTGACCTATGTTATTAACTCTATTTTTTGGTCTTGCTTTACTTCTCAGGTAGTTCTTATAAGAAAAAAGGAGTGCTCTACAATTGACTTGGTATTCAAAAACGGTGCGTAACCTCTTCATGACCTCTAGGTATTCCTCGCATATGTTACCTTCACCTTTTAAATCATTTTTTATAACGGTACTCCTATGTGGTGAAACATTTTGGCATATGCCGTGGGAGCCTCATCATTTTAGGGTTCCTTATATTCATTTAGGATTGCATTTTGATTGTTTCCTTTCTAAAATATTCACTAAATCTCTCCTTGGTAACATTCTTTCTTCTATTTTCTCTAAAAGTCACATTTCATTTGGTGCAAATTAAAACAAATCATTCTTTCTTCTTTCTTGCTTGCATTAGTGAAAGTCATACTCTATTCCTATTCACTATTGCTTTCATCCAATCTCAATCTTTCGATTTGGGTTTAAAATTATTGCATTGCATCCTATGTATTCTTACATTTAGCTCACATAGTCTAATTAGCAATCAAATATAATGGAGGTCATGACCAGTTGATGATTGGGTAATTAAGCGTAGTCCACTTTTGCACACACTTTTCTAAATCACTCAAACAAACAAAACATTTCTTAAACATTCCCCAAATCTTAGGAAGAATCTATCAAGGATTTAAACACCCGTTGATAGTGGGCCTCGACTAGTGTTATGGACGGATTGTCATATTAAAGCTTGGACCTCACGTACTAAAAGGTATATCAAGGATGCCCCCACAAAAATTCTGAAACCATCCATAGTTGGCTTCTAGGTACCTTATATCCACTCCTTTCTATATATTCATAGTCATTCCTAAGGCTTAAGTCATCAAAACATTAAAATCTTATTCCTAGGATAATGTGTTTGTTAGATTTTACTTGTTGGATTTGTGACTTTATTTCTTGTCTTCTATTATTTAAGGCGTGAATATTATATTTCATCACTTTTCTTTCTTTTTTTTTTTCACACTCGACCATCACAATCAGTTAATTTTGGTTCTCTGAGTGTGTTAGATTAGAATTGATATACACAACCTAGTTCTCAACTTCTTTTGACCAAAATATTGCTTAGAAATTTCAAATTTCTTAAGTTTAGATCTAATCGCCATACCAACATTAGTTCAAGTAATTGACATTGGTTATTCTACCTACTGGAATTAGTTTAGCAACTGGTATTAGTATCTGTGTTTCTGATTTTCTATCAAAAACAACGAGCTAATTTCACCTTCCATACATTTTCCAAAAGTTTGTTTCGAGTTTCTATCATTTTTATGAGCCCAGTACTTGTTTTCCATCCTTCTATATGGTTTGGACTCGCTATCTAGGTGTGATATCTTTCTTTCCATGCAATTTTTATACCTTTTCCTTCTAGCCCTTTGCCACCTTCCATTTCATCTCCAATGGATCCTAATTATTTTGCAAATGTACCCGTAGGTGATGAGGAATTCACTAGATTCCTTGATCATAACACCAAGGCCTTATAACATTACCTTGCTACTTCTTCCACCCGCGACTCATTAGGTTAGCCCCTTTATGGAATGCCCACTTCCATGCCCACCATTTCTACCATCTCTTCCATATCAAGGAATGCTAATGTGGCCACCCAAACTACTCTAGTGTTTCCTAATCTGTTTTGTAACCACCTACTTCTCACGTAACCTCCATATCCTTGACATCTTCTCTCCCACCGACATCTGTAATACCCATATCCACTACCCTATTATATCATCATTAATATCTTATGTACCTATTCCTACATAATCACCAATTGCGTTGACCTCTTCCACTCCATTTCAGAATTTGGTGGTCTCTATTCCCCAAACTCTTCCACCTATCACCACGAGGATATTTCCACAAGCCCCTCCCACTTCCACCTTACCTCAAACGTAATCCATCGCCTCAATTGCATATTCGGGTATATGCCCTCCTCATCCACTACTTCCTACATACCTACGTCTCAATTCACATACTCGACACCACCACATATTGGTATGCCTTTTATAACCCATTCATCTTATCAAGCCCCTTATACCTCAGGGGGAATCCTTAATCAAACCCCACTCACTCTCTTATCTCTTGTTCCTCCACAACTTTCTTTTTTTTTCTAACTCTCTCATTCTCTCCTCTTTTATATTTTTTTCTCTTCTCTTTCTTCTCATTACTTATGAACTTAAGAAATTACTTCACTATCTCTTCCTTCATCTTCTCTTTACAAGTCTATTTCACCTTTCCCAAGCCTCACCTAGGTTCTTTTTCACACCTAGTCTCTTGACTCACTTGGTTTCTTCTATTTTCCTTCTTCTCTTCTTTTGGGATTCTTTTTACTTTTTCTTTTCCTCTTTCTTTCACTTTTCTCTTTCTTACTTCTTCTCAAGGATAAAATTATCCAAAACACACAATTCTTATGAAAAGGAAAATTATTATCTTGAATAAATTCAATTCAACTCTTAAAATCACATAAATATAAATTCTTGTAAACAAAAATATCTTCAAACTAGTCAATAACTCCTTTCCTCTTATCAAAAATCTAGCAAACCTCAAATTCCTTGATCTTAATAATATGATAAAAATGATACAGAGGTGGTGGACCTGAAATAATTCCACTTGAACAACACCAATAGTTAGAATCACATTATCCACAATCATCAAAATGTGCAACTTATACCTTATCTCAAGAAGTTTAGATTGCTCAAAATCTTTGAAATGCACCAAACCGATGAACCGAATGCTAAAATGCTATTAACATGCTCAAATATACTTGGTAAACATGACTAGGTACTTCACAAAGTTTCAAAGCCCCATTTTCTTCTAATCTCCTTGTAGGCCTCTAGCCCTACTTGTAGCCCTTCCTAAAGAAAAATTGTGATAAATTTTGCAAACCAAAGTGAATTATCCTTGATGTGAAATTATTTGGATACCTTTTTTCCTATTAAGGTGCCTACATAGTTTTAGGTCTCAACTCTTTACCAATTATTTTTATTATCTTCCCATCATTTCTAAATAGGCCTAATCCTAAATCGTTTAGCACCAAGTACTTGTTTTTTACGGAACAATCCACAAACTTCCATGAAAAATTAGTTAGTGTTCCTAGTACCCTTTACACTCCTCTTGCTTCATGCCAAATTTCATGCCCTAGCTCCTTGTACAACTCACCCAACAACAATCTCTCATTTTCTTGTCGAGCAATTAGGTCTCCTCACTAGGGTTTTGGGGTTTTATAACTAGTTTCAAATTTTTAATCACCTTTCTCAACATAAATAAATCTTGTTCATGTTATTTGTAATGTTCATTTACCTTATATTGCCTCAATCATTCATCTTTCCAAGATTTGACTTCTTGGCCTTCTTACTAGCTTTTAGTACACAATTGTTCTCTTAACCCTATTTTGACATTTCTTTGGTTTTGGATATGTTTCATATCAATCCTCATCACCTATTTGATCTTGAAATATCCCCATCACCTACTCTAACTAGTCAATAATATTTTTTTAAACACTTTCTATCATCAAATGTCAACTTGTTATTCTTAAAGGCTTCTTGATCTTGTATTTCTATGACATGACAATCATATAATCTATTAAAACTATTTTCATTATATATAAGTCTTAAAATACATGCTAAAAAAATCTCCCAACATGTTTTCTATTGTTTCTTCGTAGCATTTTCCCTAAGACACCTTCTTCACACTAATTTTTTCTAACGTCCTCAAAATTGGGTAATCACACATTCGAATGATCTGATCAATATTTTACCTATCAAAACTCCTTATTTCTTCTTAAAATTCATCAAGATGTTTCTCAAGCCTTAAACTCACTTTTTTCAAAGTTTCATAAGTTTTCATCAGTTCTAGGCACAAAATCACACACTTGCATACATTTATAGGTCCTAATCACATACTTGCATTCATATGATTCCTAAGCTAGAAAAGTACAAATTGAATATTGTATTTTTCCTCTTTGCTTTCTTTATGGTTTCTTTTTGGCCTTATACACTCTATTTCCTAGTATGAATTTTTTTATTCCACCTTTCTTGGCTCTAGACGCCAAAGGCCCATGTGCCCCCATCCCCTTTGGGAGCCACCGATTTCTTTGTATCTTACTCGCATCTTTTGGGCCTCTTTTGGCTGTTTGGCATCTTGATTTCTTAGGGGTCAGCCTTTTCATGGTTAATTATGAATTTTAACCAAGGGAATCATATAAATTCAATGTTATGTGATTAAATTAAAGGACCAAGCTCTAAGCATCTACTATCTTCACCTAAGGTTGAATCTAAAGGCATTACTAAGAGCATCAAAGCATTCATCTAGCTTCATTCAAGGGACAAGAAACTGCATTTTGTGCATGCACTTCATAGGAGGGGAAGTTAATTTTTCCATACACACATCTATTTACATTACTACATCTATTTATTGCTAGCTATGAAGTGCATCTTACACAAGAGCCTCCTAGAGAACAATTATTGCACACCCCCACACACGATAACTACATGGAGTCTGAAATGTAGTGTAGTGCTTGGATCATAAGTTCACTCAATTGGTTGACCATCGAGGTCAGTCGACTCCCCATTTGCATCTTTTTCTTTTTAGGATTTGATGTGTTTTGGGGTTTTTCATGAGGTATTTTATTTTTTAGGTTATAGGTGAATTATGTGGGCATAGTGCAACACATAGGTGATCAAAAACAGAGACTAGCAACATTCTTGTGACACAATGAAAAAACCAATTTAGAGCATTTAAGCGATTCTGGTGCCCAGACGGGGTATTTGGTGCCTAGGCACCCTAGTAACATCCGAAACCATAGTTCGACATATTAGATACTTCTACAATTTTTTGAGTTTGGTTGTGACAGTCTTCCCTTTAGTTTCATCATTTTTCTAGCCAAACACTCTTCGGGATTATTGTGAATCAACTAAGTCTTCTTTCCTCCCTCTTACACTTAGGGTTTCAATTTCTACTTGCTTATTGCTTGTGTCATATATGTGCTTTACTATTTTATCTATTGCATGTGACTTTGAAATATCCTCTAGGGTTTAATAAAATTCAATATTTGTTAAATCATTTGGTGAACCCATCGCTTGAACCCAACCTTGCTTCTAGGTATTTTGTCATATTTTTATCATGGCTCGATCTTCTAAACCATTTACTGAAGCCCACCTTCAAGAGCTTAATGATCATCTTACTGAACATCCTCAAGATCTAGATCTACTTTTATTCACTTGCTCATGAGGAAGCCACCAATCTTGTTGAGCTTAATATTCCTACATCCATCCCCGCTTCTATGCATATTTCTACTCAACCCCTACTTCCACTCTTCTACCTACTTCTATTATTCTTGTATCTTTTCCTACTCCCACCAACCATTTCACTCTACCTCTTGTTTTCTCACACGTAGTGATTCTCTTCTCGCTAGCACTCAGACCTAACATCTCTCTATTAAGATCTCCAAATTCAAATATGTCAACTACAATAAGCTACTTCTCGTGCATCTCCATCTCTTGATTCCACATTGCTACTTCACACTCCTTTTATGCCCATCATTTCAGTTTATGCACTTCCTCCAAATTTCATCATCCCTAAGTTTTCCACCTTCAATGGCCATGGTGACCCTTAAGAAATTTTCAAGCATTTCATGTGGCATGTCTAGATTATGTGAATGATCATACTCTATTAGCGAAGATCTTTCCTAGAAGTCTCCAAGACTATGCTATGTGTTGGTTCTATGATCTACATGTTCATTCGGTAACATCATTCACATATTTAGTCGATGCTTTTCTTTCTCATTTTTCAATCAATATCAGCTCAAAGATATCATATGCTCAACTCACACAAATCAAACAAAGATCTACTAACATCTAACAGATTACTTATTACATTATAATAATAACTCCGACTAGGATGACTAATGTACTCGTTGATTTAGAATTGAAAATCAATTTTTTTAAAGTCTCTCATCTCCACTACAGATAGCTTAATTTTTGAGACCTCTCCTTCATTTGATCATCTTTTCCACACTCTTAAGTTACACGAAATCAAACTTCTTACTATGGGAAAATTAAGTATCAAGATCAAGCTTCATCATCTTCTACTCGGGTTCCAAGCAAAACACCCTTCAAACCATCTATGAAAGCCTAATGAAGAAAAATTTATTGTTAATGTTGTCTCTACTCCTGAGAAGCTTCAATGGTAACCACCTAAGCATACATTTACTAAATTGACTTGTGCTCCACATATTCTATTGTTGCAACTTATCGAGAGCAATCTTATTACGCTTCCTCCTCCACTTAATCTAGATCCATCTCATCCAAAAGGTCACAATTACAATGAATTTTTTAAAATGATTATCATCAATGCATTGGGAATTCTATTGATTGTTGTTTCAAATTAAGACATCTTATTCAAGATCTAATCGAAAACAATACAATTGAGTTTCCCGAGCCTTCGGCATCTATGCCGGTTAATGAGAATAAAAATCTTAAAATCTTCAATAATCCTCTACCTAATCATGAGAATCAAGCTACAGAATATTTAGCTAATCATGCATATCATGTTATCCCTCCTCCATCATTGGGACCTCTTGATTTTCTATTTTCTCATGTTGATTCATCTCCACCTTTCATTGCATTTTATGACCACGATCATCATGCTACATTCTCTTCTAATCGCTTGCACATCAATGCTTATATTAGATATATTTCTATCAATAACACCATGGTTGATCCATCATTTCACATAAGTGCATGCTCTATTGCAATTATTGTTTCTATCAACTATCCACTCTCATATATTTCATATCTAATTCTGGATCTTATGGCTATGTCAAGCTTCCTAGTTATAGTCAATCCTCTCACCATGCTTGTTTCTTTCCTTATGGAACCTAACATCAAATATTGTGACATGCTCTTAGGTCTTCCTTGGCTCCTCGCCACTCAAGAAATCATTTCCATGAATCACTTATGTCTTAAATTCATTCATAACAAGAAATTCATCACTATCAAAGGAGTCCCACCATACACACCATGGCCTCAACCTCCTCTTGAGGTGGCCATTGCACTTGTTAGAGCATCTAGGTCCCCTGGACCTATGAAATCTAAAGAAAAATATGCTCCTAGCTCTCTCTTACAGTTTATGCATGTCTTACTTGGCTTCATCGATATATTAGTCCATCTCATCAACCTAGACTTAGTGCTCAAATGGCTCCTTCATCTAGGTGCACATCACCTCGTTGGTCTCCTTCATCTAGATGCACATCATCTCATTAGTCTCCTTCATCTAGGTCCACCTCACCTTCATGGTCTCCATCCTATAGGTGTTCACCACCTCGGATTCCATTGCATGTACATCATCAGTCTCATTCACCACCACCTTTAGAGCATGATCACACATCTTTATCTCCTCATACATCGGGTGGAGGACCCTTTCCCTTCACTTTTATTGGATATCTTTCTCATACTCATACACTTGGGGGCATCACACTTATTCTTCCCCCCCCCAATTCTAACATTCTCAGGTGTATCTCATTTTTGCTTCACATCTAGTCTTCTTCATTCATCTTACACACATTGATACACACAACTTGTATCATCATTACCCTATGACACACTCTTGTGCTATGGTTCACACTTGAATGTTGAGGGCATATTACATACATGAACCTCACATACTACACACTTCTACACTTCACACTCTTTACACTTTATGCTTCATTGCTCATATCTTTCTACCACATCAATTTCAAATCATTTCTCTATGATGCACTCTATTTCCACGGTTCATGTTTGACTAATGAGGGTGTAAATCTGAATGAACCTCACCACCTTCACACTTTTTATGCTTTATGCTTCATTGCTCATATCTTTATAGTGCATCCAAGTCAAATCATTTCCCTATGATGCACTCTAGTTCCACGGTTAGTACTCTACTTTTGAGGGTATAAATCTGTAATGAACCTAACCACCTTCACACTATTCACTCTCTATACATCATTGATCTATCTTTCCAAAGGCATGATTCAAACCATTTCTCAATTACGCACTTTGTTTATATGGTTCATTCTTGACTGCCGATGGGTCTTTTATAAATGAACCTCATTTCACTCATGCTCATTCACATCCTCTTGGGGGGCATGTTGTTCCTATCACATTCAAACATCGCATATCATTTCATCTCATTCACTCATGCCATACAACATATCTTGGTTACATTTACTCTTGCTTACTTATGCTCATATGTACACTTTGTTTACTATGTTAGACAAATATTTCATATGTCATTATCTTTTCTATATACACATGCACATTCACTTGCCTTCTAGTTGTGAATGTAGACTTTATACATATTTTTACGCACATCATGGATTCTTGGCATTGTACCTCTTACCAGTCCCATCGAGGCTCTCTGGGGGCATCTACATTCATACACACTACATGTGTTATTGTTTCATTTTTATTACTTCATATTCTTCCTAACACACTACTCTATCGATATATACACATCTTCACATACTTTTTTATCTTTCTAACATGCTAATGGGTTTCTCATGTGCAACATTTTATTTACAAGAATTACTTTCCACCATGGTTTTCTATTACTCATTATTTTCCCATTGTTTTCCTTTGTATGTCATTATTTCCAAGATTTTTCCTATGTCATTTCTTATTCACTATGCTTGTGAGAAATGTCCCATGTTTGTAACCCACATTTTGTGGTCTACATTGTCTTCTTTCTTGTTAGATTACACGTTGTCTTCTATATGTGTATTTGTCTTGTATGCATTAACACATGCTTCTAGAAAATTTGTTTGCATGTGCCTTAGTTTCTACCATGTGCATTCCCTCCCCTATAGGGTATTAGTTTCAAATCAGCATCCAGTCCTCTCCTTTAGGTTGCATCCTCCTAGAAACATCACATGCACCCCAAATGAGGGGGCATACATTGGGTGAATCAATTGCCCCACACAAGTAGTACAAATTCATAGTTCATACCTACACAAGTACATGAACAAAGAAGTATCTTGTCATCAAAATACGACACATATTATGACTTGGTTCCTTAGCATAGACGTCAAGCACCTAGATATACAGACATGAGAAGTTGTGCACTCCTAACCTTTCATGGGTTCCTATGACCAGAGGGAAGTTATAGTGGTTTTTTCATATTGGCACAATTTACACAACAGATTTTCATAGAGCGGGCACAATCCTCCATCAATCAAAATGCATTTTATCTCCTTTTTTTTCTATTTGTATTGGATCAAACATGATCAAACTATAATAAAACAATATCACACCATTTGTAGTGGTGTATAGATTTTGGAAGTAGTCAGGGATGGAGAATATAACCTAGACCTTTCTCCCAAACATTTCTTTTGTCATGGCATGAGATCGCCTCAAAATCTTGTTCTTAAAGTGAGATCACCAAAAAAACTCGCTCTTCTACAACATCTTCAGGACACTTTTTATCCTTTTCACTCATCACGGATCAGGTGTACATGTTCCTTTTACTACTTTTTCCACATTTTTACACACTTTTTACATACTTGGATTGAATTTTACATATACACATATTGACTACTCATTTTCTCTTCTTTTTGTAGGTCCATCCTTATGAAAAGTAGAAGTCACAAGCATAACACATCAAACACATCAAGCACAATAATGACAACAATAGGTAGAACATGACACATCATATAAACTTCACCCCTAGGGTCACTTCCTCTTCCTTAGCTTCCATGCTTCATTTGTTATCACTTCACGCTTTTTCTTATCTCCTCGGCATGCTTTCACCATCGATCTATATGGTTATCAAATACGCATCTCTTATCTACTTTATGTTATCAAGAATTCACTCAACAACATAAATTAGGGGCAAATGTAGACACTAAATCATGCACTTGGGTACATTTCTAGGTCCTAATCACATACTTGCATTCATATGATTCCTAAGCAAGAAAATTAATAATTGACTACTATCTTTGGCCTCTTTTCTTTCTTTTTGGTTTCCTTCTTGGCCTTACACACCCCATTGCCCAATATTACTTTCATTACTCCACTTTTTTGGCTTTGGACACCAACACCTAGGTGCCCTTGTCCCCTCTGGGTGGCCTTGAAATCTTTGTATCTTACTCACCTCTTTTTGGCATCTTCTAGTTGTTGGGCATCTTGATTTCTTATGGGTCGGCCTTTTAGTGGTTAATTACAAAATTCAAACAAGGGAATCATATAAATACAATGTTATGTGATCAAATTAAAGGACCAAGCTCTAATCATCTATTACCATCACCTAAGGTTACATCCAAAGGAATTACTAAGAGCATCAAAGAATCCATCTAGCTTCATTCAAGGGACAAGGGACTACATTTTCTGCATACACTTCATAAGAGGGGAAGTTCATTTTTCCATACACACATCTATTTACATTACTACATCTAGTTATTGTTCGCTATCAAGTGCATCTTACACAAGAGCCTATGAGGGACTGATTTTACACACACACACTAACACACGCGCGCACGCACAAGAACTACAAGAGTCATGGAGTCAAATATAGTTCGGTTCCCGAGATAGTAAGTTCACTAAGTCAGGTGACCGTTGTGATTAGTCCGACTCCCCATTTGCATCTTTTTATTTTTAGGATTTGATGTGTTTTGGGGTTTTTCATGAGGTATTTTATTTTTAGGTTATAAGTGAATTCTATGGGCATAGTGTGACATACAGGTGATGAAAATGAAGACTAGAGACACTATTGTGACACATCAAAAACTAGTTTTTGAGAGTTTAAACATGATCCACAAGATTTAGGGTGTCTGGTGCCTAGCGCCCAATATTATCCCAAGCATCCTAGTCCCGACATATCTCGATGCAGTTCTATAATTTTTTGAGTTTTGTTATGACATTATTCTCTTTAGTTTCATTAGCTTTCCATCCCATCACTCTTTGGGATTATTGCAAATCAGCTAAGTCTTCTTTCCTCCCTCATGCACTTAGGATTTCAATTTCTACTTGCTTATTGCTTGTGTCCTATTTGTGCTTTACCATTTTAGCTATTACATATGACTCTGAAATATCCTCTAGGGTTTAATAAAATAAAATATTTTTAAATCACTAGTGGAAAAGAAAGTTACACCTTGTTTTGCATTCAAATCCTATACTAGTTCTCATATAGACCGTGATAGGACAATTTTGAATCTAATGTCACTTTCATGCATCTTCAAACTTTTGAAGGGATGAAACACCTTCCATATCTTCCTCACAAATTTTTTCATGACATCCAAGTTTCCTATCTCCCGAGATTCACTTTTATCAATCTTATGCTCTTTTAATGATCAAGTTTTGAGGGGACAATATATGAAATTATTTGATCCAAATTTCTAACCCTTGTCCTAGGATTTTATACATTTCCCGATCTAACACACCTTCTCCCTTACTATACTAACATGTACATATAAAAATTATTTTATTATCCTAGTATTTGGATTCCAAGCACCAAATGATTTAAGAAATTCCTTCAAAATTACTCATCTTTAAGTGTGTGCCCAAATTAGGGTTTCTAATAGCTTTTTTTCTTAAATTCAATCTTCCTCTACCATCAAAGATTCCAAACCTTTATCTATACCTGTAGTTACACACATACAACATTTCAAATGATATTCAAGCATTAATTCTTAATCTTGCAATGTATAATATCACAATACACCCTCATACATAGTTTTACATAAAAGAAGCTCTTTAATTTATATCACAATAACACTACAAGGATTCATGAGCCATTTTAGTATGATATAGAGATATTCCTTTGCCACTAACTCTCTACCAACCTCACATCCTCTCCTACATTTGAATACATTACATTTTTAGAGACGAAAGAGGTAGTTAGGGTTCTAACTCTCCTAACCTAACTAGGATTTAGACTAACCAAGAGGAGTTAAAGCCTAGGTAGGGTCAAATAAGTCATTTCTAGGTGATGAATGTGTTTTGATCACATTTTTACATTATTTATTAACCTTATACTAACACATAGACATATAGCGAACCTATGGACTAATTCAAATATTCAAAAGGGCCATTTTTGAGGGAAAACTCCAATTGGTCACTTATTGCATGTCCATGAGTCCAAATGGATAGAAAAACCCTATGAACATCCAAATGTACTTAATACACCATATGCCACCTATTCAAATCCAAAATTGAACATGTACAAGTGATTCTCTTGCATCAAATACTTTGGTTATGAATGTTTCATTGTGAATTAATTAGTTCAAAATAATCCCCTATTATAGACCCTTATATCATGTTTATTGTTATTCCCTTCCATAACATATATTTAATTAAGGTATAAACACACACCTCTCACAACATGATGTGTTGTGTCTATATACAGCACGCGTGCACACACACACACACATGGATGCATGCATACACACATACATACACACACACACACACATGTACACACACACACACACACACACATATATATATATATACACCTATGTGTGTGTGTGTATACATACTATATATATATATATACATACATACATATGTATACATACATATGTATGTATGTATGTATGTATGTACATGTGTATGTGTGTGTGTACATACACATACACATATACACATACATTTACATATATATGTATGCATACATGTGTGTGTGTGTGTGTGTGTGTGTGTGTGTGTGTGTGTGTGTGTGTGTGTGTGTGTGTGTGTGTGTGTGTGTGTGTGTGTGTGTGTGTGTGTGTGTGTGTGTGTGTTTGTATTCATAATGAAATTAAGCGCTATTTAATATATCTAAAAAAAAAATTCAATGCAAATATATGGGTTCCTATATGAAGAGGAAGAAACCCATTCTTAGAGAAAGAAGATGATTGATCTTGGATGCTCCTTGCTCCTCCTTGTCACTAACACACAAACTAACTAGTTCATCCTCCAAGATTTTCATTCCCAACAAGTGTAAGATTCCTTAAAATCATTTAATGTTACATGACACATCCATGGTACCAAAAAGTAGTATGTATCAAAAAGTCCAAAAATATACATATGAGGTGAAACATGGTGCATACTACATAATTTTTGTAATAACGTGATCTAGATCTCCAAACACTTGGAAAATTAAACTCTTTAGAACATGTGAGTGAAACTTGGTCCTTTCTTATCATTAAAGGTTTAAAGCAACATGCCTCATTATTAGTAAAACATATTTTTATAGATTTCTTCACTTAAATTCAACACTAATATCTATAGGTATTTTTAACCAACCCATTTTCAATGTATCCAACAATTAAGGAATTTCATGAGACTATACTTGATTGAGGAATTTTTTCAAAAAAATCATGTGCCTTTGGAAATGAGGGTATTTATGACAATAAAATATCATTATAATACTCTTTCGACATTCTTTTCATGAATCTCCATATCTCGCTCACAAAGATCTCACTTGCATATGTTAGGTGCATGCTAGAATAAGTTGTTGAGTTGGGTTCCACACCAACCAAATGCATCTTTTTAAAGCCTTTAAATCCCTTTCGATGAAGTAACATCCAAGTTCACAAGAAATCATGTATCAACTAAAACAATTGAATAGATGGAGTCTATGATGTTTTCATTTTTGCAGAGTATTATGTGGGTCACACATTGAAGAATCGTGTCATAGAAAGCCCTTTGGATATAGTGTTGCAATTTATTGAGTGTGTAATTCCATCATGTAATATTTTTGGGGTGTGAGAATTTTTAATGCAATGTTTGGGTTGTTACACAATCATCCAATGCACATCATTATGCAATGCAATCATGATTGAGCCACAAACTTGGATTAATTAAATGATTGGAGGAAAATGTTTTAGAGAAGGCCGATTGGTTGTGTTTGGGTCTATTATTGGGTCCTTTGGTTCTTTCATTTGAACTCTATAGAATTGGGAATATTAAGATATGGCATGAATGGTTATATAAGTAGATTCGATTGTTTTAGAAAAGTAATTCAAGTTTTGGGGAGAACTCGAGTGCTTGAAAGCGTAGTACAAATGTGAGTTAAATGTGAACCAAATCATGATTTTTGTTGTGCATTAAGTCATGACGTTGGTTGAATAACCATAGTAATGGTGTAAAAAATAAATCTTCCTAAGAGTGATTCAAGTAGCATTGGCAATACATGATGTTGTTGTTTCTTTGAATGAGATATTCACAAAAATTGTGTTTTATTCGTTCCATATATGTGTTCATTTGATCTTTATGTAGATGCATATTTCTAAATATGATTTTTTTTATGCCTATCATGTGTGTGGCGGAATGAACATGACTTCTTGTTGTTGTTTCACCTTTCAATGAGATATTCACATCCAAAAATTGTCCATGGCAACACATCTCATTTATTTTTCAAACATATAGGTGTGTTCATTTGATCTTTATGAAGATGTGTATTTCTAAATGAAGGAATCCATATATAGGATAAGTTTTATGACCTAGTGTTGTGTGTGCATATGAATGTGAAGTGACTCCTTATAAACACCCAAATATTCTCAATGTGTCATATTTGTATTCTTATTTTGAGATCATTTCAACACATGAAATAAATGAGTTAATTGCTCCTTGAATGCATGCTTGGAAATTGACACATCTCATGTAAGCATGCGAGACAATAATTTTTCAAACAAAGTATTTATTTGCATCATATCTAATTGTAAGAAAATATTTTTATATATGAAAAGACGAACTATATGTAATAATAAGTTCTTAAGGAAAAAAACTATTTTAAACTTTATATGTATATGCAATTTTAAGGACATCCATAAATGAGGATAAGTTAAAGTGGAAGAATCTAATATTTAGAAAAATTTCCAAAAGGACCATGAAAAAGTGTTACAAAGGAGGAATCTTTTTAAGTAAAAATATAAATAAGATTTTTTTAGCTTTTATTATTGAAGATTGAGTTCCATGTTATAATTTTACTTTTAAATATTTCAAATATTCTCAATGTATCATATTTGAATATTCTTATTTATTATCAAAAGGATAAAACAAACACAAATGAGATATCATGATTAAATTTGAAATAAATGAGTTAATTGATTGATCTATTATTCTAATTTTTAATCTTATTTATAATATCAAAAATCTAAATATGATGGCAAATAAATATACTATAGTAATTAATTTTAATAATTGCGAGACATTTCATAATATTATGGTCAATTAATTTCACAACATGTATTTATCACTAAAAATTATTAATACTTTAATGATATTTTTTAAGTATACTTTATTTTTGTAATATTGGAAAATATTTATATATTCAAAAGAACGAAATATATGTAGGGTAAGAAAGTCTTACGGCGAAGAACGAAAAACATACTATTTTAAACTATAATATATGTATATTCTAAAAAACAATGCAATTTTAACAAACTCATATGTACACTTTATAGATGAAAATTTGGTGAGCATTTTTCTCGGTTTTTTGTCTTGATTGATGAATCTAATATTTAGACAAAATTTCCAAAATTGTGACCTTCAATTGGTGAATAATAGCCCCTTAAAATTACCAAGGTCATGAATCTTTATATATGTCAAAAATATAAATAAGATGCTTTTTTAGTTTCTTTTATTATTAAGAAGTATATATAGCATTCCATGTTATAATTTTAACTTTTAACCAATCATAACGTTAGTATTTTCATATATTATGATAATTTAAAGTTTGATATTAGAAGAAAATAGAATATTCTATTTATCATATCAAAACTTGATAAAACAAACACAAATAAATTAATATCATGATTAACTTGTCTCATACCAAAATCTTTATCTTATTTACTATTTTATTATTATTTACCGGATCCTACTATATCAAAAAGACTAAGGTTTTTAATCTTATTTATAATATCAAAAATCTATAATATAAAAAATTAAATAAATTGATATATAGTAATTAATTAATCCATACCAATAATTAATAAGTACGACATTAATTTCATAATATTATGGTAATTGATTTATTCTTACACATAATTAACAAATACATTAAACTAGAATCACTAAAAATTATAATAATACTTTAATTCTTTATATTAAAATATTTATATATAATTACTTTATTAAATATATAAATATTTTAAAATAAAGAATTATAATGTTATTATAATTTTTAGTAATTTTAGTTTAGTGTATTTATTAATTTCTAATTAATTATTATAATATTAATTTATTAAATTATTTGTACATAATTAAAATACATTAAATTAGAATAATTAATATATATATATATATATATTTATATATTATATATATATATATATATATATAAATTAGAATCAAAATATTTATATATAATTTTTTATATATTTAAAAATCACATTCTAATTATATACAAATAATTTAATAAATTAATATTATAATAATTAATTAGAAATTAATAAATACACTAAACTAAAATTACTAAAAATTATAATAACACTTTAATTCTTTATTTTAAAATATTTATATATTTCAAAATCAGTTTAATAAACTAAATTTATAAAAATTAATTAATCCATATTAATATATATTTTTAATGACTACATTTTTATGTTACATAAATAAGCTACCGCGTGACATTTATTTATAATATATAATAGAATGTCAGTTAGGAATGGTAGGTGTCATATCAAACATAACTTGTAAATGTTTTACAAGTATGTAAAAGAACCAAAGGTGTCTACATATTTTGAATTGATAAGCATATGAATGAATGGAATTATATAGACTTCAAGTTTCTTAGTTCACTTGTTTGACTATGTCCAACCACATTACATATTTTGATCACACAACTCTCTAAATTTTAAGGTGTTAGAAATTTTATTAATGTTCATGAGACTAAAACATTTTATGGGATCCAAAAACAAAAATGGAAGACATATAGAAGACCGAATTAATAAATTACATAGCTGCTTAGAGCACTAATAATACGAGGATACTTAATTTTAAGGACTTTTCTTGTTATTGATGATTTTTAGAATGTAACACTAAAATAATTTACCTAAAAATTTAATATTAATTCATTCATTTATTAATATTATTATATAATAACATAAATTATATATAATAATATTTTTGGAAATAAAAATAAATATGTTATATTTTTGAGTTCATATGATTTTGTTGGTATTGTTATCTATTTTCTAAGGTAGTAGAAGTGTATAATTTTTTGTACAAAAATATTCATGTATTTTTGAAAATGTCACCTATTTAACCAATAGAGGCAAGTATAATTCAAAAAAATAAGTATTTAATTTTCAATTCTTGATTTTTGGGAGGAAATGTCTATTATTTTTAGTGGATAAATTAATAGTCTCGTCCAAATACTATTCTTCGCAAAATTATGGGAGCTACATAAGCATTTTTAGAGCCCTCTTATCCACCTAATATTCCTAATTCGACACCTCATACAACCTTATATAAAAATTGTATTTGTTGTATTTAAACATCTCATATGATTAATTCTCTCCATCCATAATATATTTTTTAGCCTTTTGTGATAATTTTACAAGATATTTTTATTTTGTTTATATAACAGTTTCTCTAAATTTATGATTTGTTATGACCTAATGCAAATTCAAATACCAAAATAGAAACAATTTTATTTATTTACACGTTAAAAATTAGCCGAAAATGTGAGTGTGAGAGGGGTGTCCACTCCCATTACTACTCAAGGCAGTCCCACTCTTGGACACATGAAACCTGGTTATGCTATTGTTTTGAAAGTTCTGTTAGTGTGAATGGATTAAGGCATATTAATATACTATTGTGTCTCTGGAGTAAGTTATAAATACTTATTCTTAATACATACTTTAGATTTTGATGTTCTTAATTTGAAGGTTTAATTTTTGAGTTTATATGATGGCCCATCTGAGAGTTAGTTGTTATACAGTAAAGTTAGGAGGGGACAAGTAGAATCAATGTTCAGGGTAACAACTCCACTGCTGACCTCCATCATTAACTCCAAAGAAAGAAAAAAAAAAAAAGGTGAGGCATGGCACAGGCTGGGTAAAGACCAATGCATTACAGAATCTGATGATACAAAATGCAAATGCGCTCATCTTTTCTGCCTGCTTTTCAATGTGATGGATCATGGGATTGGGAGATGGAGCACACCCATTGCCCAATATATATCATTTAAATATAGCTACAATTATATTAAAAAAACAGGGAGTGGGGCAGACATGGATATGGAGATAAGTAGGCATGTAGAGGGCTATAATACATTTTAGACTATTTGTCCTCCTCTGGACGTGTGCATTCAAGACTTGAATCTATCTGCCGCATCCCTCTTTCCACGACAAAAGGGCAATTCAATATATTAATAGCATTGATTTTCTCTCTCTCCATGCCGACAATGCCTGCTTCTTCCTTTCCTCTAAACTTAGAGCCCCCTAACATGGCCTACAAATGGCATTGGAACCACACAGAAGTCTGATTAACAAGCCCAAATAAAGCAAAGAATGAAAAGAATCCAGCACTAGAAGTTATTTGGAAGATGAGAAATGGAGGTGAATGAGGAGATTGCAGTGGGGATTGCTAGGAAACTGGCTCTGTGGCACACAAAGACTTTCAGACCTATTCTGTGTCATGAGGAGCTGGAGCCCATCATGAGCAATCTAGGGTTTGTGGGCTTGCCTCCTTCCATGGACTGCTGGAGGGAATACAGGTTTGAAGGAAAGACAACAACAACAACAATGTCCATGTGTGGTGGTGAGCCCCTGGTTAGGCTTCCTTATCCTAGGATTGATGGCCTGCATGTCTCCACATACAGAGCCTTTTGTGATGCTGTTGCTATGTATCTTGGCTCAGGAGACATTGCTGATCATTTTCATGTCCGGTCTGTATGCCTTTTCATACTCAAACCAGTTTCTACTTATATATTTTCCTTGAATTTTGAGTTTTTTCTGCTGTTTTTCTGTCATTTGTTTTTGTGGGTATTCATTTCCTGATGTGGGTGTCCATGGGCTTTTGTGGGTTTTTGATATGCCGATTTTGATGAAGGTGGACTATTATTTCATGTGTGTTTTGGCAGGGGAGTGCCTCTCCATCCTGTAAAAGACAGGCCACTGGAGCAATTTAGGAGGCTGTATGAGAATGAAGGACAGTATGTTTACAGGGATGGAACCGCTGACCCCTGTGTAGCTTGGATAAGAGGGGTTGCTTTTCAGAAAGCTTTGGAGGGCACAGTGAGAGAGCCTGCACACAACTACCACATTACTTCTTCCACCAGCTTTCAGGTCCAACTCAATGATATTGTGGTAGGCAGTGTTCTCTTGTAGGATTTTTGGTGCATGACATATTTCTGTTTCCAAAGATTTTAACATGGCATGGATCATCAGTTGACACAGTTTAAATTGTAAAGAGCATGTAAAGGAAAGAGAAGCAAACTACAACTCTCAAATATTGGCCAGGCTATTCTTCTCTCTTTTTCCTATATCTTTCTTCTCAACTCTGCTGAATGTGTTTGGAGAGACCTTTATCCTTTTATTATATGAAAGATTGAAGTATTTTAATATCCCTTGTATGCGGGATCACTCTGCTGCAACTAAATGGAAGTGCACATTATGTATGTGGAATCATTCTGCTACAACTAAAAGGAAGTGCATGTTATATACTTCCTATAACATACTTTTGTCTGACATAAAGCGTTTTATTTTTTTGGTGATGCTAGACCTATTGCCGAAGTGTACAAGTGCAGCTGATTCTCTTTCTTTTCTTTTCTTCTTCTTTTTCTTTTTTTTCTTTTGCTTAAACCTGAGCATTTCATAATGTAGTGTTAGGTCATTTCCATAAATCATGAGCTGCAAAATATGTATGTTCTCTCTTTCCATTTTTTTGGTGTTTTCTATCTACTTGTTTCAATCAACATTTTTGTCTTCCACTTTATTTCTCCTTTTACATAAGTTTGTAAAGAGTGTTCATATGTGTAGTTTAATTATTCTCTTTTTTACTTGGTTTCTTTGTCCACATATTTAACCTGAATTTTTGCACACATATCTTACTTTCTTGATTAATGCATACAGATTAATACCCCACTTGCTCATCCACTCATTGTTTTCTTTCGTCCAAGTGTTCTTCTTGTTCAAATTTTCTCTAACCACCATTATGAGACACATGTTTCTATTGATTCCTTTTATTTTCTTTAAATACCTTACCGGTTAAGTCATAACCACTCCCTCTAAAGGCAAGGTGCTTGTCATAAATAGCAATATTTCATTGGAAACCAAATTTTTGATTTCGAGACTACTCACAATTAAGTGATTCAGAATTTCTATTATTTATCTCCATCTAGGTTTGATGCATTGCTGCCCCAAAGTTCACATCCAAAATGTAAGATTGGTGAGACAAGCAACCCACTATGTGTTTGCTTGTTTCACCTCTTCGTGGTTTCTAAATCCCATGGATATGCATCTTTGTACCTCTTTATAACCCATATAATACTTCCCAACCCTCTTGAACTCTTTTCAACCTACATGGTTCCCAACTAAGCTTGTCATGGAAGTCAAGCACATGATACTTATATTACTATGATTTTTAAGGAATTCAAATCAACAAATTTCATCTTCTTTTTTTCTTTCTTTGAAGACAAACAAAGCAAGACTTTAGTCTTGCTAGTATTTACCTACATCCCTACTTATTTACAAAAGAGATCTAGTTTTTTTTTTTATTAAGGGCAAATAGTTTTGAAGGGACTATACCTTGTATACAAAAGGGCTCAAAAGCCAGATAGCAAAGATGAGAGAAGCAGCCCAGAGAAGGGCAAAACAGCCAACCAAGGAAGGCTCAACACCCAAATATTACAATATAGGTGAAAAAGGATCTAAACGTACAAAGATCCGTAAAAGAAGGCAAGATCAAAAGGAACCAAAAGAGAAACAAAGATAAGGAGCCCCGCCACAAAACAACTCTAGAACCGCCGATGACAAACCACATTGCGGCCTAAAAAAACAGCATCACAACAGCCCTTTACTTGATGGCTCTGTCAATTTTGGTCTTGATAGCCTGCAGTGACATGAAGAAGGCAATGGCAGTGGCCTGAGAGGGGTCTTGTAAATCAGCTTGGGCAATTGCAATGTCCCTTTTCTCTTTAGGGCCCCATATGTCCTCATTGATCCCACTTAAACTGCAAACACTGTGGACATGTTGCTCAATGAAATTATAGATGCTTTTGAGGGCAGACAATATGCAGTCATTTCGGCTTTTAGCATTCCCCAATCTGCCATCTAGGGACTGTAGTTTCTTGAAGACTTCACCAATAACCCCCTCTTCCTCCTCACTTTGAAGGATCCTTTTACCCTTCGCTCTTTCCATGTTTTTTATAGCCCCTTTGAGCTCTTGCAGCTCCTTTTCTAATCTGTCCACCCTATCCAGTAATTCCTCCTCTTTGGGCTCCTCCACCGGCCTGCTGATATGCAGGAGGTTTTCAGCTAGTTCTAAGTCCTTGTGGCTCCTTAGGACTCATTGGGAAGCAGGGATTTTGGCTTTGAGGCTCTTGCTTTTCTTGCTGGAGACCGCCTCTTCATTCTTTCTTTTTAGCAGGGGGGAGTGGGAGCAGTGTGGGCAGGTGGAGGTATGGAAGAGGGAGGTGGGATAGGATTCACGGGAGGGCAGCTAGAGAAATGTCGGTGAATCATAATGAATAATCTTAACCACAAATAGGTGAATCCCGCCACCTCCAAGTTTGTATATCCATTCTTCTAACTTGTTCATGTTGAGCCCAAACAATGTGGGGGGTAATAAGAAACTTTGTTTGAAACCAATTTCACTTCCAAAACACTCTAAAGTCATGGAGAAATTCTTATTTTGGATCACACATGCCTATGGATCAATGCCCTATACTCATTTAACATGTTAAGTTATTCAATCCTAGTCCAAAGTTTTCTTCTAGGCCTTTGTGTTAGATGATTTCTTGAAGTCTTAAAAGCCACAAAATTTCTTCCCCTTGTTCATCACTTATCTTTTCAATAATATGTTAGAGAGTGATGCGGTGAGCAATCATAGCATGTTTGGGTTTAAACTATGCCTACAATTTTCCCTCTTTCCTCACTTTTCATCCCAATTGCTAAATCCAGGTCTCTAAACCCAATTCCAATTAACTTTGGTAGGAGAGGATTGATCATAATAGTTTAGTTGTTTGATGGGCCTCCCTTTGGAAGAGGGGTATAAAATCACTAGTCATCCAACCATCTAGTAAAATATCATTAAATATACTTGTACTATGTTGAGTTAGAGCCTCAAGCTCCCACTTAAGATACTCCATTCACAACACATACTTTTCTTGAGCCTTACCACTGCTCGCTTCTTGATAACCTCTCTAGTGTCTTAGATTGTGTAGGGTTCTATTGTTGTATTGATTATTTAAAGGGGAGGGAGGAGAGGTTGTCAGGCAAGAGTGGAGGCGACATGAATTGGCAAGTAAGGAGCATGTCCATATCTTTTCGTCACTCATGCATTTTCTTTTCATATCCTAACCTTTGGATCTTTGTGATATTTTTATGTGTTTGCAAAATGATTTTTTGTGATGTCCTCCAAAAACATGCAAGGTTCAATTTCCTAAGAAAGTTAATCTCTATTTTTCATGAACTCATACACTTGTATGTTTTTGTCTTCACCAACATTTCATACTCCATTGTGTTTTCTTCTACCATCCTTGACTCTTTTAAGAATCTCCTTACTACCTTACACTCATCATCATACCACAAACTAGTCATAATTTTTGTATTATTCAACACTTCATGAATTAATGACTTCAATTCATTGTTATACATAGGAAATCTTGGTTACTTATCTTGGGCATATTGCACTTACTCTTTTTGTTGTATATTTCTTAGTATACAAATCTTCATGCACAATGTATTTATGATGAAACTTGTTTCTATCATAGAAAGACAAACCTCAATCCTTTCTATAAAGTGTTTTGATATTATAACATATCCAACCACACTTTTCCTATTAAATGTTTTACAATGTAAAATCCTTTGATGTTTTCTATATGCTCATGTCCTTACATATGATCACATCATATAAGATAAAAACTCGCCACAAATTTTTAACATAGTCCATGACACTTACCTTTCAATATGATACTTTATTCCACTATGGAGCTTCCACTTTGATCTGGATTGAGGATTTAATGTGATGTAATAACGTCAAATTCTCTATACCGAATTAAGACAACCTTGTAAGAATAGTAAACAAACTTTATTTCAAGATAATAAGCGAGTTTCTAATATGAAACCAATCTCGATGGACAAGATGCTACTTGTCCACTCGATACCACTTAATAAGAACTTTCATATAATAAATCAATAAATTGCATAAGATAACACAAATGAAGATATATGAGTGGGCCAAGATGCCCAAATAATCAATATATGCATAATTATACCCTTAAGGTAGGGTAACACCATACAATACTCCTTGAGGAGTAACTCCACAATCTCCCAAGATGAGAATCCACTTGAGGGGGACACCTCCAATATACCACTACCAAGTAGAAGACTCAAATCATACCTCTATGAAATTGATACTCACATCCCTTATATAGACATACATTACTCTTAATAGATGGGTAACACCTAATCCCAATGTAGGCTGAATCATTACCCAATATAATTAATTCTTATGTGACCCCATATAACTAACTAAGGGGATGTGTGCCACATGTCGGCATCTCCATCAACCCATATACATTATAATATCATATCCCATGTGGACCTATATATTATAAACATATAAATAACTAAGGGGATGTGTGCCACATGTCGGCATCTCCATCAACCCATATACATTATAATATCATATCCCAAGGTACATAACATTCCCTCCCTCTTTGACATGTTTCGTCCCTGAAACATAAGAAGAATCCATATAATGAGTGTTTTAAATTATTGCACACTTGTCGCCATGCTCGATCATCCAACCACCCATATGAGATCCTAGTGGGTGATGTTGCTCCAAACCTAGTTCCATATTCCCTTGCACTCCTCTGATTCCATCCTTGTACATATGTGTTCCTCCTCGGTATCCATGCATATCCATAATAATTATTCCTGTGATTCCATGTCATATAATTGTTGTTCCATTGATTATGTGTATAGCCATGATTATTGCTCCTCCAATTCCCTGTATATCTATATAGATTGCTGCCCTCATGTGTCCTAGCATGACCCCATGATTTTTTCCTCTCATGATGATGTGGGTGTCTATATGGTGCAACCTTGGTATCCTCAACCTTATCACCTTTTTCCTCAACATTATTTTCCTCTTCCACCTTGTTTGTAATTTCTTTTCTCTTGAGTAGATGAATTATTTTTCTTTTTCATCTTTTTCTAGCCTCTCCTTCTGAATAATCCTTATTCCCTTCTTCATCATCTTCAAATTCCTCTTCATGATCCTCATTTATATTAATTTTTTTCTGCTAAGTGTGATATCTTGCAATGTAATTTTCTTTCGCTTGTACCACAATTTCATGAATTTCTTTTGCACATTAAGATTAATTGTTCCCAATGTCTCTAACCAAGGATATCTAAGAACAATATCCATACCATCCATATCTAAAGCATAAAAATCTGAATGTAAAACATATTTATCCATAGAGAGCTTTAAATCTTCAAAAACTTGAATATTCTTACCATCCACTTGAGCTTCCTTAATATGCTTTGTTTACACATGTAGATTTTGAGCTACATCCATATTGATGAAGTTATATTTGCTGTTAGGGTTTATGGAAACAATTACCTTTTTTCTTTGAATACACCCTTCAAACTAAAATATTGAAGCTTCCTTCCTTGGAGATGCACTATCATGTGTAGCAACTTCTTCATCGACATCTTCTTCTTCTTCTTTAACAAAATTATGTTTCTTTTTTGTTTCCCATCTAGCTAAGAAAATATCTTCCATTTCCTCCCAATCCCAATCCAATAGATCTATATCCAAATAAGAATACCAATGTCATGCTTTCCCACCAAGATGAAGATAAAAACTAACCCATACTAAACATTTTTCAAAATACATTTTTTAAAATTGTATCCACCATTTTTTTCATCAATTTCCCCATTGCCATAGAAAATTGGTATATCCATGATGCACAAAAATTAGGGTTTCACAAACTTACTCCTTTGACCAATGTTTGACCTGATGATTTCATCTATAATTCAGCCTCCAATCTAAAACCACAAAGAAGTAACCCCTGCTAAAATTGTGATAGCTTTCCGAATATGTAAAAATCAAAGAAATACGAAAAATTGCAACATGTAGGCCGATATTATGTAAAACTAAAAATTGCAATATCTTCTTCAAACCGGATCCAAAAATTCTGAAATTTTAACCATAGCTTCTTGAAAACTTCTTGAAAATGAGTCACAAAGCTAGTAAAAATTTAGAAAATTAATTCCAAAAATGTGGCATGTGAAGAAAATTTAGGCGAAACCCTAAAAATGCAATAACTTCCACAAAACACATTGAAACTTTTTGAAATGTGTATCTGCATTTCTTCTGAAACCCTTTCACAACTATGGTAAAAATTTGAGAAAAATTGCAGCCAATTTCAAACTATAGATCAATCTCTAAAATTAGGGTTTGGACCCAATTTATGTTGAAATCGATGCTCTGATACCACTTGATAAGAACTTTGCATATAATAAATCAATAAATTGCATAAGATAACACAACAGAAGATATATGAGTGGGCCAAGATGCCCAAATAATCAATATATGCATAATTATACCCTTAAGGTAGGGTAACAACATACAATACTCCTTAAGGAGTAACTCCACAATCTCCCAAGATGAGAATCCACTTCGAGGGGGACACCTCCAATATACCACTACCAAGTAGAAGACTCAACTCATACCTCTATGAAATTGATACTCACATCCCTTATATAGACATACATTACTCTTAATAGATGGGTAACATCTAATCCCAATGTAGGCTGACTCATTACTCAATATAATTAATTCTTATGTGACCCCATATAACTAACTAAGGGGATGTGTGCCACATGTTGGCATCTACATCAAACCATATACATTATAATATCATATCTCATGTGGACCTATATATTAGAAACATATAAATAACTAAGGGGATGTGTGCCACATGTCGGCATCTGCATCAATCCATATACATTATAATATCATATTCTCGAGGTACATAATAACCCTTGACCTATAGCTGAAGAAAACTAATAATGGGTAAGTGCACCAAGTTGGGGGCAAAAGGGGGTCTTAAGTGGATGCATTTTTTTGAAAAATAAAAACTTCAACTTGTACGAGTTTTTCGAAATAGTTACACTCAAAATTGGAAGATGTTGTAGAAATATGAATCGTAACATTTTGAGTCTAGTTTCTAAGCTACTAAATTTTATTGAAAATGGATAATTTTAAGTGGGTCAAATAACTAAAATACAAATAGGTGCTCCTATTTTTGTTAAAAATCATAATAGAGTGACTTTTGTTCCCCCACCATTTTTTGAGCACTATTTAGTTTTTTTGAAAACCCTTTGGTAGAAAGATAGATAGGAACATCTAGTTTGTGTTAGAAAAAATTTTAGATTTTTTTAGCAAGTATTTGTTTTAATGATTTTCTAGTACATAAATTTTAAGTTTTGAAAAATAACAGAGTCTGATTGTGCCCCCTGCCTAACTCAAAAATATCAAAAATTAGTTTTTTTTTAATATGTATATAATTACACCTAGTTTGTGCCTAAAAAATGTTAGTGCAAAATCACAGAACCCCAAATGACCTCTCTGATTTAGTGATTCAAACTTTTCATTTGGTGTGATCTGATTAACATGGAGTTTTCCCCAAAGTGTGGGACTTTGTAAAGATGGGAAAACTCTCCAGATTAAAGGCTGGTTCCTATTCCTCTGTTCAGGTGCATGCATTCAGTTTGTAGAGGATTCACTCAACAACCTATTCTAATCTTTTCCAAGGGACCAAGGTTAAGAAGATTGCAAAAATGAAATTTAATCTAAGCTAATAAGGTGATGCACCAAGGAATGATGAATATAGATTTTTTTGTTTAAACAGACCCAAAAAAATGTAATACTGCAACCATGCACAGATGACCAAATTGCAATGAAAAGATCAGATGAATGCAATGAATGTAAGAAAAGGGCTGAAAATCACCCACAGACTTATTTTATTGCTCCATAGAATTGATACAAAGCATTACAATGGCCAAAATGGAAAAAAATTACATTACAGATTCATGGAAAGGTTTGAAAACTCCACAAATTCATTGCAGAATAGAGAAAAGGGAGGAGCAAAGCCAAAATATCCAACATTACAAAAGATCAAATCCTTTCCATTTATAAAGAAGAAAGAGAGAGAAAACAGAGGAGGAAGAAAATCAGATCTTTTAACTCAACCACCCGCCATTAATCCCTTTCAAATCAGCCTGTAAAACCGTCAAATCGATTCATGTATTTGTGTTTTGCGTTCTAGAAGAAAAATGATTAATTTAGCAAAACATAGCTCTCAAAGCAATCGATCTTGGATTAATGGCATGAGAAGACATTATAGGTTTTTTCCCCATCAAATCGAGTTGATTCTCCATCCTTGGCATGTTGGAGAAGGCAACCGTAGTGGCGGATTGAGCAAAAATAACTTGTTTGAAGCAATCTGATTTTCCTTTATCAAAACCCATAAAAAAGATGTTTTTATGCCTTTAATGCATAGAGGGGATCGAGATCTTTCCAACAAGTCTGATCTTTCCCAAATCTGATCTCTGGATCGAAAGATATGCCCATCTGAAAAATTAGGGCAAAATCAGGGCACAAATTTGAGCATGAATTTCAAGGCACGAATTAGGGCGAAAAATGGTGGCAAATCAGATTTGAAAATGGATCCACGGGCCCAAATTTTACTTTATGCACTTTTGTAAAAAATTCCCAAAACTCTCCGCACCTCTCGCACTCGCCGTGACGTGGCATCCATTGGGTCGGGCGGAGGCGAGGGCTTCCTTTTGATTTTTTACACCTTTTGGCAAAAAAGGAAAAATTTCACTTTTACCCCGAAGATCCGTATCCCCGCTATAGCTTTTATATGCCACCTCATCACTTAATTCCTCGGGGCCATGGGTTGCCCTTTTGTTTTTATGCCTTTTGACAAAAATGGAAAAATTTCACTTTTACCCCGATACCCCGCCGGTCCGCTTTGGTTTAGGCATGCCATGTGTCACTTGTGGTTCCTTCAGAGATGTGTTCAATTTTTAGACTTAGAAATTTTTTTGGAAAAAGTTCCAAGTCCCCAAAATCCTTTGCCAACCCGCCTTAGCGCCATTGCACGAAATGATGCCACGTGTCCTCTTTAGGCCTTAGGCAAATTCTCTTCTTTGTGCCTTTGCAGGCTCGTGGGCCAAAAATTACCTTTGTGTCCTCTTACCTGTTAGTGCAAAATCACAGCACCCCTGGATGTTGATCAGATTTCTAGGTTGATCACTCTAGCATCTAGTGTGATTGCACAACATGAAACCTTCCTCTAAGTGTGGGACTTGCAAGAATGAGAAAGGAATCTCCAGAGAAGGTTGGTTCCGCTCCTAACCTACCCGCCACAAGCTATTCCGGTGCAGTGCAAGCTAATCTAAACCTAATCTAACCATGCCAGGGAGAGAGAGAGAGAGAGAGAAGGGAAAAACAGCAAAATCCTACACTAAAACGGTGATACACCGAGAGAAGGAGAATGTTGAACATCTATCAAAACCTGCCATGGAACAAGGAGAGGTGAGACGATGGGAAGGATGGACATGATGCATCACAGCCCAAGGATAGATTTCACAGTAAAATGTCCCAAAACTCCATGAACAAAGCTCCGGACCTGCAATGAACATTCAAACTTGCACAAATACCGCACGTGAAGAGAGGCAAGAAGAAAACAAGCGAAAAACGAGCAAGGATGGACGGATGCATCACAAAACACGTTTTTGTTGTTTTAAGTTTGCACAGTAACATCATTTCAATAGTAAAAGGCAAAAATTCCATTACAGAGCAAGGAGGAGGTTCGAACTCCATTTTCAACCCTGGAGAAGAAAAGAAGGGAGGCAGAGCTGAAAATATGAACAACACGTAATAATAATCCCTCAAAATGAGCCAAATCAAGGCTTTTACATTGCATGGGTCGAGCCCACGAGGGAGAAAACGCACAAAAACGTGGGAGCCCATTCCTCATTAATCGAAAATGCATTAAATCAGCATGGAGGACCTTACAAACCCATACCCTATCATTTTGACCAAATGGGAGGAGAGTGCGACCCATTCTATATTAAATTTGGTCGCTGAAATGTCACTTCTGGCCATGAACACGTACCAGAAACGTTTTTAAATTTTTTCTCTCCAAACTAAACCAAAATTAGAGATTGATCATGGAATCCTATAGAGAATTTTATAAGCTTTCCAATGATATAAAGAATGTGCAAATCCGAGCTCTGGATCAAAAGATATGGGGGTCTAAAGTTTTAGGGAAAAAATGGCCCAAAAAATGGATCGGCGGGAAAAAATTTGAATTTTTCCGCACTTCACTGGTCGGACGCCATGTGGCAAGCGCTGATTGGATGAGAAATTCTCTCTCCTCTGCCTCTCGTGGGTTTCCCTTTGAAAATTTTGACTTTTCTCATACTTTGGAAAATATTTCATTTTCCCCCGCGCCCCGCCACTTGGGACACGTGGCATGCTTTGGTTGGTTGACAGGGGTGCGGGGGCATCTTTACCTTTTAGTTTTTTGGCCAAAACTTTTGCCAAATTCTCTAAGTCCTCCCGAGCTCCGAACTCCCCTGCCCCATAGGACACGTGTCCTGTTTCTATTGGCTCGGGCCAATCCTCCAAACTTCGCCTTTGGAAACTCGGCAAAACATTAAGTAAAAATCTCACCCTCTCCTCCGCCGCTCTGATCCATGAAGACATGTGTCACATTCTGATTTGTTGGCGGCTTTTGGGTCTTCGTGTCCTCGCATATTTTTGGCTCGGATGTCCTAAACCGTCTGGGACAAATTTCTCCGATCCGCCTGATTCGGGCTTCCCTGTCCCTCTTTGAGGCGAAGACACGTGGCACATTTCCATTTGCTCTCGGCTCTTTCGTCTCTCCGCGTCCTGTGCGTAATTTTGGCCCAGATGTCCCAAATGAAAGTTCTCTGTTTCGGCCGAACCGGCCGGTTCGCATCCTCCGCATACTCTTGTCCCAACTATCCCAACTATGCGAAACAGACTTGGGCAATTTTTTTCCTTTTTCGACCGAATCGAATTTTCGCATCCCGCGCGTACCTACGGCCCAGATGTCCCAATTGCTGCGTGGACCGCTTGGAGGCTTTTCGGCCGGTTCGCGCCCCGACGTCCCAACTATCCCAAGGACCGCCTGGACTAGGACTTAGCCGATTTTCATGATTTTTTCTGCCCCAAGCTTGGTTTTGCAACTTTTTCACCCTTGTTTAGAACTTGCTCTTTTCTTCTTCGACAGAGAGTTAGAAAAAAAAGTCGAGGGGACCCCATAAACATGATTTTTTGCCTTGAATCAATCTTACCTGCTCAGGACCAAATAATCTAATGCATGTTATCAAAATTACCCTGCGGGGTGAATTTTGGATAACGATTTGGTGACTTAAGCGGGGTCATATGCCCGCTAGATGAAGTTACCGATTGCTCGAAGCATCCATTGGGCATGGAGTCATGAGTCAGTAACCGCAAACCGATCTCGAACTTTGAAAACTTCCCTCCGAATCGCTGGATCCATCTGGACATGGATTCCTTCTCACCAAACTACCATGAAATGAACTGCGTGCAAGAGCAAAACCAGCACCACAAAAACTATGTATTAATGAAAATCATAATGCTCCAATTGAAACATGCAGAGTGTGCACAAGCACTTCTTCTACTGAAAGCAAACCTACCTACTCTTTTCTAATTGGAAGCAAAGGCAAGCTAAACAAACCCTGCAATTGGTTATGAGAAATAGCTTCCCTTTCTCAAAAGTGGTAGCCATGCAATTGATTTGGCATTGAACATGGCTGATTGGATGAATGGAAAATCAACAAGAAGCTGGTCTTCCACCCAAATCATCAAGGTATCAGCTGAAGGCAAATTCAATACCTCTTTTAGTTGCTCTGCATTTGGATTGAAGAGGTATGACAGCTGATCCTTGGTACTTTGTAGCTCACCCTCATGCTCAGAAGCAAGCGGATGGTTGTGACTTCTCCTTTGGCTCCAATGAAGCCAAATACCTAATTGGGCAAGGTTTGATCCGTTGAGTATGCCCATAGCTCTGATTTTCAACTCCAAGAATGGAGTTTTCTTGTAGACCTTCTTGAATGGATGGTGTGGAAGCGATGGCGAAATTCCTCGTCCTTTCTCTTCCTCCAAAGAAGAACATGAAAGATTAAAATCTTCCAATCTTGATTCCAAAGAGCTGCTATAAGATGCAGAATTTGCTGCAAATGAATGTTCTCCTTCATGACAAAGCAGACTCAAGTGTTTGGAATGTGGATGATGAAAGAGAGAATGGTGGAAAATCAACTCGGCTCTTCTTCATCAAAATAGTCCTCCAAATCTGATGATAAATTGCCTTATGGCTGTCCCGCTACAAATGCTCCACTTCCTCCATGGTGTCTTCTTGATATGTAACCCGACCACCATGGTTTTCTTCACTCTCAACATTGAGTTTGAGAGATCAAACTCCTCTTCAAGACTTAGAACTTGAGAGAGGTGAAGTAGAAAGAAGAACTGAAGGTTCTCCTGTAGCCTGCTTTGTGCTCAAAGCCCTTGGATCTGCACTTTTCTCCTCCACAACTAGAATGTGCTCCTCTTCTTTTGGATCTAGAGCAGCTTCTCCTTTCTCTACTACTTGAAGACAATCTTGCTCTTGATAGAACTCTTCCTCCAGCATGAAGTTTGTCAAGTCAAACTCTTCAATCTGCTGCTCTAGAGGACAAGTTGGGACTGCAAGATCTTCTTCTTCTACTGCAACAGAATCAGTCCTGACCACCATTTGCTCTCCAACTCCCATCTCTTCTGAAGGCTTAACCATCAAGGGGATCTTTGTCATCCCAAATTTGGCAGCCAAACTTACTAATCTCTTAATCATTTCTTCTTTTCTTGGCTCTTCCTCTTACTATCCTTGATGACTGATTTTGCAATTTCTTTTTCCCCACATGGAATTGGGAATGCAAGAGGAGGGATGGGTTGTAACTCAACTGATTTGACAATTTTTTGTGGTGGTGGAGGAGGTAGAAAATCTTGTTTCTTTGGAGGAGGGGGTATTTCTTTTAGCTCTTGTGGAGGGGATGACTGTTTGGAAGAAAAAGGAAAGAAGAATTGAGGTGTGGTGGAAGACTAGGGGGTGGAGAAATGGGATCAACATTTGGGACAGCAGATGGGGAGTTTAGAATTTGCAATTCCAAATGAGATGATGCTGCTTGAGTAATGGGAAGAGAAAAACCAGATGATGGTGTATAACTTACCCATTGACAAGGTTATTCAACAACAAGTGTATAGGTCTCTATTTCTGCTATCCATTGTGCAAGTTGGGGTAGCATCTTCATCATGAAGTCCAGCTTCTCCTGAGGGCTGAAGTGTCTTGGAAAAGGGCCTCCCCATGGACAAGGAGTCCTGCAACCAATTATGAAAGCTCTCATTTGAGCTGTTGCTCTGGACTGCACCATCTTTACCTCCATCTTTTGGATTTTCTCCAACAGACCAGCATCTTGAATCTGATTGTCTTCATTATATGCATACTTTTGCTCTTGGAAAGCTCCATAGCCAAACTGACTTTGGCACTGCTGCTCATATGGGTATGCATACTGATCTTTAATCTGCTCAAAATGCTGATTTGGAGGATTTGTAAAACATGTTGGAGGTGTGAAACATTGCTGCTATAAATGTGAGTTCCATGATGGAAATGAAGTCATGATTGCACAACTTCATGGAATGGAAAAGAATGAAAGAGATGGAAAGAATAATGGATGGAAATGGATGAAAAATAGGTCTGCAACTTCAGAAATGGGTTGCTAATCAGATGGAGTCGCCAGATGTGTTTGCAAGTGCCTCTAAAGGCTGAAATCTTCACAGGAACACACCAACCTGCAAAAGATGAAGTGGAAGACCTCTAAGCTCCCACCGGGCGTGCCAAAACTGTTAGTGCAAAATCACAACACCCCTGGATGTTGATCAAATTTCTAGGTTGATCACTCTAGCATCCAGTGTGATTGCACAACATTGAAACCTTCCTCTAAGTGTGGGACTTGCAAGAATGAGAAAGGAATCTCCAGAGAAGGTTGGTTCCTGCTCCTAAACTACCTGCCACAAGCTATTCCAATGTAGGCAAGATAATCTAAACCTAATCTAACCATGCTAAGGAGACAAAGAGAGAGAGAAAAGGGAAAAACAAAAAATCCTACACTAAAACGGATGATACACAGAGAAGGAGAATGTTGAACATCTATCAAACCGCCATGGAACAAGGATAGGTGAGCAATGGGAAGGATGGACAGATGCATCACAGGCCCAAGGATAGATTTCACACAGAAAATGTCCCAAAACTCCATGAACACAGCTCCAGACCTGCAATGAACATTCAAACTTGCACAAATACCTGCAATGAAGAGAGGCAAGAAGAAAACAAGCGAAAAACGAGCAAGGATGGATAGATGCATCACAAACATATTTTTGTTGCTTCAGAAGTTTGCACAGAACATCATTTCAATAGTAAAAGGCAAAAACGCCATTACAGAGCAAGGGAGGAGGTTCGAACTCCATTTTCAACCCTGGAGAAGAAAAGAAGGGAGGGCAGAGCTGAAAAGATGAACAACTTGTAATAATAATCCCTCCAAAATGAGCCAAATCTGGCTTTTACATTGCATGGGTCGAGCCCATGAGAGAGAAAACGTACAAAAATGTGGGAGCCCATTCCTCATTGACTACAAATGCATTAAATCAGCATGGAGGACCTTACAAACCCATACCCTGTCATTTTGACCAAATGGGAGGAGAGTACGACCCATTCTGTATTAAATTTGGTCGCTGAAATGTCACTTCTGGCCATGAACACGTACCAGAAACATTTTTGAATTTTCTCTCTCCAAACTGAACCAAAATTAGAGATTGACCATGGAATCCTGTAGAGAATTTCATAAGCTTTCCAATGATATAAAGAACATGCAAATCCGAGCTCTGGATCAAAAGATATGGGGGTCTGAAGTTTTAGGGCAAAAACGGCCCAAAAACGGATGCCACGTGGCAAGCGCTAATTAGATGAGCAATTCTCTCTCCTCTGCCTCCCATGGGTTTCCCTTTGAAAATTTGACTTTTCTCATACTTTGGAAAATATTTCATTTTCCCCGCGCCCGCCACTGGGACACGTGGCATGCTTTGGTTGGTTGTGACAGGGTGTGGGGGCATCTTTTAACTTTTAGTTTTTTGGCCAAAACTTTTGCCAAATTCTCTAAGTCCTCCCCGAGCTCTGAACTCCCCTGCCCCATAGGAAACGTGTCCTGTTTCTATTGGCTCAGGGCCAATCCTCCAAACTTCGCCTTTGGAAACTCGGCAAAACATTAAGTAAAAATCTCACCCTCTCCTCCGCCGCTCTGATCCATGAAGACACGTGTCACATTCTGATTTGTTGGCGGCTTTTCCGGGTCTTCGCGTCCCTCGCGTATTTTTGGCCCGGATGTCCCAAACCGTCTGGGACAAATTTCTCCGATCCACCCGATTCAGGCTTCCCTGTCCCTCTTTTGGCGAAGACACGTGGCACATTTCCATTCGCTCTTGGCTCTTTCGGCTCTCCGCGTCCCGCGCGTGCATTTTTGGCCAGATGTCCCAAACGAAAGTTCTCTTTTTTGGGCCGAACCGACTGCCGGTTCGCATCCTCCGCGCACTCTTGTCCCAACTGTCCCAACTGCGAAGCAGGGCAATTTTTTTCCTTTTTGGCCGAATCGGCTTTTCGCGTCCCGCACGTACCTACGGCCCGGATGTCCTAATTGCTACGTGGACCGCTGGAGGCTTTTTTCGGCCGGTTCGCGCCCGACGCCCCAACTATCAAGGACCGCCTGGACTAGGACTTAGCCAATTTTCATGATTTTTACGCCCAAGCTTGGTTTTTGCAACTTTTTCACCCTTTTTAGAACTTGCTCTTTTCTTCTTTGACAGAGAGTTAGAAAAAAAAGCCGAGGGGACCCCGAAACATGATTTTTGCCTCAATCAATCTTACCCTTTCGGGACCGAATAATCTAATGCATGTTATCAAAATTACCCTGGGGTGAATTTTGGATAACATTACCCAAAAAGACTAAGTTTTAAAATTCTTCCACTTTACATTGATTCACCATTTCCTTTGGCAAAATTTCTTCCTTAGCTCCGTGGGCCCGCCTTGGCGAAATGTCTCTCTCAACTCCGCCGAGCCATAACTCAAAAAATGCAAGGAGTTAGAAAGAGTTCTTTACCTTTCTGGAAAGGGGAAGAGAATATCTTTCTTCGATAGAGCCATCTCCAGAATTCTTTAGATGTCTGAAGTGTGCAAAAATCCTTTTTAAGTACCAGCAAGGAGAAAAGAGAAGTAGTTAACCAAAAATAAGCATGGGCTTATTTTTGGATAACAATTTTGGCGACTCAGAGGGGTCATCTGCCTGCTAGATTAAATGATCAGCTGCCTTGAAGCCTCCATTGGGCATGGGGTCCTGAGTAATAACCTGAAACTGATGTGAACTTTGAAAAATGATCTCTGAGTCAATTGGAAATCCACTAACTTGGGCTGAGTTTCACCAATCTGCCATTGAAGTGAACTGTGCAAGAGCAACAAAACAACACCAAAACTATGTACAAAACTTGAGATCATACATGTTCTAAGTAGATCATGCAGAGTGTGCAAAGAACTTAGGAAGAAAACAACCTAAGCTATAACAAAGCAATGTGCACAAGCACTTAGAGGAATGGGAAAACTTAAACTAATATGTACAAGGTAAGAAATTTTCCCTCTTAGTAGCAATGCTTAAGATGGATTCCATTCACTGGAATCTACAACTCCTCACCATCCAATGTAGATAATTGGAAAGAATTGTTACTTTTGCATTTTGTGACCATGTAGGGGCCACTCCAAATGGCATCAAACTTGGAATGCCTCCTGGTTTCGCCCTATCTGCATCCCATTTCAAAACCAAACCTCCCTCTTGGAAAGTTCTTTCTCTTTCTTTCTTATCAAAGCATCTCTTGATTGAGATCTGATATTTCTCCATTACTTGGGCTGCATGTTCTTTGGCCTCTTCTAACTCCATCAGCTCTGCATACCTGGCTTCCATGGGTTCAAAATCAGACATTTCCAGCTACTTCATGAGTTCCAATGCTGGCAACTCAAGTGACATGGGCAACATTGCCTCTTTCCCATAGACAAGTTTGAATGGAGAGCTGCTTGTAGATCTCTTGGGTGTTGTCCTATCAGCCCATAGAGCTGATTTGAGCTTTGAATGCCAAGTTCTCTGATTTTCATCAAGATTCCTCCTGATAATCCTTAGAAGATTTTTGTTTGTAGACTCAACTTGGCCATTACCTTGAGGGTAATAATTTGATGAGGTGCTCAAATAGATCCCATTCTTAACAACCCATTCTATGATCTTGTAGCCTATAAATGCCAAAGCATTGTCTGATATAATGGTGGTTGGCACTCCAAATCTAGTTACTAACCCTTCATAGAAATCTAGTATGCTAGATTCATTTGCCTCTTTGAGTGCCACTGCCTTAGTCCACTTAGTGAAATAATCAGTTGCTGTCAAAATCCATTTGTGGCCTTGACTCGAATTTGGATTGATGACTCCAATGAAGTCCAATCCCCATTGCATGAATGGCAGTCACCAAGATTAGATGCAATGGAAGTGTTGCCAAATTTTTCTTTACCTCTAAAGAGTGCACAATTCTTGCACTTTTTTATCCATGCATAGCAGTCACTAAACACTCTGGGCCAGTAATAACCTGCCTTCATAATCTTAAGTGTTGTCACCCTTGGAGCAAAATGACCTCCAGCTACTCCATCATGGAATTCTTGCAACATTTTCTCAATCTGATTTGATCTAATGCATCTTAACAGAATGCCATTGATGTCCCTTTTAAACAAGATGCCACCAACAAGCACATAAGGGATAGCTTGCAGCCTGAAGTGTCTTCTCTTTGCCTTGCTCAATTCTGGAGGGCATAGGCCTATTTGTAAGAAGTGTATAATGTTTTGAGTCCAGCAAGAAATGGGCACATCATCATCTTCTTCCTCTTGACCATTTTGTAGGACAAAAATAGTTTCCTTTTCACTGCTTGCTTCAGTTTGCTGGTTGGATGCCAGTTTCTCACACAATCCCTTTCCACGGACCAACTTGGTGACTTTGATCTCAATGTCATACTCCATGACACAAGTAATCCATCCAACACACTTTTCATTCAAATCCTTGCTAAGAAGGAAGTCTTTTACTCCTGCGTGGGAGACTAGCAGTTGGATCTTATTATTTGAAACCAGATGTTTAAATTTCTTCAACCCTCTGATCACTTCCAAGACCTGATTTTTGATGAAGGAATACTTCACTTCATAGCCTTCCAAACCTTGGCTGAAAAAAGCAATTGGCTGCTCTGCACCTTCGCTGTTCTGTTGTACCAAAATCACAGAAATTGTATCAACACCGCCAAAAGCATAAAGCGTGAAATCCTTAGAGAAATCTGGGTTCATGAGGGTGGGAGCTTGTGATATGGATTCTTTGATAGCTTCAAATCTTGCTCTCCTTCATCTTTCCATTTAAACGCCATGTTCTTCTTCAACATCAACGTTATTGGCTTGACAAGGGCAGCAAAATCTGGTACAAATCTGTGCACAAAATTAATCTTCCCCAAAAAAATTTGAAGGGCCTTCTTATGGCTTGGCAAGGGCAACACTCTGATTACTTCAACTCTATCTGGGTCAATTGCAAGCCTTCTTTCGACACAATATGCCCCAAAATTCTGCCTTCATGAGCTAAGAATATGCATTTCTTAGGGTTTAGTGACACCCCAAATCTCCTACATCTCTGAAAAACTTGCCTCAAATGGAAGAGATGATCTGCTACATTCTTGGAAAAAATAGTGATGTCATCCAAATAGATCAGCACTATTTGGTTAATTAATCCCTTGAATGCCATATCCATTTCCCTTTGGAAAGTGGCTCGGCATTAGACAACCCAAATGGCATTTTCCTGTAGGCATAGGTGCCCCACTTGGTGGTGAAGGCTGTTTTGAATTGATCATCCTCTTTCACCATTATCTGATTGTATCCCAAATAACCATCTAGGAGAGAGAACCTCTCTGATCCAGACACCACTTGCAAAATCTGCTCCATTGAGGGGAGTGGGTAGTGATCCTTGAGAGATGCTTTGTTCAAATCTCTGAAGTCAACACACAGCCTAATCTCTCCATTCTTCTTTCTGACTGGGACCAAGTTTGCAACCCAGCTTGAGTGTTTGATTGGAAATATGATACTTACCTCTATCAACTTATTCAGCTCTTTCTTCATAAGAGGCTCAATGTGTGGATTGACTGGTCTCTATTTTTTCCTGATTGGCTTAGCATTTGGGTCCAACTCAATTGTGTGTTGTGCCAACTTTGGATTAAACCCCCTTAGATCCTCATAACTCTAGGAAAATACATCTGGAAACTCTTGGCAGAGTTGCATGAATTCATACCTTTCTTGCTCGGTGGCCACCTTACCAATTTGGAGTGCTTTGCCTTCTCCAACCAGAATTGACTCTGAGTCTTCTCCTTTGATCTGTATATTAGCCTTCTCTTTTGAAACTGATCATTGGGATTGAAGATAGATTCCAAAGTCACCAAACCCTTTGGAAGCTTGTTTTTCCTCAGCTGCACTATTTGATCTCCATATTGCTGCTCCAATTTATCTTGATTTCTAGCTGAGAATTCAGCTTCCTCTTACAAGAAATTAATGATCTATTGATCATTCTCAAACACTTGCCAACTTGTGTTGTTGTCTGGCACTATTGGCCTCACAATCACATGGATGTGTGGTTGTGTTTTGTCTCTCTTTATGTTATCAACCACATCAAAATTTTCTCCAACTGTTGCAAGCCTATCAATAGCTTCATTCTCCTTCCTAGGTATGGATACAATGTTGAAGGCTTCAAAATCCTCAATAAGATCCCATACCCTGTTTTTGTAGCTTCTGAGCAGGTCATTCCTAGTAGCATGTTATCCTCTGATCTGATTTACAATGAGTTCACTATCACCAAACACCTGCAAGTTCTTCACCATCCTTTTCCTTGCCCAATGAAGACCATGGACCAAAGCTTCATATTCAACAGTGTTGTTTGAGCATGTAAACTAGAATTTGAAGGCTGAATAATACTTGATGCCTTGTGGTGAAACCAACATTGCACCACCTCCAGCTCCTTGTCTACTCCTTGAACCATCAAAGAAAAACTGCCATACTTCATTATCATCCTTGAGGCTTGGTTTGGTGATGCTAGGAAGAGGATGATTCTCCTCATGCAAACAAGAACGCCGCCCTTGATTATTCTATTTGCGTAGGGATCAAAAGCATGCACCTTATTTTCCCATTCATCAAGAGTCAGATATGGAATTGATCCAACTTTGGTGTCAGCTTCATAAGTGTTTGGACAATCTTCTTGGTCAAATGCTGAGCAGTTAGCATTGATTTGGCTTGGTGTGTGAGGTTCAATATGGAAATTAGCAATTGGTTCAGACCTTATGGTGGCCTTAGCTCCATACCTCGTTTTGAACAACATATGTGACCAATCAACCTCTAATTTTGGCTGTGAAATCCCTTGACAAACATATGGCGAAGAGAGGTGGAAGGTTAATCACAGACACATCTTGCAACACTATGACATTTGGACATGCATGCAACGTCAAACTTAGCTCTTTGATGACTCCAATCTGCTACTATTGTGCCATCCAATTGCACTACTCCCTTCATCACTGGCTCATATTTCAGACCCAATTGATCTGCTATATGCTTTGGCATTACTGAACTACTCACCCCTAAATCAATCATGCAATTGTGTACCAAGTGATTGCCAACAATCAATGACACATAGAAAGGTGGAGGTTTCAAACTCTTGCTTGGCTGACCTCCATGTTGTTGTACTATAGGCTGAGCTATGTTAATAAGCACCTTTTCTTGCCCTTTGGATGGCTGACTTGATGTTGGCCAATTAACCATGGCAGCTTGCAAGAGATCCCTTTGGCCTGGGATAGCTAATGAATCCCACATGGAAATGTTTACATTGGTCTTCTTCATTTTTCAATGATATTAAAAGGAGATGAAACATCTCTCTACTATCCCTTGCTCTGCACATTTTTCTCTTGCACATGTGTTATAATAGCTGACATTTGAGCTGGTCTGGAAGGTAGTTTGGGCTGCCCCTGCACATTTGGAGCTGCATTCTGATTGCTAACACCTTGTGGAATGATGGAGGGTTGTGAATCACTTAAGCTTGGTGGTTGTCCATCTCCAATGTTCCTCTTTTTAGACCGTGTGTTGGCTTCTATACTTTGAGAAAGCGTTTGGTTCATCCCACATAAGTCTTCAGCCTGCCAATTCACAAGTGTGGCTTCATTTGGGTTTGGCTCTTGCTGAGATGTTCTTGATTGTTGGTTTGCTTCTTGATCTATCTCTTGTCCTACACTAGTTGTTGTTACCATTAGATCTTGATTCAAGGCCCCATTGAAGCACATTGATTGGTTGTGAGGTTGATTGCATGGAAAACACCAATCATACTCTTGAGCCATGTTTTTGTTTGGAACTAAGGCTTTAGATGTAGATGTAGCATTGGGATTATAGGGTTGGTATGGTCTATTAGCAGGAGGCCTGACCTGATTTGGATTTGTAGTTTGGAAAGGTGGTCTATTAGGCTGATATGGAGGCCTATTTGGTTGGGCATGAGGCTGATATGGAGGTCTAATGTTCTGAGCTTGTTTCCTCTTAAGTGTGACCAGCTCATTCCCTAGGTTCTGCAATTGTTTCATGACCTCTTGGAGCTCATTTGAGGAATTGGAAGATGAAGTAGAGGCTTCATTTGAGCTCTGGTTTCTTGGAGTGGGAATGGGAGCTAAGGTAGGTGCTTGGCTGGTATTTGGATTTTCTAAATCTGGGTAAAGAGGCATAGGTGGCTTGGGTGCAAGTTTACCAGCCTGGATTAGACAATTCTCATCTCTAACTAAAATATTGTAGGCTGCTGGTAGATTTGTACCCCCCATGGACTGAATCAAAACAACAATATCAGAATTTAAAGATTTAAGGAAATATAAGAAAGCACCTTGAGTTGTTGGTCTCACAAGCCAATGGAATTCTGTCCCATGTTCTCTGAAATCTGAAATTGAAGTCTGTTAGCTGCTCATTGGGAGCCCTCTTGATGGTGGTTAATTGCTCCAATAGAGATAAGTTATCTCCCTTTTCTCCAAACTGGTTATGAAGGGTTGTGCATAACAGTCCCAATTCTGAATGGAGCTTGCTCTCAGACTTCTGAACCATTGTAAGGCTTTTCCTTGAATGAAGAAGCCAACAACTTAACTGCAATATCCATCTCCACAATCTCATGGATTGCAAAAAAATTTGCAATATCCTGGACATGGTCACCAGGAGTGGTTTGATTTTCTCTAGTGAAGTATGGGATATTTTTCAATGCTACAATTGGAAGTGGATTCTATGCATTCAGAGCAAGTGGAATCCTTCTAGTAAAATCAACATATGGATTAGGTTGTGCCATTTTGATCATCCAAAGAACCCTTGTAGACTGAAAGAAAGGCCTTGCAGGTGGAGGTGTTGACAAGGTTCTTCTTGGTGGAGATGGGGACCTCTAAACTCTTCTTCCTCTCCTTTCTCTTCCTGGGGATAGATGCAAGTATTCAGATATACCTTCTTTCCTTGCTCTAGACCGGGTTTTTCTCAAAAAGATCTCAAGCTTGGGCTACTAAAACCAGTGGATTCTTCCTCTGTTGGAGTCACTAGATATGCAAATTTGAAGCTTCTTATAAGCTAAAGATTGCAACAAGTGCACATCAATCTTGTTGCGATGAAGTGGAGACCTCTCATGGGTCCCACCGGCATGCCAAAACTGTTAGTGCAAAATCACAGCACCCCCAAATGACCACTCTGATTTAGTGATTCAAACTTGTCATTTTGTGTGATCTGATTAACATGGAGTTTTCCCCAAAGTGTGGGACTTTGCAAAGATGGGAAAACTCTCCAGATTAAAGGTTGGTTCCTATTCTTTGTTTAGGTGCATGCATTTAGTTTGTAGAGGATTCAATCAACAAACTATTCTAATCTTTTCCAAGGGATGAAGGTTAAGAAGATTAAAAAATGAAATTTAATCTAAGCTAATAAGGTGATGCACCAAGGAATGATGAATACAGCATTTTGTTTAAACACGAGCACCTAAAAAAATAATAATCGCAACCATGCATGATGACCAAATTACAATGAAAAGATCAGATGAATGCAATGAATGTAAGAAAAGGGCTGAAAATCACCCACAGACTTATTTTATTGCTCCACATAATTGATACAAAGCATTAAAATGGCAAAAAAATTGTGTTACAAATTCATGGAAAGGTTTGAAAACTCCACAAATTCACTGTAGAATAGAGAAAAGGGAGGAGCAAAGCCAAAATATCCAACATTACAAAAGATCGAATCCTTTCCATTTATAGCTGAAGCAAAGAGAGAGAAAATAGAGGAGGAAGCAAATTTAGATCTTTTAACTCAACCACCCACCATTAATCCCTTTCAAATCGGCCTACAAACCCATCAAATCAATTCCTCTATTTCTGTTTTACGTGCTAGAAGAAAAAATTATGAATTTAGCAAAACACAGCTCTCAAAGCAATCCGATCTTGGATTAATGGCATGAGAAGACATTTTAGGTTTTTCCCCATTAAATCGAGTTGATTCTTCATCTTTGGCATGTGGGAGAAGGAAACCATGGCAGATCGAGCAAAAAATGACCTGTTCAAAGCAATCTGATTTGCATTGAAAGCACGAAAGACATTTCTGGATTTTCCTTTATCGAAACCCATTAAAAATGATGTTTTTATGCCACCAATACATATAGGGGATCTTTCCAACAAGTTTGATCTTTCCCAAATCTGATCTCTAGATCGAAAGATATGCCCATCTGAAAAATTAGGGCACAAATTCAAGGCACGAATTAGGGTGAAAATGGCGGAAAATCAGATTTGAAAATGGATCCATGGGCCCAAATTTTACTTTATGCACTTTTGCAAAAATTTCCCAAAACTCTCCGCACCTCCGCACTTCCGCTGGTGACGTGGCATCCATTGGGGTCGGCGGAGGCAGGGCTTCCTTTTGATTTTTTACACCTTTTGGCAAAAAGGAAAATTTTCACTTTTACCCCCGAAGATCCACATCCCTACTACAGATTTTATATGCCACCTCATCACTTAATTCCTCGGGGCCATGGGTTGCCCTTTTGTTTTTATGCCTTTTGAAGAAAATGGAAAAATTTCACTTTTTACCTTGATACCCCACCGGTCCGCTTTGGTTTAGGCCTGCCACGTGTCGCTTCTAGGTTCCTTCGGAGATGCGTTCAATTTTTTGGACTTAGAAAATTTTTGGGAAAAATTTCCAAGTCCCCAAAATCCTCCGCCAACCCACCTTAGCGCCATTACATGAAATGATGCCACGTGTCCTCCTTGGGCCTTAGGCAATTTTTCTTCTTTTGCACCTTTGTGGGCTCGCAAGCCAAAAATTACCTTTGTGCCCTCTTAGCCAAAAAGACTAAGTTTTAAAATTCTTCCGCTTTCCACCGACCCACCATCTCCTTTGGCAAAATTTCTTCCTTAGCTCGTGGGCCCGCCTTGGCGAAATGTCTCTCCTAACTCCGTCGAGCCATAACTCAAAAAATACAAGGAGTTAGAAAGATTTCTTTACCTTTCTGGAAAGGGGAAGAGAATCTCTATCTGATAGAGCCATCTCCATAATTATTTGGATACCTGAAGTGGGTTAAAAATATGTTTTAAGTACCAGTAAGTAGAAAAGAGAAGTAGTTAACCAAAAATAAGCATGGGATTATTTTTGGATAACAAAAATTTTTATTCAATTTTGATGAGTCAAAAAAGAAACACGACAAAAGATACACATGTTTAAACTTTAAAAAATAGCTATAAAAAGGCATAGTTAAGAAAATAAATAATATGGAAACCTTGTATTTGTTAGAAAAATTGAAAAATAATATTTATACAAAGAATAAACTTTGCTTTCCGTCATAAAGATAGTTTTTTTAAACAAATTGATCATTTGATGTTGATTTATCATGGCGAAAGTTAGATTTTTGTGTTTTTTCGCAAAAACACGCATTTGTTATGTTTGTGCAGTCCATGCCTCTAGCTTGGGGATCAAACCAAATCCCAAGCCTTGAGGCATGTCTGGAAAAGGTAAAAACATAACATGTACATGTTATTCTTTGTTTATATATTGTGGCCCCCATACGTTCCTTTCATCTCTTTCACGAAAATTATGCAAGCATTCTCGTTTGTCCTGTAATTTTCTCTACATTCTTGCATGATTTTTTATTACATTTTTTTCCCTACTCCACTAGTTGATTTTTCTAATCATGGGTGATAAAATTCGAGCTAAGGACAAGAGGAAAGTCAAGAACAAGACACCGAGATAAATTGGAAGATAAGAGAATAAAGAAATTGAAGAGAATGCAAAAACTTCATGCAAGGCAAGGTACATCTGTTATATCAAATGTAGCTAATGTATTAGAAAATGGGGATGAAATACATAATGAAAATGTAGATAATAATGATTTTTCAATGAATAATGATATTGAATTGAATGATAATGTTGGTATGGATGAAGAAATTGATATGAATCCAATTGTTGAACCCTTACCTAAGAATCTAAATGTTAACCCTAAAATTTGTATGAAAATAATGAATGAAGAAAGTAACCTTGTAAACGAATCTTCACCTCTAAGAACACCTCCTTCCATTTTGCGAAGAAAACCAATTCACTTAATTAAAATTGATGAAAACATTATAAAACCAATGCCTAACAAAATGTCTAAAAGAAATGCAAGAAGAAAAACTAGTGGAATTTGGGATAATTACTTTAAGAATTTAAATGATACACAAATATGTCAATTATTTGTTACATTGATGAAATTAATTAAGATGAGACCTATAATGAAGGCCATGGGGTTAAGAACATCTAATGTTGTTGATCAAAATGCGTCAATTGTTGAAAACATACATAAAGCATACCAAACTGAGGTGGCAAAAGATGCACCAAAGATAATAATGCTACACATGTGCACTTACTAATTGTATAGTAAGTGATAAAACAATTAATAAATGCTTGATTAGAAAAACAAGCAGTGCTTTGAAGCTAAACAGAAAAACAAGTAGTTCTTTGAAGCTAAATAGAAAAACACTAATGAAAGCAATAGAGACGTAAACGTCTTGAGTCGGTCAATAACACTTACTATTGGGCTTTCTAACAGAATCCCATGGAAAGACAAGAATACATATGATATTAAAAATAATTAATTGTAAAATTTTGGAATGAGAACACAAGGGTGTCACCGAATAGAAGAGATACAAGTAAAAAGAAGAATAGGTTCTCGTAATTGTGAATCATGTGCAAAACATTTCTTAGATATGACTCAAACACAATTGTTCTCTAAGTTTAAGAATGAAAATCCAAAAATTAACATTAGCCAAAGATTCTTTGAAATGAGCAAACCCTTTTATGTGAAAATCAATCACTCACGTACCACTTGTTGTAGGCATCATGTTGAATTTTCAATGCATTATGATGTTTTTTTGTCAAATACATTGTGTTTTGCATACTGACATCATGTTGCATAGAGTGTGGATTAAATGTCCCACCAAAATCTTCAAGGGAATTTATTCCGACAATATTTTGTGAAAAATCAACTAGACATTTTTTTAATAACAAAGCATGTTTGGATGGAACATGTAATGTATGTGATGGCCTGCCAAATCTAAAAAGTTGTATCCATGAGGAGAGTACATGATTCAATAGGAAAAGAATTGGTTGATTTCACCAAATATAAATTGGTGGCATATCAATTAAAATATGGAAAATAATCTAAGAGGTGTGAGCTTGTTACAAAACAATTACCTATATTAGAATATATGGTCAAATTCAGAGAGAAAATTTTTTATGAGTATGCAAGGCACACACATAGATCTCGATGGTTGGATGAACAATTCAAGTTAAGAAAGGACACATTCCCACTTGGTACTATTGTTTTAGTAGTTGACTTCACAGATAATTACACATTGCAGCCACAAATGGAGGTTTAGTCTCAATATTATAACTCAGTGCAAGTTGCTATTTTTGTGCATATAACATTCATGCACTCTCCAGAAAGCACTGAGAAAGATCGAAAAATATTAAGAGAGTATCATTTCTACATTAGTGATGATCGGACACATTCTACAAAATATGTACAAGGGTGTTTCCAAGTGTTTTATGTGAACTTGAATGAGAGGAACATTAGTTTCGATCAACATTACATTTGGTCGGACAACTGCACATCACAATTCAAGAATGCACAATTTTTTTGGCTAAGAAGGATGCACAAATAAATAAATATACAACATATCTGGAGTTTTACTAAGGTAGGGCATTGAAAAGGAGAGCATGATGGTGCAGGAGCATATGTGAAAAGAACACTTGCAAGAGAAGAGTTAAAGTTCAAGGATGATGCTAAATTTCTGAGATGCAAAACACATTGTTGATTGGTGTGTCAAGAATATGGGCCATGAATCTCAAGAGAGATCATCGTAGATATTTTTGGTTGATAGAGGAGCAACATCTAGAAAACCTTGAAGATTGTATGAAAGTGGTAGGATTAAGTGATATGCACTCATTCCGTAGTTCGATGAAAATGCTTGGACTATTTATACTAGGTTCATGACATGTTTTTGTATATAATCCATTGATTTTGCATGGAATGAATGTGAGTCATAGCAATGGGTGGATGAATGGACTTGTAGACCTCTAATTCCACTTGACACACATCGAATTCCACAAGCATTACAAATTACATGGTCTTGAGATCAAATGACAACATCACCGACTTTGACCAAGTCTCGATTTAATGCAACAAGGTACATACATATATGTACATGCCATGCTTTAGATTTATAAATTATTAAATGGTCAACTCTTAATGTATTTTAAATTTGACTGAATAGTTTTACTTTGTGATACATAGGGCATGTTTTTGCAGTTATTGCGATGAAATTTAATGAAGAGGGAACAAAGTACTTCTTGTCTCGTTGTGTAGAGGGAAATTTTTTTAACTTCCACAATCATTGATGGTGAAGACCTTGAGTATCCCACTATGTCGGTGGTAGTCATCAGTAACTTGGCTTCGATGATATCCTATCAAAAAATCAAACATTTGGTTGTTTGAAGACTATGAAGTACATAAAAGATACTTCACTATTCACATTTGGTCCTTGTAACAGATATTAAATTGATCAAATATCGAGGTAGACCATTAAAAAGAATCATGGAAGGTTCGTGAATCATATTATGAAGCAATTCTTGCTCTTTGTCAAGAAGAGTAGAGTTGATCCTTTTGGTTCATTGGATTAAATTTGCAAAGGTATGTTATTCATGAATTTAATTTGAATATTTACTTGAATGATTTTGTTTAAATTTTGTATGATTTAAAATTCTATTTAATTTCTTACTAACATGTTTATGTAGGTTAGTGGTGCTAAGAGAAATTAAATATTAGAAAGGAACAACAAACATAAATTCTCATTTCACCACCTATATTGTAAAAATATCTTATTAAAATTCTCATTTCACCACCTATATTGTATGAACCACCTATATTATTCAGGTTATTGGCAATGGACAACCTTACACTGACTTAGACAATAGTATTTCGTGCATTTGTAAATAATAGGACAACGAGAGAACCGAATGGAGATGGAAAAAACCGCGAGAGGCTTTCATAGAGGGTTCCGATGTGGAGGTTTCAGATCGATGAGATGTCTCTACGTGCCACGGAGTCTGAGAAATCACCGTCGAAGATATAACATGTTTTGGTCTCAAGGCTCTTAAGGGACTATGCCAGACGAGGTAGCCCGAAAGCATGGGGAGTGTAGGGAACCAAAACAAAGTCTCCACTAGTGTTTACCTGGCCACCCCGACATGTTGGCGTAGTTGGTTTGGTGCCAAGAGATTATTTTTACAAAGTATTACATCATGCAACCTTAAACTAACTCGATCTGCAAAGTATTTCACATGTTTGCATATAATAGGACAATGAGAGAAGGCGAATAGAGATGGATAAAACCATGAGAGGATTTCATAGAGGGCCCTAACGTGGAGGTTTTGGATTTGATGAGACATCTCTAGGTGCCACGAGTCCAAGAAATCACCCATCAAAGATATAACATGTTTTGGTCTTAGGGATATTAAGGGACTACACCCGGATGAGGTAGCCCAGAAAGGATGGGGAGTGTAGGGAGACAAAAGCAGATAGTGGAGGATTTTTTTGGTTCCCTAGACTCCCCATGCTTTCGGGATACCTTGTCCGGGTGTAGTCCCTTAAGATCCCTGAGACCAAAACACGTTATATCTTTGACGAGTGATTTCTCGGACTCCGTGGCACCTAAAGACGTCTCGTCAGATCCAAAACCTCCATGTCGGGGCCCTCTACGAAATCCTCTCATGGTTTTATCCATCTCCATTCGGTTCTCTCGCTGTCCTATACTTTGTAAATGTACAAAATATTACAGTTTGAGTCAGTGTAAGGATGCCAGATGCAATACTTTACAAACAGAAGCTCTTGGTACCAAACCAACTACGCCAACACATTGGGGTGGCTAGGTAAACACTAGTGGAGGATTTTTTTGTTCCCTACACTCCCCATGCTTTCGGGCTACCTCATCCGAGTGTAGTCCCTTAAGAGCCCTGAATATTTAGATTGGCTTAAGAATGAATTTGATAGGGGAATGTCTAAGAACACACAGGAGTTATCAATCACCTAGTAAATATTTCTTGTTTAGTTCTAAATGGGAGTCAGCTAGCCTACAACTTACTGACCTTCCATTCATTGATAATTTATGCTATGATAAACCCATGGATGCTTTCAAAAGTTCCTTCAAAAGGATAGGGGTAGTCATTAAGCCTAGTGAAGGGTGTGATGTGATTTCCAAATAACTTGAAATGCCTACAGATTTAAAGGTAATAACATGAATTGGATAGGATTAGACAATCAAGAATCATTGAGTGTCTGAATCAGAATGTCATTGCATTTGGAGACATTCTCAAGCATTGGAGTAATGTATATAGAGAGACATTCTCAAAATATCAATAGATGAAAGACATCAAATTGTGACGAATCTCAGGTGTTTTAACAAGGGAGAAGACTAAGAAGCATAGAATAATGTAGTAAGTGCATGATAAGATAGGAACTAGTACAAAGAGACCACGAGCAAGAAGAAGCACAAGTAAGGTAAATACACATATACACATTGATAAATTGAATGAATAATTACTCAGATTAGGTAACTCTTTATATATATACATTATATAAATATTGATTTCCAAAGTTTGATGCATATTATACATTGAAAATGCTAGTACATGTACATCACCAATAAATGAAAAAATAATCCATAATGTCTTAAATATTGTCAAGTGCACATCATATTAGTTTCATGTAAAAATAATCTCAGAAATGTAAGGTCTCATACAAAAATATCAAGTTCCAAATAGTATTTTAATGTGCATAATAAATATAAAAATTCCTAAATAGGTCATATACCATCAAGTTCAAATGCCATATAGGCGTACATACAATGCCATGCACATAGGCATACAAAAAATGTCATGTAAGACATATATATGTATTTCCTAATAATTGAAATCTATCCTCTCTTGGCCTTACTCGAAGAAGGCCCTCCCTTAGATGAAGATGGAGATATATGAGATGACTTTGGATCATTTGAGCCTATGCTATGAGTCCTCTTATGCTGAATACTCACCTATAAATGAGCACGTAAATGCAAACAATGTGTTTTTGTCAAAACTTAATTTACATATGTTTTCAACATGTATTTAATACCATGCTAGAACGCAAGTATTTACATAAATACACAAACTTACCATAAGTTGTCGATCACACCAAATTTTCATCTCATGCTCAGATGAGTCATTGAGAGCTTCGGAGTACGAACGGGGTACGAAGATGAAGAGATGGAGGAGTCCGTGCCCTCGAAGTCAAAATGGAGGGGGTTGAAGTTCCCTACATACATGTAAGATTAGAAGATCTAACATCAAAATTAGTGAAAATAGAACTAAGTACATGTATGTACATAATGAAAATATTTTAACTAATTTTATCAATATAGAACTATTGTTTTTACCCCGCCACACTGTGAATCAAATGAACATGGCTGCTACCTATCATAGGTAACTCCTGTATATACACAATGAAGGACATTATTAACATAATTTAATAATTCTACAATGAAAGACATTACTAACATGTAATTTAACATAATATGAATTACAACGAGAAATTTAACAAAATTTACATGTTGTTTGAATACCTCAGTGAGTTGTTACACAGATGAAATCACATCGGAAACACCTTTCTCTACTTGTTGCAGAGATGGTGGGGTGTCTACTGAAGTCAACATCTTTATCAAACATGTATCATGTGAGTTAGATGAACATACAAGAACATACATATATTTTACTTCAAAACTAATATATATATATGAAAGAGTTTGTGAGAATCCAATCGGAAACAATGCACCACGAAGTAGTTGCACTCTAACGAGAATCATAATGGATCCAGCTTAATCACAAGGATCAATCAACAATTGAAGAACTTGCTGAATAGAAACAAATCTTGCACATAGAGGAAAGACATCAAAGTGTCTTGGCATGCTCATAAACATCAAGTGAAGGAGTACATATAGGGTGTTGAGTAACCCTAGTGCATGACACAAAAGAAAACCCTAAACCTAACCCATGTGAGATGACCCTCCATATGTGAGTGGAGGACACATAGGATCCCACACATGAACACCCCCTTCATCAAAGCTGGGGTAGTAGCTATGATGATTCAGATAGAACAAGAAGACACTTCTAAACAACTAAGAAATATGTGTCAATGGGGCCCATCAACTAAAGGCCTGATAAGGTGCCCATATAAAAACAACATCTTCCTAGAAGAAGAAGAAGAGAAGGACTATATAGCCAAAAGAAAATTAACAACCGCATAAGACCTCACCCCAAGAAGAGACAGCAAGTGAAGAAACTTCACCTCATTGAAGGGCTTGGTAAATATATCTGCAATCGATCGGTTATGTCCGAATATCTTGATTTATCAATGATACCATCATGAATAAGCTCTCATATGAAGTGCATATGGATCTTAATGTGCTTCATCCACTAATGTTGAATTGGATTTTTGCAAATTGAGATAGTTCTTGTGTTATCACAATAGATAATGGTAGGCCACCGAAAGTGGATGCCAAACTCTGTCAGAATACCCTGTATCCAAACAACTTCTATGGCAACGTTAACTGCTCCTCTGTATTCTACCTCTGTAGAAGATATTGCAATTGCATTCTACTTCTTGCTAGACCAACTAACAGGACCTAAACCAAGAGAGAAACTGTAGCCAAAGGTAGATTTTTGATGATCTAAGTCACCGGCCCAATCAGAATCTGTGAACCCGATCAAGTCAATATCTACCCCTCCATAATAGTGAATGCCATCAGTATAGGTGCCACAAACATAATGAAGGATCCACTTAGCTGCTTTCCAATGTAGCTCATGTGGCTCCTGCATGAATATGGACATGATCCCAATAGTATAAGATAAATCTGGTCGAGTGTGAGTCAAGTAAATCAAGCTCCCCACCATTGCCGATAAAGAGTACCATCAACCAAGGAGTAGAGCAATCAAAACCAACTCAACCCCGAAAGAAAAAGAGTAGGAGAAGACTTACAATTAGACATCTGAAAATGAGAAAGCAAGTCAAGAGCATACTTAGGTTGCGAAATCAAAATTCCTGAGTCAGATTGTGAAATTTGGATCCCAAGAAAGTAATGAAACATACCTAACTCAGTCATGGAAAACTTGTTGGCCAAGGCGATCTTCACAGAATCAATGATAGAGTAAGATCTTCTTGTGATCAACAAGTCATCAACATAGAGAACAAGGATGAGTATGGATTCATCTTGTCATAGAATATAAACATTTGGATCAAAGTGACACCTAGTAAACTCTGAAGTAAATAAAAAGGAGTTCATCTTGGCATACCAAGCCCAAGGGGCTTGTTTAAGGCCATAAAGAGACTTCTTTAACTTATAAACGAGGGAGGGATCATGGATATAACCCAAAGGTTGTTCCATTTATATCTCTTCCTCTAGGTCACTATGAAGGAAGGCACTCTTAACATCCATTTGATGGACTTTTCATCTGTTTGTTGCGGAAATGACAAGGGTCAGTTGAATAGAAGTAATCTTCACAACCAAAGCAATGGTTTAAGTATAATCAACCCCAACTATGTGGGAGAAACCCTTAGCTACTAATCATGCTTTAAAATTTTCGACGTCTCCATCTACTCCGTACTTTTTTTGGAACACCCACTTACACCGAACGATTTTTCTTCATTTCAGAAGAGGGGTGAGATCCCAAGTATCGTCCTTTAAGAGAGAGGAATACTCCTCATCCATGGAAGAATCCCACTCAAGAATACCATAAGCCTCCCAGAAAGATTGTGGATTAGAACCAGAGGTGAAGAAAGAGTGGGTTCCAATGAAATATGAGAGATTACGTCTCATATCTGAAGTATCTCCAACTAAATCTCCAAAAATTTACAAAGTTTTCCTAGTCCAAAGAGGACCAGGAGGATCATGCTCAGAGTCGGAAGATTCTTCACTTGAGTGAGAAGGGACATAGTCCTTGTCATCACTACTATCGAATAATAAGACTCAAAGGTCGAAGGTCGGGAGGATCAAGAAGATGAGCATGCTCAACAACATCATCATCTGATGAGTCAGAATCTGAATCAACGAGATGAAGAACCTCACTAGGTAGAGAAGTAGAATTCAAATAAGACTTATCGAACTTAACACTTCTCTCAATATAAAGATCATGAGAATTAGGATTCAATAATCAATATCCCTTCACACCATCACGATACCCTACAAAGATACAAGGTTTGGATTGTGGGTCTAATGCCTTACATTTCTTCTTGGGAGTCCAAGCCATAGCCTTGGATCTGAAGACTCGAAAGTGCTCAACATCAGGCTTACGTCTAAACCAGGATTGAAAGGGTGTCATACCTCTTACTGCCTTGTGTGGAACACGGTTCTGAATGTAATTAGCACAATTCACTGCTTCAGCCCAATACTACGAGAGGAAGAGACTTCGAGTGAATCATACAAGTGGCCATATCCTTAAGAGTATGGTTATTTCTTTCTGCTACTCCATTATGCAAAGGGCTATAAGAAACTGTATGCTGCAAGGAGATTCCTTCAGAAGTATAGAAATCCATGAACCTATTGTTTACATATTCACCTCCATTTTTGGTTTGAAGGACCTTAATAGACCGTTCCGCCTGTTTCTCAGCAAGATCCTTAAAGTCTGAAAAATGTTCAAAGAATTCACACATAAGCTTAAGAAAATATACCCAAGTATATCGCGAATAGTCATTAATGAAGGTATGCACATAAAGAGCTCTAGTAAACAAAGGAGATGGAAATGGACCAAAAATATCACTGTGAACAAGATCCAAGGGACGAGTAGCTCTCCAGGATTTTCCTTTGTCAAATTTATTTTTAGGATGCTTTCCAAGGGTACAACCCTCACAAAGACCCTTAGAAAAATTGACATGGGGTAACTTGTTGACCATTTCATTTTGGCTCAATTGTTCAAGGTAGCGATAATTTAGATGTCCGAAACACTCATGCCATAACTTACTAACCTCATTTGCATGAGCGAGAAAGGCAGTGGGCGTAGAATCAAAAGTAAAGTGGGAAAATGTATACAACCGTGAATGGTGATCCACCTTTCCCTCAACCATTGTAGTGTCATCGTTAAGCTCACGAATAATCACCGAGTTAGGACAAAATTCCACTTGCATTACTTCACCAAGGTGAGTAATTTGGTAAACCGATAAGAGATTGGTAGAGAGATCGGGAACACTCAACACTTGGTTGAATGTTCTCCTATCCATCTCTACTTGATCCACTACGGAGACCGACACTTTAGTGTCAATACCCATCGTGATTTGGGACATACCACAAGGCTCGATGTTGGAGAACTCAACACATAAAGAATTCATGTGGTGTAAGGCACCATAATCGATAATCCATGTCGATGAAGGAGCAACTTTGGCTACTGAGGACTTTCCTTTCTTCTTATCGATTTAGAGCCTTTTTGCAACATAAGACTTGGCCTTTGGAGCATTTTTTTGATAAATTCAGAACACCTATTTGATTTTCTCAAGTAAATGAGTAGGGTGATCAATTTTGTTCTCATACATAGATGCTCTTTATGACCAGGCTTCTTGCAATAGGAACACAAAAACTTGTATTTCTGTGCTCTAGGCTCAAAATTTGAAGCGTTCGTGTTAAATTTAGTTTTGGTCTTGGTTTCCTTCTTAGGTTGATCCTTTCTTTCTTTCTTCTTTTTAGTCTTCTTTTCCTTACTAGTACTTGCTACAAGGGCATGTGACTTGGACTTGAGAGACCCCATTTGAATGAGTTTGTCCTATTCTCGAATGAGTTGGGATGAAAAATAGTCAAAGGAGGGAATATTCCAATCATTCCCAAGGCAAATTTTGTAGCGTAAAAATTTGACACAAAGATAGAATATTCAGGACCTAACTTAGAGAGAATCGACAAGATCAGTTGAGAATCTTTCTTCTCTACTTGACATTCCTTTAACAAAAATCTAGTGTGGACAAAATTAGAGAAGTATGCTTGTAGGTTTTCAAAATCACTAGGATTTAACCCTAGTAGTTCATTTTCCAACTCATGTGCTCTCATGTCATCTTGTTTTCCAAACATTTTATCTAATGTTTTCCACACAAAATTAGGTGTTTCAGATGACTCAATGTGGAAGAGCAAGTCAGGAGAAACAAACATGCAAAGAAGACCTAAAGCTTCATCACTACGGTTTAACCACTTAGATTTTTCAGGGTCATTGTCTAGTTCAGTCTCAGTTCCCATGGTGATGCGGAATAACCCTTTACCTCTTAGTTTCATAATCATTTTCAATCTCCACTCAAAAAAGTTGAATGGTGTAAGAAAAAGAAGTGAAAAATCATCCATTGTGAAGAGAGAGAGAAGGAAAGAAGAAAAGAATCATAACCACCTAGGACAATATAATAATCCCCTGCTTTTGGTACTTTATAGTTTAGTGTGTTGAATACAATCAGGTGTGAGTGTGCATTATGAAACAGTTGGTCGCTCACCTTGCAATCAGCGTAATAATGTGCAAGAGAGGGGACCACAATTAAGTTTCGTGGAGCGCAACAAAGTGACACCAAACAAGCACAATGTGCAATAACATGGAAAGGAGTGAAATCAAATCCTGGTTGTGATAAAAAGTGTCTCACGTCGCAATGTATACCCCCTTGCTACAAAAATGGTGGTGGAAGCGCTCACTCATCGCAAGCAATAATAAGGGTAAAATACAATGAAGAAAGGAACTCAAGATGAGTCTGGAAGACCTCCAGAATCATTGAAAAGGCACACAGAAGATAAAAAGGTGCTTGAAGTGATATTGCACACTTGAGCGCATAATTAGTAAAAAAATGACAATAACGCCTAAAAAATTATCGCTTTGAAACGCCCAATTTGGCTAATTTTAGAGCTATTGGAGTTAAAAAAACAATTTAACGTTAATTTTAAAAGATGATTTTAATTATTTTATCTAATTGAGAATGAAGAGATCGTAATTAATAGAAATAGATTTAATTACAATTAAATCTAATTAATTACGAATAGAAACTAATTAAGATCTATTAAATGAAATCTTAATTAAAAATCAAATATACTTCCCTTTTAAAAGAAATACCCACCAAAAAAAATGAACACCCCGAAATAAATCCCACCAAAAATGAAATTTAAAAAAACTTACCAACCGACACGTGGCTCGGTGGAAATTGTTGGAGGTGGGAGGATCTCGAGTTGGGTACACGGTTGGGTGTAGGAAAGACATGGAGCTTAGAGTGAGAGGTTGGAGGATCCTGTGTTGGGTGGAGATCCATTAGAGAATCCAATAGATCCAAGCAGAAGGAGAGAGGAGAAGGCTCGGGGTAGAGACAAAACACGGAGTAAGTGTGAACCGGGGAAACCACGCAAATCTCGGAAGGCGGAAGGAAAGCAAGCGAGAATGGAGACGGCTTGAGGTAGAGCCAAAATAACTCGCTTAAAAATGGCTCGCTCAAAACACAGCTCGCTAAGCACAAGGTAACATGGAAAATCACAACCAAGGTAGAACACGACTCGGCCAAGTAGAACAAACCGACTCAAAGAAAGGAAAATAACTCGGGCCAAGAGGGGAGTAGGTAGGCTGCGAGGCTAGAGTGATCTTGGACACACCAGATATTGGCCATTGTGGGAAGGAACCAAACCCACGAAAACACTAGTGAGCCAAAAAATGGCTAGTCTCGAGAAAAAAATCATGCACCCGCACGGTGAGTCGATAGAATGAGTCTAGTCCGGAGATGAAGCTAGCCCGGTTAGGATCTCGATTATAGATGGTGTAGCTCGAGTGGAAGGATCTTGATGGAGAGAAGAGGGGAAAAACACCAAACTTCAACCAAAATTCAAACCTATATTCTACAAAATCACCATGCAAAAAACACAAAGACCAAGCAAACAGAGATCTAAAAATTTTCCAGTTTAATAAAAAATTAAAAACTAGAAAATAACCTCTATTTTAACTGATCTACCAATTTAGCTGTAGTTAGCTAAATGTAGCTGCAAAACCCTTGAAAGCTTCAGGAATACCTGCACATGCATGAAGAACACAACAAACCAAAACAACTTTCCAAGAATAAATTGTTAAAAATGTTAGCAAGATTCTAAAAATGAATAATCAAAAAACCTTGCACGAGGAATGAAAAACAACACCAAGAGTAATCGCAACTCAAATGACGGATGCATGTTTAGCTAATCTCAGCTCTGATACCATGAAAGAGTTTACAAGAATAAAATCAAAAACGATGCACCATGAAGTAGTTGCACTCCAATGGAATCGTAATGGCTCTAGCGTAATCACAAGGATCGATCAACAATGGAAGAACTTGCTCAATCAGAAACAAAGATTGCACATAGAGGAAAGACAATGGAGTGTCTTGGCATACTCATAAAAATCAAGTGAAGGAGTACATATAGAGTGCTTTGAGTAACCCTTGTACATGACACACAAACAAACCCTAAACCTAACCCATGTGAGATGACCCTCCATATGTGAGTGGAGGACACATAGGATCCCACACACCAAATATATATATATATATATATATATATATATATATATATATATATATATATATATATATATATATATTTGCATGTATGTGAAAATTTTACATAATTACCATTCTAATTTACCTCTCGTGAATGTATGTGTACGCATAGTGCTCACCGCCTATGTTCGGGATGAAAATGCCGCGCTATAATATTAATGCATGTACATGTACAAATACAATTATTTCAAAAATTTTACATATATAAACAAATCAAGTACTCCAAACTTTTTGTAACCCACATAATAAAACATAACAAATACCTGCGAAGGTGATCTTTGATGAAGGTAATCCAAAAGTCTCACTCAAAATGACATCGATATAGTGACATTATCATGTGCACCCCTAACACCAAATCCACCAAATAAGTATGTATGAAAGTATCATCCTCCTCGGGCCCAAGCGAGATGCTACCACATGACGAGAAAAGATGTGGCCTCATGCTAGTACTCCCGAGGGAATAATCTGTGTACCTTCGCAAGCATCTAGCTCAAAAATCTCCCTCGTATGTCAAACAAGGGTCATAGATAGCCCCTGAAGTGCATGGAGTGTATCAATCTCTACTGTCTCCTTCACTACTTGAGGGAAAATCTCAGGGTGAGGGGGATTCTGTGCAGGAATCTACCCTACTAAATAGGTGCACATTGTGCACTTGGTCGATCCTATGTAGATCCTTTTCCTCGGCCCTGGAAATCTCGAAAATCAAAATAATTTGGGATCTCGTTGAGGATAAACTCGCAATAGAGTTTCCTTAGAAAGTATAGTGGCACCTCGTTGTTATTACAAGGTGTAAAATCAAACACCATCCACCATTGGTCCCAAAAATTATTTTTAATCAAATTATTATTGCACCAATGGATGGGAAACTGTTTAGATGACAACAGAACAAGAAAATTAGTGGGGGTTCGTGAATAAGGTGCATATGTGGTCTTTTGTAATTTCTTTTTTCTTTACATCCACATATGACAATTTTTAGAATAATAAACCCTATAACCCTCTCTGTAAGTTGTCTAACAATCAATTTTCCCTATTGCCGCGTCAACTTGAGCAAGTAATGCCTCCAATGTGTTTGCAAGAGAGGCATGATGGGGGTTTGTAGATTGTGAATCCCTCATTATTTTGATTAAATCCTCAATTTCAATTTTTTTTTCAACTATGTGGGATGCTAAATATTCTTGACTACCTGGGGGATGTTGAGCAATTGTGGGAGTGTTGGGAGGGATGATAGGAATAACAGGGTTTGGTTGTGGTTGATTCCCTCGACCTCGAACTATAACAATAAAAAAATGTATTCAATTCAAATTTTAATCTATAATTATCATATTTCAATGTAATTTTGAGAAAATAATTGTGCCTACCTCTTCTGTGGTGCCATTGTCGATTCAAATCTTCCTGGTGATCTAGAAACGATCCTTTGAGCTTGAAATCTAGCTGAACGAAAAACGTGATGGCACGAGTTAAGATCGAAACTCACATTTGAGGGAGATAAAATGATAGAGGCTCGGGCCTCTTTTTTTATTTATAGTAGACATAATGCGTATGCATTATGCTTTGGTAAATCCCAAACCTAAGAATTTAAAACGTGATCGCGTTATAATAGAACGTGTATGATTTTGATTTTTTTAGGTTTTTGTCCACTTTTGGCCCCCAACTTCGTGCACTTACCTTAATAGTAAAATGTTTTAAAGATAGACAAAGCAAACTTAATATCCACTCAACTTGCATACCCATTCAAATATGAATTTTATTTAAAGCTAATTTTTTTAAAATGATATCCTTTCAACACACATAGTAATGCAAGTAAGAAAACTCCTAAGAATAAAACATCTACAAGAAGAATAATTATGAATAATAGCTATTCAAGTTAGGATACCCTATTGGGTCTAATTTTTTGGGTATTCTTTAATTTTCTATTACAATAAATTTCTAGAAAGATCATATTTCTAGAAGACATTCATGTGGCTAGACCTTGGTTGAAGGATCTTAAAAATTTGAATGATTTTGAAACTACCATTTATTTTTTCCTAAAATTTCGCAAAAATCCTAACTTTTCAAAACCAAAGAACTACTCTTATGTAGTGGCTCTAAATCATTATCAAGATCAATCTTCCTCTAATCTCAAATCATTTTAAAAAAATGCAACACACATGATACTCACAAGTTGACTACTAACACATAATTTTTATGAAAAGTGGCATACAATCCATTGAGATAAATTAATGTCTATAAATAGGAAATGTTAGTTATATACAAGTGTCATAATATCCAACTATCTACATGTAACTATATAATGGACCTAGTATGCTCCATGACACCTAGACATGATTTAGTCACTCGGTTATCATGTGAAGGTTATAATAGATGCACAAAAAAAAAAAATGATTAATAGGGTCCAAATGGGACGGTATTTTAGGAGAATAAGAGGTCCAAAACACACCTTAGTTTAAAAAAATTTCTAGTTGAAATTTAATTGGAAAAGTAAAAAAATGGATTCACTAATCTCTTAAAGACTTCATGTAACCACAAAAGGGTTAAAATATTCAAATTAGGATAGGGAAATCTAATATCCTCCATCAAATTAAATCCACCTTATTCGTTGCATTTCATAGAGAGATGAGAAGGTCAAACACAACTTCGGTAAAGACTATAAGGATTTTTGTTATGTATAGGATTCTTGTAATAGTAAATTAGGTTTTACACATAATCTAACTATTACATGTATGACTATTTCAAGACTAATAAAACTATTCCTAGAACAATCATGGATAGTGCAAATATTTAATTTCTCATATGTTACAAGTACTCACAATTTGACAAAGTGCAATTGGGATTAAGGAATGGAATAGTCTCACCATAATATATAAACATAAGATAAGATAGGGTTCTCCAATGGTGTGTATAAGTAAGAAATATAATAGTAAAGATGCTAAAAAAGTATCAAGATTTATGCATTTCATGGATGGGATCATCATGGGATATTTAATAGTTTTGTGGTTGAAATCATCCTAGATGACTATGAACATGGCATTTGTGACTCTATGCTTGTTTGGTCACCTTTTGACAAGTTTACTTGTATTTTTTATATCTAATTTATAGGTATAAAATTTTGTGATGAATTTAAAAATACAAATATTATCTCTACTTTGATAAAACCCTATCTTTTAATCCCTTGACATGACAAGGGATTAGCATGGTTGGGTTAGGACGACCTCACCATGCCCCCTTGATGTGATGAGTGTTTCCTACATACCAATATTATAAAGAGGAATCAATCCACATTAAGTTAATTATATGATGAGAAGCAAGAGAATATATAATAGAGAACGAGTCCTTGATTTGTCCCTAACACTTGGAAACATGTACTTTGGACATTCTACTTCACAATTAAGCTCAACATATGACCTAGGAATGTACTTAGATAGCTTCATATGTATAGATGATGTGATCAAGGAGTGTAAGAGTTTCATATGCTTTCCACGATGATTCCAAATTACCCCTAATAGGTTAGGGTTTGTTTTTATTTATACATGATCTTCATTATAATGTTACTTCTTAAACGACCCTAAAGTATTTCCTATGGTGATCAAGATAAGTTACAAACTTCAACTTATGAATGCTAGAGAAAAGAAGAATATGTTAATGGTTATTGGATAATACTAGGACTAATACTATCCAAGATCTACAAACCTATCCTAAGAGTGAAATTAATCAAGACCAAGACATTGATGAGCCTATACATATATCTAATTGAAGATTAAGGGATTTCTAATGAGATGAATCAAAGAAAGGTTGTCGAATAGCTGTTTATCTCGTACTCTACTTAGATTAGGTCAAAGCATAACCGTGTGTCCGAATTGGTGGTCAATTTATTTCTAAAAACTAAATAAATCCTATAAAATACTTTTAAAACTTTAAATTTTACAAAAGAAATTAGTTGCACTACATGTGTATAGTTGAGTCCTTAAAAATATGTGTTTTATCATTTTATACATTTTTGGTTATATTTTGTTAGTGGGCATAATTTATTTGGAAGAATGTTTTCCTAAAAATAGGACATTGTAATAAGCTTTGATGGGAAGAACATAAAGATGATTGAAACTAGTAAAGTATGTGTAAATATATATTAAAAAAGTGCCATTTTCAAGTACTTCAATAAAATTTAGGGAAATGAAATTAAAAATGGAGTTTGTGAAAGGTGCACAAGAGAAGTATAGGGGATAATTCATCCACATCTACCATGTGAATGCTTGTACCCTTAGGCGACCTCCATTGATGGAGCCTATATGATTTTGGAAAAATTTAAATTATTTTATTTTCTTAATTTGATAAGTCAAAAGTGAATTTGGGTTGATGCAAATTCTGAAAGCACTCACATCACTTATCAAGAGTGAATTTGGGTTGATGCAATTTCTGAAAGCACTCACACCACATCTTTAACACATCTTGGCCAATCATTAGAGTAAAATGGAGAAGTAGGAAAAAGTGCTCTCGATGCCATATATCCATACTTAATCTTAAGTTTAGTTTTCATTTTTATAACTTCACATCGATTTGGTATAGAATAAAATTAAAAACTTACAGATGACTCTTAAGGGTTACCCCACTCTTCAAGTAACCAAGTGAGGTAATTAAAATAATAACTTTAGGGTCTAGGTCTAAGACCACGACAAGTTGTAAAAGTTATAACATTATAATTTTTTAAAATATAAATAAAACTCAATGTCATACTTGAAATAATAAGTATAATATGGTTTGATTGGATGCAATTTAACAATTATTTTATTCATGTCAATAAATCAATTATGTACATTTAGGGATGGTTATAATTATTGAACATAATTTCCTTTAGTTCTTTTAAACAATATTTTTCAACTAATGCCGGTCTTTTCTTAGGCACAATTAATTTTTTTATTTTAAAAGAGTACTACTATTCAAGGTAAATACCGTGAATTGTTATGGAAAACTACTTAGTGAATAGTGAAACCATAGGTCAAGGGGTTTTTCAATTGGTCAAGAAAGATATGTGTTAAGTATCCACCATTGACAAATGACGAGCTTGTTACCCCCGCAATAAAAACATGGTTGGTGGCCATCGACACTACCTACCGACTACCCATCCATAGATATGTATCCTAATGTCCTAAATCCTTGCCAAAATTCCAATTCTAAATTATGTAACTTGCAATCAATCCATATAGTGGATGGTATATGAAGGGGAAAGTGGGGATAATATGAGTTCAAAATATATTTTCACATCTAATGTGAGTTCCACACTATGTATTAAGGTGACTTAGAAGGTGTTAAATATTAGGGGAAAATTTGAAGAAGTAACCTTTTTCATGCTAAATATAATTATAGGTGGTGGGGAGTATATATCCATCATCACCACCACCACTAAGAATTAAAATAGTCAATAGGTTTACATCGGCAATCACTTCTAGGACCACGAAAACCACCTATAGTGTTCCACAATTTACATATATGGCGGGAAAATTTGACCCCTTTACTACCATATAATAGGATTAAGGCCTAAAATACCAAAATCACTACTAAGGAGAAGAGTTGGTGGTTATGCCACCACCTATTATTGAAAACAAAAACATTTGATTTTTTTAATCACTCATTTTTAAATTGAAATACTCAATGAAATTTTAAGCTATTTAAATAATTAAAATATCATATGTGTTTGTATACATACATACATACATATATGCATGCATACATATACACACGCGTATAATGTATACATATACATATATGTGTGTGCAAGTGTTGTTTTTAAACTAATGACAATGTAAACAAAGACTAACACCTAGATAGTCTTAATTAACAAGAATTAAACAACATTATAAACACCATCATGATAAGAATTAATCAAGGGTTAGATGCTAACAATTATCAATACAAAACTATGAAATCAACTATGTTAAGCACCTAAATATCCTCTATTCTCTAATAACATATAAATGAAGGAACCTAGGTAGGTACCATGGCTATCAAAAACAATTTTCCTTAATGTTCCAAGAACCTAGGAATGGGGGCTAATCAAAGTTGGGATACAAGACCCTTTTGACACCTCCCATATGACCCAAGCACTTTAAGAAAGAGGCTTAACTCTTCAAGATGATGAACTCTCAAGAAAACAAGGTGCAAGCTCTTAGTCTCTTTGCTATATGCTTTGCATTTTCTCTCTAAGGAGTTTAGGTGTAAGTAAAAAGGTAGGTGGAGGGCTCTTTATATAGCCCAAAGGATAAAGGATTCAACACATTCTCATGAATGTGGGATAAAGGTAAAACATGATTAGGAATGGATAAGGTTGCTTTATTAAAGGTAACCTTACTTTAGAAGGGTTTAATACATGTTTAGCAAGTCATGGGAGTTGGGGGTATTTTAATTAATCAAAGGTGATTAATTAATAGGTAGGTGTAAGCTTATAGAAGCCATTTAGAAGAATATTAGTGTGATTTAGGCTATTAGAAAGGGATTAAATCAATTTAATATCGATTTACTAGTTTAAATGAAGGGGAAGACTAATTAATTAATAATAATTAATTAATCAAGATAGAGGAAGTGATAATTAACGGAAGGTCGTTAATTAGGCTGTTAGCTGGGTAGGCGACTTAATCAATTAGCGTATTGTAATTAATTGATGACAATTAGAGGGAATATGAGCACTTTTGATGATATGTCATCTATTTGCGGAAAAGGAGATAATTAGCACAATTTAAGTATTTAAATTGCTTGGGTGTAATTATAGGTGTCTACATTTGCCCCTCTTTGGGGTGGTGTAAGTGACGTCACTTCAAAGATAGTAAAAGAAGAAAATTTATGAAGGGATAGGAGAAAAATTAGTAGGAGGGAGAAATTCCCCTCGAGTGTTGATGGGGTGATGAAATAAGTTGATTGACGATAAAAAAGGTGAGATATAGGTAAAAGGATGGGAGGAGGCAAGATGCCCCGTGAGAGAGAAAAACATGGGTGAAAAGGGAAGTGGTGTAGAAGAAATAAGGAAGAGGGGAGAGAAGACCTAGCCTCTAGTTGTTGTTTATGTGGAAAAAATTTGATGTTAACATATTACCATAGGAACTACATCATTGGCCCTTATTAAAAAAAAAAGCATACGAAAAAGGTAGAATGACATGAAAAGCCATACTACGAACAATTGTCCATTGCTAAAAGTACCAACCCCATGCAACATACAAAATGCAATGCAATATGAGAAAGTGAAAGATGCCTAACTCCATGCAACATACAAAATGTAATGTAATATGAGAAAGTAAACAAGCTAAACTAACAGAGAAACATAATGTAATGTTTTTATTATCAAGCTTAAATTACGACCTGTGTGAATTAACGACAAGGGTTGATGATGGTGCCCCAAGCAAGGATACATGCAAGGGGAATAATGAAGGACACTTGGGTGATGGAAAAGCAATGTGCACTATGAAACAGTACCAGGAAACTCATTGTGCCCCAAAGTACAGATGAAGGAAGCAACCTAGATTTTGTTGATGGAGGTAGATCAAGATGATCCACAAGTCGCACACATGAACAAGTGAGAACCAAAGAGTGACGTTTTGTAGGATGATTTTAAAATTTTAGAAGTTTTTCAAACATAAACATATTTGAATGTTTTGAATGTTGATTTTGAAAGTTTTATGAAACTATGTACAGGAATATAAGGAAGCGTGGATGCCCCTAGCGATAGATGGGATGTACAAGGGCATAAGGCCACGTGTGTACCAGAAAGGTGAAGATGTAAAAATTCCCCAACAATTAGGTGGGAGTATTCAAAGGTAAACTCTTCACAGGTAGAAATGGGACCCAAGGCCATTATGGATAGGTTCAACATGATGGTGAACATAAACCCATGAAGTCTGGGAAGAAGCAAGGATGCCCCTAGCATAAGTTGGCCTAAGAGCATGTGATAGAAAGGAAGGAGAAGATTATTTTTGTGGAAGGGGACAAAGGTGTCCACAAACATGGAAAACAAGTAACCTTATACACATGGATGTTCTGAATGAAGTAGAAGAATGATGTGAATGATATGAATGTAGCTTAGAAGCCTCGTGATGAAGAAGTGATTATCCAAAGGCATAAATCGTGAGACGAGATATGGACTAGAGTAAGAGTCTGAAAAAGGTCCAAAAAAGACACTTGGTAACATACTAATCTTGTTTACTCATAGAGATCTAGTGTGTGCACGTGGATTTTATTACCTCTTGAAGTGAAGATTTAATAGATAACAAGTGAAGAGACCCTAGCCAATGTGTAGGAATGATTTATTTTGATAAGTGATTTTGTGAATGGAGGGTGAAAGGATAGTTGTACATTGCTCCGCTGCCAGCCAACATCCATAGCCCCAATGGAGATGTATTTGATTCTAATCACAACATTGCTCTATTGCTACATCAGGCGTCCATATCCCCGATAGAGATTATTGGAAATACCCCAAGAGAGAGTTATATATTAATTTTCTTTTGCTTTGTAGCTTTTAGCTTTTGAGTTTTGATTGATTTTGATTCTTTTGCTTTCTAAAAATTATTTCAGCTCTCTTGTTTGACAAGGGGTTAAGAACCACTGATGGCTTGATGGAAGGAGGTGGAAGTGATTGTGATGATGACATTGGCTAGTGTCAACAAATATGTCCAAAATTTCTTCGCAACAAGTTTATTAGATGTTTGAATGTGATAGGATCTCCATGAGGTCAGTCGTTCTTTAATTTACCAAGGTGATAAAAGACCAGGGAAAATAGATACCATAGAGATAAATGTCACAAAATGCGTGTGAATAAGCTAACCAAAATATCACCAAAGGGATGAAAATGGTAGGAAGACTTGCAGAATAATAGCAAGGAAGGGAAGAAAGAAATATCCATGTGTACACAACACCTGATTGCAATGTTTGATCTTTGTACCTTTGATTTTTGTTTTTTTTTCTCATGTTTTTTGTATTTTTGTATTTTTGCATTGTTTTTTATTTTTAGATTTTTGATATATATTTTTTTGAACCATTGTTACTAACAAAGTCACTCTGTGTGATAGGATCCAACAACGATGTTTGCGACTTCCTTGATAAGGGAGACTAAGCATGTTTGTTTATCAAGAGTCATGTTTTCCCAATCTCGATGATCGTGGTGAGTTCACACTCAACAAAGGACTGTGATTTATCCTGAAACATGGATTTTGTATGTGGGAGCTTGAGTTCCCTATCTAGAGGTTTATGCACTTTGCGCCATACTTGATGGTTATGTTGATGTGCGTTCTTGAATTGCACTTGATTTAAAACTTTGAGATTGTTCTAGTTGTTGGGGGATTTTGAGCTCTTGGAAGTTTTAACCTGAGCTTGATAATGAACTTGTTTGGGTTTCTTATAAGCTAACGCTTGAATTTTCTGACCTCGAGAAGGAGAAGAATGTGAACATTTACGATTGATGATAGGAATGATAGAAATGGTAGTGGGCTTGCCATAACCATTGATAGAAGAAATATGTGATAGATGAAAAGGATACGGTCCAAGAATTGAAGAGGATGGGCTACCAGGAGGTGAGCCATGGATAGAAGGTGAAAGGCTACTAGGATGTGGCCCAAGAATAGAAGAAGAAGGGCTACTAGGATGTGACCCATAGATGTAAGATGATGGACTACCAGGATGTGGCCCAAGAATAGAAGATGATGGACTACCCGGGGGTGATCCATACATAGAAGATAAGGGGCTAGTTGGATGTGCCCCAATAATCGAAGATAGTGGGCTACTCAAAAATTTCCCACAAATAGAAGAGGGAGGGATACTAGAAGGTGACCCACACCTAGATGAAGATGAAGGGCTACTTGGCGCTGACCCCATAAGAGATTGTGATTGAGGAATTATGATAGACGAAGAGTTATTGGGTGATGAGAAGATAGGCCATGGATCTATGCAAGACCAAGGAGTTTCATCACATAATGAAGAATGTGAAGATGGAAGAATAAGAGGAAGATTAAATTGTATGATCCGAGGCTCTTCCTCTGCATTTTTGATCAAAGGAATCAACCTTTTCCTCATAATATGCAGACACATCAAATTCTAAAGAGAATCCTTTTTTGTAATCTACTAAAGGAATATCTTCATATGCCCCTATAAATGCCTTGATTGTTTCTTCATTCTGAAAGAGATCAATCGGTATGAGTTGTTGATCGATCCCTAGGGGTTTATTGGAAGAAATAGGTTCACTTGGTGTGGAAGACTTAGAATATGTTTGATGATTATTGATAGAAGAAGATGATGTGGGGGACGAAGAATATGTGTAGCTAGATGTCTCAGGAGTAGAAGAAGGTGGTGTGGACCTACCTATACAATGGTATGTCATATGTAAAATAGTAGGATTAAGTCCAAAGTTTATAGATTACAACACATGGGTTGATTCAGATGTTTGTCTCGAAGGACTTTGAGTCACACGAATCTTCACAGAAGGAAGATTCGTGGGGGTGATTGATGAAGAAGGTCCTACAAAGAAGGGGAGGATTGTGATTCAAGCATCACATTAGATGAATGATGACAAGGGTCTTGCGAAGAAAGAGAGGACTACGATTCAAGAATTGTATTATACTTCTGATTGGAGGGATTTGGAGTCACGTGTATCTTCAAAGGAAGAAGATGTTGTTGGGGCGACTGATAAAAGGGGTCCTGCGAAGAAAGGGAGGAGTGTGACATAAGAGTCACATTAAATTATTGATGAAGAGGATCCTGCAAAGAAAGGGAGGACTGTGATTCAAGCATTGCATTAGATGAATGATGACAAGGGTCCTACGAAGAAAGAGAGGACCGTGATTCAAGAATTGTATTATACTTCTGATTGGAGGGATTTGGAGTCGTGTGTATCTTCAAAGGAAGAAGACATCATTGGGGCGACTGATAAAAGGGGTCCTGCGAAGAAAGGGAGGACCGCGACATAAGAGTTGCATTAGATGATTGATGAAGAGGATCCTGCAAAGAAAGGGAGGACCATGACTTAGGAGTCACATTAGATGACTTAGGAGTCGAATTAGATGAATCCAAATAGTAGTTTGGATCTGAATCCTCAGAAGAGTCAGAGGAAATATTTGGATTGGAATCCTCAGAAGAAGAGGAAATGTTTGGATTAGAATTAGAAGAAGAGTGGGGGGAACTCAAATAATAATTTGGATCAGACGTGTCCAAATCATACCACCGACTATGAGATGAAGGTGGGGAATGAGTTACCTAGATGGGTTCTCTAGTGCGAAGAACCAATCGAGGTTTGGTCATGATGGGCGTCCTTTGATGTGAACGCCGAAAGTTGGATTCCTTATTGTCGTAAGCGTGAGGAACTGCGTGATAATCAGTCATCTCTTGTGTCGTTTAAGCACAAATGTCTAGACCTAGATAGTGCGATCAAACTTCTTCAAAGTGAAGAAGGCTCCATGCCGATTTGGGCAAGCACAATGGTAGCCAACTATACATTCATTATGTACAGAGATGCGTGTGTGATTTTCTGAAGGGGGATAAGGAAAATAAACATCATGATGACACAATCTCGATGAGATCAAAAGGGATTGTCCTAGAAAACAAGTTTTCTAAATAAATAATCATAAAGAACAATCATGAAAGTGTGAAACACAAAGCCAATCAATAAGGAACTACTCCCTATGTAAAATGCATGTGCAAAGTGATAGTCTGATGTAAAAATGATCAACATAATGGCAATATTTACGTCAAGCTCAAAATGAACAAGGCATAAATATTAACAAAGGGTAGATGTGACTCCCAATCAAAGGATACCATGACAAGTTTAACAACCAACCAGGCCTAAATGTTAAAGGGTGAGGATTACAAACGTAAGCCACGTAACCACACCAATTGGACACGTTAATCAAGCTTTACGAAGAAGTGAGATATTAGTGTCAAAGTGGTATCAAAATGACACAAACAAAGTAAGTGAAACTCTTCAAGATTTTGGACAATGTTTGAAGCCAAACCAAGTCAAGGTATACTAAGGATGTGTTAAAATGTGTGTAGCGTAATGCCACAATGCGAGATACTTAGATCACATTTATGAAAAACATGACATAAGTATCTTAATTGTGTCGAGACAATGCACACAAGGTAACACGTCAAAGGGAGATCAAATGATGAATTAATCTAAACTATGATGATGATCTTGATGTGGGTATCAAGATCACAAAGGCTACCAATGATATAAATATGCCTCCGCACACTTTAGACATTTAACTTACCCAACCGCAAACATGGATGGGCGTAAACGGACAAAAAAAAGTGGCAGAGACAATTGATTGGTAACACAAAGGTAGTCACTCTCCTTCTGATCAACAAAGTGTCAAAAGAATGTGAAGGAAACAAATCAAAAGAATGATGAAAAATGCTAGCTTCACTTTGGCAGAGTTTCACCTCGCCCTAAGGCAAGTAAAAACTAGGCAAAAGTAACGCGCCACACGTTTCTCAATGAAAATATGATTCACAACTCAAAACTGTTTTAGATTGGTCAAAGTGGGCTCTTAGCCAAAGTATATTCTCCTAGGTGGTTCTCTTGCCCTAGGTGTTACAAAGTTGCCACGAGTGAGCACGATTTACCCAAAAAGTCGCATTGACTAGTTTGGGAGTATCTCGGCTTTACTTTACCCCCTTTAAGAATAGTAGGCAACTAGTGCATCTACATGTACTATCACCGGGTCGCCACAACGGACAACTTGTAATGCTATCTCATAAAGGAATCACTAGTCAAGTAGGTAGTACGGAGCACTTTCCGTTTCATCCGCAAGGTTCCCTCTGGTGTGGACTACTTTGGGGTTCTTGGAACCACCCCCATTGTTATAGCTTAAGGTGTTATGCCAAAGGGGATATGTTCCAGTTGATCGGAGAGGGACGTACCCTTTTTCGAAACCTGCAATACAATGTTTTGAATATGTTGTTATTTTTATCTTGTTTAATTAGGTGTGGTTTGCTTGAACACCTTTTGGCAACTTGTATAACAATTGTATTAGTAGTTTTTGATTTCGTTTTGATTCCTCCTTTCTTTGACAAGCGTTTTTAGGTCCTGCACTCAAGCGTTAGTAGTTCTCCAAGAAAATCACATTATTTAAAAGAGGATTAAGAGTTTCTTTTGATTCTCAAGATCATCCAAGGATACAAGAGAAGAGCATACACAACAAATAATCCAACTAAAAAGTAAATAAAATATTTTCAATCAATGAACCATACAAAATTCTTGATAAATGTTCATTCCCCTAAACCAAAAGTGAAAGATGAAGTTCCCAATTTACCAAATGTTATAAAATGAAGAATAAAGTTGCTTTTGATTCTCAAGATCACCCTAAGGTGCAAGATAAGAGCATACACAAACTTTATCCAACTATATAGAAATGGAAAACTTCAAATCAAAGGACCATTGAAAAATGCTTTGTAAAAGGTTCATTCCCTTAAGCAAAATGAATAATCAAATTTCCAATTTTAATCCCAATGTTAAAAAGATAGAGATCAAAGTTGTTTTTGATTCTCAAGATCACCAAAAACGCAAGAGAATATCATACACACTCTTTGGTCTAAATCGAGTAAGCATGGAAATACAACATTCATCAAAACATTAGACATGTTAGAAAATGACCAGTTTTAAGCTAAATAAAAAACTATAATTTTTGTAACTATAAATCCTAAATTTATGTTTTCATTGCATAGTTAATTTCAATACCTTTCAACGCAAAAAAAATGGAGTCATTTTGAGTTGGAAGCAAAATTTATGGTCTTTGGAAGATGGGTTACGCATATGCTCTTATGCTCACGGGTATGCACTTGACATGCACTCAAAAAATGTAAAAAAAAATGTCTCTTAATTTGTAAAATGGGAAAAAATTTCCAACCAAGATTCAATTTTGACAACAACCCATCACATCAATATATGAATAGAAGACTCAATGCTATCAAACATTAACATACATGCTCAAGAATTTAAAATTTTCAAGAAATTGACAAAACTAGCATGTAGAATGATGAAAAAGTAAGCTCTAAAAATGAAAACATGATGAAATCTTGAAATTTTCTCACCAAGATTAAATTTTGACAGCAACCCACCACATTAATATGTAAATAGAAGACTCAGCACTATCAAACACTAACCTACATGCTCAAGAGTTTAAAATTTTTAAGAAATTGACAAAACTAGCATGTAGAATGATGAAAAAGTAAGCTCTAAAAATGAAAACATGATGAAATATTGAAATTTTTCCATCAATTCCAATTTTGAAAGCACTTCACCTCCTTTATACCTACAAGGAAGACTCAACACATGCAAAATCAACAAAACAAGCTAAGAAAAACAAGTTAGATTAACATGTGTAAAAGAGGGTTAGTAACCAAAAATGAAACTTAACTACAAAAATTGAAATTAAGTGCAAAGGAAAATGGAGTAGTCCCACAGGTGTGTCAAATGTGTGCAAGTGTTTTTTTAAAACTAATTCTAATGTAAACAAAGACTAACACCTAAATAGTCTTAATTAACAAGAATTAAACAACATTATAAACACCATCATGATAAGAATTAATCAAGGGTTATATGCTAACAATTATCAATACAAAACTATGAAATCAACTATGTTAAGCACCTAAATATCCTCTATTCTCTAACAACATATAAATGAAGGAACCTAGGTAGGTATCATGGCTATCAAAAATAGTTGTCCTTAATGTTCCAAGAACCTAGGAATGGGGGCTAATCAAAGTTGGGCTACAAGACCCTTTTGACACCTCCCATATGACCCAAGCACTTTAAGAAAGAGGCTTAACTCTTCAAGATGATGAACTCTCAAGAAAACAAGGTGCAAGCTCTTAGTCTCTTTGCTATATGCTTTGCATTTGCTCTCTAAGGAGTTTAGGTGTAAGTAAAAAGGTAGGTGGAGGGCTCTTTATACAGCCCAAAGGATAAAGGATTCAACACATTCTCATGAATGTGGGATAAAGGTAAAACATGATTAGGAATGGATAAGGTTGCTTTATTAAAGGTAACCTTACTTTAGAAGGGTTTAATAAATGTTTAGCAAGTCATGGAGTTGGGGTATTTTAATTAATCAAAGGTGATTAATTAATAGGTAGGTGTAAGCTTATAGAAGAATATTAGTGCGATTCAGGATATTAGAAAGGGATTAAATCAATTTAATATTGATTTACTAGTTTAAATGAAGGGGAAGACTAATTAATTAATCAAGATAGAGGAAGTGATAATTAACGGAAGGTTGTTAATTAGGCTATTAGCTGGGTAGGCGACTTAATCAACTAGCGTATTGTAATTAATTGACAACAATTAGAGGGAATATGAGCGCTTTTGACGATATGTCGTCTATTTGCGGAAAAGGAGATAATTAGCGCAATTTAAGTATTTAAATTGCTTAGGCGTAATTATAGGTGTCTACAATATGTATACACACAAATATATATAATATTCTAATTATTTAAATAAATTGAAATAGTTAGAATAAATATTTCATGAGATATTTTCCCACCTAATTAGATTTGGTTTGATGCGATCCTTTAAGATGACCAAGGGCTAATGCATGTAGGAAAACCCTACACAAAGGTCCAATCAATAATCTTGGAAATTATGTGTTTTGTAGCCCCGTGGAGAAGCCATTTTTACCAAAAACAAAACTAAATTTAAATCTTGTGAAATATACCAAAACTCATAAAATTATCCATTTTCCTTTAGAACTATATTTGGAATATTTTTGGTATAATTAGTTAGAATTTATCACCAAATGAAACATTTTTTTTTGTTTTAGCTAAGACCATTTTTACATTCACTTAGCTTTTAGTATTTAGATTTTCAAAAATTTACAGAGACCATAAGAGAAGGCCAAAAATTCTAAAATAAATTCATGCATGATTTTATTTATTTGTACAAAGCTGAAAAACCATAAGGGAGATTTTGGTGAACACAATTGAGAAAATGTATCTAAATTGTATAAAAACTAAAGCAATGAAGACACCTAAATTAAAACATTGATATCTTGAAAATTATAACACCTACAAACAAATTGTGAGTTTTTATAGGTTCATGGAGAAGCCTATTTTTCAATTAAAATAGTTTAGGAGAGTCAACACTTTTTTACACTTGAAAAATTCAAGTGTGAAGTGGTCCCCTTAGGCCCTTAACAAAACACACATACCAATGTATAAAAATGATTTTTTTAATTCAATTTTGTTTCTAAAAATGAAATTAAAACAACATAATTAAATTTATTATTTAATTTTGAATGGTTTAATTTATAATTATGATGACAATACTTTCTTTCAACTCAATTATATTGATTTGAAAAATATTACAAGGAAATGAAATATAAACACCGAAAATTTTCATTAATGATACATGAATTTCCACACATGTGTAAAATAATTACATTTCTCAAGACTAAGTATAGACTGTATTTAAAATATCTTACAAATTTAATAATAAGTTTGAAATAATTCTCTTTGAACTCAAGATCCAAATGGATCCTTTGTGGCCAAGACATGAACACTCTTGACTCCATCCTATACCAATAGGGTACACCCTTAGGAAATAAAAACCATGGAATCCTAATCTTTGGTTAGTGTATCAAATGAGGTATTTATGAATAAATTATTTAGTAGGATTCACAATTTAGATTGGTTGATACTTTAGGTGACTCCTAATCAAAACCTCATTCTTACAACCCGAGGAAAACACATCCAAACTCAAGTCTTGAAGTAATTACTTCAATCAAGAATAAAAACATCAAAAGATGAAAGAAGGAGGAGTTTATGATAAACTTCACCTTTTCCCAAAATGTTCCCTATAAGTATGATAGTATAAATTTGTAATATTTATCACCATGTGTCATACCTATCACAAAATGAAATAGGTATATTTTGGGATATTGCTTCCTATTTTCACAACCATGTCAAAAGAATGAAATAAGAGAAATTTGATGTCATGAAACTCATTTTGATATCCTTGTAAAAATATCTCTAGACCGGTAATCACTTCTCAATGACCTTCTCTATATAAGAGACATGAAATATAATATGCATTTGTGTAGATAGTGGTAAGTCCAACTTACAAGTTACACTATAAATTTTATGTATGACATAATAAGGACCATAATACTTAGGAACAAGATTGTTATCCTTATTTTTGTTTCAATGAAACTTTCTAGCATGGTCGCACAAATACCCATTCACCTTATTGTCACTCACCCCAAAAATGTGTAATTTTTTTTTGTTGAAAATTTTGGCTAATTGATCCTTTTGCCCCAGCTTGTTTGCCTTTGTGAAGTCTAAGGAGTGAGAAAAATCAAAACAGTTAGCCATTTTTTAGTGTTTTGAGTCAATTTGCATGTATGGCAAGTAAATGCGAGTTCTGAAGGAATAGGAGGAACAAGTTCCTTTATGCCTCCCATTCCCCGTATCCCCGCCTTCTCCACATTGTTCTCAGATCCCATGTTTTGTAGATTATGAAGTCCCCTGACGGAGCATGTTCCTATTTGGTCTTTGTTCCTCACATCCCCTTGTCATCCAAACATTGTTTTAACCTTTGATGAGCATGTGGTTTAGATGTTTTGAGAACCTACGGTACTTGTTCCCTTGGACCATGTGTTCCCCGCACACCCATTTTGATCACACTAACTATTGTCTACTTGTGTTGCGGGTATTGCGGATATGTTTGGTACTAGAGGACCTTGTTCCTCCCAACAATTTTTCCCGATGCCTCCACCTTCCACACTCAATGTCATTTTTTTACATCGCAAGTCTTTCAAAAGATTTTGGAACTCAAGACACTTTTTCCCTCGAGCCTCCATTTCCCAAAAACCGTCATGTCTGCAGTATAAAGTAAAGTGGTTTAAAATGTTCCTTTGGCATCCTCGTTCCCTGCATTCTATTATGATTGCTTAAGTTACCCATTTTGTCAATCTGTTTGGTATAAGAAGGGGTAAAAATGAATCATTTTCACCATTCCAAGTCATGAATTTCATTGTGCACTGTCATTTTCTCATTCCCATGCCCTCGAGGACATTTCTAGCCGTGTCTCGCTAATTTTTAAAAAAATAAAATTGTGTTAGAATCCTTATAAAAGCGGCACTCTTCCTATAGAAAAGGTGAGTCATTGCATAACCTCCTGGTTTTGTTTAATATCAATTTGAGTTTTGTATCCTTCTCTTCAATTTCTCCTGAAAAACCATTGTTGAGCCCCAGTCCTTTGATTTTTCCCCTCACCTTTTCATCATGAAGTTCCAATATGGGGGTATGAGCACATTTCTTCCTTAGAGACCTCTGTGCTAAACATTGGGGATAATGATTTTAGGAATTTAAATTTTGATGATTTTGGGCCCGAATTTTTGAGGACACTCTCAGTATCATATCCCAATGTATCAAGAATAATGGAACTGTCTAAGCTTCTAGATTCCCTCTCTTTGTCTAGTGCATTGATATTGTCCTAGCTTGTGCCTCTTGTTTTGATCCTGAAACCAAGGAAGTTATATATCCTCAGGGCCATGTTATTGCCAAACTTGATGCTAGTTGTATAAATGCAGCCCTAGGAATCCCTATCATTGAAGACTCCAATACTTTGACTAAGGCCCAGGCTCAAAATCTTTTTGAGAAAGAAAAAAATAGATACAAGGTAATGGTAGCTAAATCATGGCTCAAGGCCACAAAGAGAGGAGATTAAAAGTTTCCCAAGGTCCTATATGAGATCAGATTTTAAGGAAGAATTATCGATATGATAACTCTATTAAGCAAGATTGATGTGTCTACCATCCAAAAAATGAGTTCAAGTTTTGGATGTGTGTATATATCAACATCATTTGTGAGGGAAAATAAAATTTAAACTAGGGAAATATAATTGTAGGAGCGTGTTCGAGGAGGAAGGGAGAAAATGACTGGTCATGAGGTTGTTTCGATTCAAGTGTGAAGCCAACAAGAACGTGAAGACATAAAATACTCCGAAACTCATAAATGTGCAAGGAAAAATCATCAAATCCCATACATTTCTTAAGATCAAAGAGTGTAGAAATAGGAATGGGGCATGTAACTCTCCCAAAAATGTAGCCATCAAGAGGTGGGACGTACATTCCTAGAATAGTCGGTCAAATGTAACTCCTATGATGCTCTATGATGCACATAAGACCATATTGACACCCTAGGACACCTAAGCAAATCAACTATGTGGATGAATCCCATATACATAAAATAAATACACGAAAATAATATACACTAAACCCCCTAAAGCAAAGCTTAGGTGGGCACATAGATGAAAACAAGGAGAAGTGGGTCGTGACAACAAGCTCGATGAGGTCCCTATTATCTCAATTTTTCCCCCAAAAAAATTGATCAAACATGACCCCAGACAGGAAGAAATTCAAGAAATGGTTCCTTCGAATGAACCCATGCTTCAAATCCAATGAACAAGTTACAGGAAGGGTCTAGTATGGAGGAGCATGATCGGGAAGGAAGATAATAGTGTCAAAGAAGCTAGAGGCTCAAAGGAAAAGAAACGAAGAAGGTTTGAAGTATTCGGGCTCTGTAAATGACTCAGAATGAACCCCAAAATTAGCTAAGTATAGAGAGTCAGCAAAAATTTCCAAGTGTAAAAATAGTGCACCTCTAAAGATAAAATCCCAAGCCAAAGACCCAAACAAGTGCCAGGCTTCCACGTATCTAGAGCCCCAAAAGTTGCACCGGCCATTGAAAATTCTTTGACTCAGTGGAAGGTGCCAAGTGTCGGCTCGACACAATTTCAAGATGGGAGCCCAAGGCGGAGACTCAAACTTGCGCCATCCCTCCACGTGGCCAATGGTCAATAGAGGTCAAATTAAAAAGTGAGAGTGGCCCAAAATGACTAAGTATAAGAGTGCAGGCGGAAGGTGCCACGTGTCTTAATGACGCTCCTTCAAAGGTAAAATCCAAAGTAGGTTTTCAAATGAGCGTGGGCCTTCCACATGTCCCAGTCCAAAAAGGGACAGAGTTAGGGGGTTGAATAGTAAAAGTAGAGAGAGGCTCATGAAATCCATCAAGTGTTAGCGTGGTGCTACTTCAAAATTAAAATTTGGGGCAGGTTTCCAAACAAGCGCCAAGCCTCCACGTGTCCAGGGTCAGACTTTTGGCCAAGCAAAGAGACTCAGGAAAAATACAAAGAAGCCCAAGGAGCTCACGAAAGCTGCCACATGTCAATCCAAAGCATAATTTTAGAAGTGAAAGGTAGGGAAAAATCTTCAAGGTGCACAAGGCTGCCACGTGGACCCAGTACGAATAGACTCTTTCAAATATTGCGTGCCGTGACCCTAATCTTCAGATGGCCATATCTTTTGACTGGAAACGAATATTTGGGAGGGAGAAGACTTTTTGGAAACGTCTCAACACCCTCTATGCCATGGAAACATAAAATATAATTCTTAATAGGATTTAGTGGGTGAAAAATGGGAAAACTTCTTCCAGGCCATTAATACAGAATCTGATTTCTTCAACTACCAGATTATATTTTATCTAATCCGCCATTCTTCCTCCTTTAACATGCCGAACAAGTAATTGATACTGAGACATTAAAAATTTGGGGTGTATTTGAGAGGGCATTGATTGATGGTGGTTGATCTTTCAAAGTAGGATTTTATGCATATCTCAAGGTGGTCGAGCGCAGGATTTGAATTTTTCCCTCCTCTCTCTCTCTCTTATTCTTCATATATATTGTAAAGGATGGGCATATTCAAAGGGTTGGTCATTGTTTCTCCTCTGCCCCCCTCTCTCTTTCTTATTTAGGATAGAATGTGGAGTTTAAGCCTCCTCCAATGGATCTATAATGGTGTTTTCTTTCCTCTTGCCCACTGATGTTGTACCGTGTAACATTTTGGAGTAATAGAATCTATTTCGTGATGCATCTGTCCATCCTTGGCTCATTTAATTGTATCTTCTTACCTCTCATCATTACAGGGTATACTGTGCATATTCTAATGTTTGTTTTAGGTCCTAGGAGTAGTGCTTAATGGGTTTTGAAGTGGTGTTCCATGTGAAATCTATCTCTGGTCCATGGTGCATCTTGTCCACCCTCTCCTTTGCTCACCTCTCTCCACTTTCAGGCAGCTTGGGTCCGTCATCAACTACTTCCTTTTCTGGTGTATCACCACTTAGTGTAGGCTATTTCACCCTCTCTTTCTCTCTGTCCCCTTGGAATGGTTAGATTAGGGTAGAATAGGTTATGCCTGCATTGGAGTAGCTTGTGGTAGGTAGATTACGAAGCAAGAATTGAATTTCTCTGGAGGTACATCTCAAGTTTTGCAAGTCCCATAGCTTGAGAGATGGTCCCATATTGTGCAATCACACCGAATGCCCCACTTCACACCTAGGCCATTCAGGGGTGTTGTGATTCTGCACTAATAGTACCCATGTAGAACAAATATCTCAAGTAGTGAAGGAAAACTCAGTGGGAAAAGCATCCACCGTAAGAGAAAAAAACACTCTTTAATCTAAGAAATATGCCAAAGATGGGTCCCAACCATAGACAAGCCTAAAAAGGTACCCATATACAAAGGGACAATCTCATGGAAGGAATAAGAAGAAAGAAGAAGATGGAGATGAGAGGGATGCAGAAGATTCCATGGATGGATCTGAACTCTCTAACTCAAGGAAGTCTCCCACAATAGTGTCGATGATGAGATCCTCTTCCTCTAGACTGAAGAAGAGCCACCCACACCGAACTCGTATGCTTGCCCTTAGGAAGTACAAAAATGGTGTGTTGGAAGTCCTCCCACTCCATGAAGGAAACCAAAGGCAACAACATGAAGAAATATGAGTCTAGTCTACAAAAGTGTGACATAGGTCTAGCAAAGGAGTGCCAAGGAACCGAAGGTAATGCCACATGTGTAGAACTATCAGAGTGAATAAAAGGAACACCCGCATAAAGGATGTCCAAGTGATGTGAAGGCAACATTAAAACCCCCTTAATATAAAAATGATCCACAAACAATAGTGGATCGGTGAAGAACTCTAGAAAAGTGGAAGTGATAAGAGTCCCGTAAGGGGCACTTCTAACAACGGAGATGATGAATTCCTCTAAGGCACATGTAGATGGATGAGAAACCTATAGTACATCACAAGTGGGCTCGTGAAAAGACAAAAAGGTCAGGCATATACTCTGCCAATGAGGGGGCTCAAAAAATAGAAGAGCAATGTCGACATGTATAACTCACCTAGTGAAGGTAGATGAGCGAAGGGTTCTCACACACTAAAAGTGGAAAGGAGGTGGGTGAAATGATGGTATGAGGCTAAGAATTAGAATGCTTGATATCCGATGAGATGTGGGAAGTGTCAACACTCTTTAGAATAGTGAGAGAAGGAAGAGAGAAGTCCTCATTAGTACCCTTTGCATCGAATTAGGTTCACAATCCTTGTCATCAAAATAAGAACCAAGCGAGTTTGTGTTAGAAAAATTGCCATCACATGAAGAACAATAGGAGACAATTGGATCAACAACAACAACAATGTTGGTAGTATGTGAAGGGTCTCCATAGAGGGATTGAAAGATGCTCCAGATGCGGTGGGGAGGATCTGAGTCTACCACATGAAAGTGGAGAGGTCTGGAGATGTATATCATCAAGTGACCAAAAACATGGTCGCAAATGTTGAGAAAGTCCTTAAGACAATGATGATTAGTGATTGTAGGAACTGACCCAAGCAAAAAGTGTGAATAGTAAGAAGTGTGAATAGTAACATTCCATGGAAGCACATCAAACTGAATAGTTCTCTCTCCCAATAAGAAGTGGTGGAGGTTGTAACCTATAATGCTCAAGTCTGGAAAGAGCATCCTCCATGATGTGGAAGTAAGAAGTACAAGTTAAACAAATGCAAGACGTCAGACTCACCCAATAATGCATCTATGTGTAATACAACGCCCAAGACTAATAGTGACCCCCGAATGTGACACTTTATAAAGTAGTGTGTTTATAAAATTGACAATCCCATAACGTAGTTTACAAAAATCATGTAACTTTGTTGAGGATGTTGTATGTTACATCGAGGTTTATGCCACATGTAGAGTTGAAGCCAAGTGGATCTGCACAAGAGTGCCGGGGCTAGATATCATTTAAAGGAGATAAAGCCACATGTCTAGGGTCAAAGCCATGTAATGAGTAATGGATGAAAGTTTATTCAACCGAGGAACCAAGCAAAGTGATAAATCGAGCCCAAGCGTTAAGGAGATAAGTAACACCGAGATGTAGTGTTGAGGAAGTTATCCTATGGGAAATGGTGGGTGGTTACTCATGACGATTTCAAGCAAGCGAGACCAAGTCGAACACACTTTTGATGGGGATATGAATGAGGAAAGAGCATGGGTAGAACAACAAACCAACCAAAGCTAGAGCCATCAATGCAGAGTGGAACATGGAACACGAGAAGTGATAGCAAACATGAGTACACAGATGATGTAAATTAGCCTTTAGAAGATCAAAACCACAACCACACGTGTAGTAGACTTTGAGCGTAACTAGATGCTAATGCAATGCGAAATTCTCGAGTTAGGAACAAGGCTACCTGAGAAAATAGGCAAATCATAGAATGCATGGTGAAACTCTAAAGCACGAGTCACCAACACAGAGAGGAACAAGCTAGTGCAAGAGGGAGCTCATTCAAGCACATGAGTGTGGGTGGTCAAGGTAGAGATCCTTCAAATGCGAGATCGGAGAAACCACGTAGTAGCTAGGGGTATCTAATAGAGACTAGAGATCTGAAAAATAAGTAGAGCCAAAACACATGTCGTTCAACCCAAAACATGAGTCGACATAACAATTTAGGTGTTAATACATCCATGTAGAAACAAGCCTCGAGCTAGCGATCTAAGACAAGAGCAATCCAAACCCAAGATGTAGAGGCTGAAATGTGTAGTAGCCAAGTGCATGAGCCAATAGAAGAAGCGAGAAGTTCATAAACGAACACAACAAAAGTATGAGAGGAGAAAGTTTTCACATAAACCCCGTTGATAAACCTAAAAGTAAACCACGAACACGAAAACGAGCTAGGATTTTTTTATACCATATAGGAGTGTGTGCTGAGGAGGAAGGGAGAAAATGACTAGCCACAAACTTGTGTGGATTCAATTATGAAGCCAAAAAATCTTGAAAACAAAAATACTCCAAAACTCAGAAATGTGCAAGGAAAAATCCTCAAATCCCATACATTGCTCAAGATCAAAGAGTGTACAAATAGGAGTGGGGTGTGTAACTCTCCCACAAATATGGGAGTTACATTCCGGAATAGCCGGTCAAATGTAACTCCTATGATGCTCTATGACGCACGTAAGACCATAATGACACCCTAGGACACCTAAGCATGATGAATCACCTATGTGGAGGAATCCCATGTACATAAAATAAATACATGGAAAATAACCTACACTAACAATAATATGTGAAAACCTAAGTGAGAAACTCGATGGATGTGTAGCAGAGTAATAACTTTCATATGACATCCTACCTTATGTACACAATTACAACCTATAGAGTGTGGGTAGGGTTTTCTCCTCAAGATGATAAGAAAAGCGCACTTTTATTTATGATTTCTATCAAAAACTCACTTTTGTGAATAGTAAATTTCATCACAAGAGGGTAAATGATGTTTTCAAAATGTTTATAGTTAGACTCCTGGAGGGAAACATAGTGAAAAGAGTGTCTGCAAAAGTAAAATAGTTGATTTCAACTTATGGCAACCTCTTCATTCAATTCAGAAAGTTTTCCTACATAAGACTAACTGGTTTTGAAGGTGCACCCAACAAGTTACCCATGTATTGTAGTGATAAATTGGTCCTTGTGGAAGTTTGTAGACAACTAGATATGCTACATAGGACATGTAGGGATAAGAAAATCATTGGCATCCAATTTCCTATCTCCTTGGGAAACTATACATGTAGATTTGCCATGGATGCTTGGAATGTTGAAAGTATAATTACTGGATTCAAGCTCCATTCATACCAGAGAATATCCTTCTTTAATATTAAGGAGTTCATTTCAAAGCATTTGAGGATGTCCTATTATCATCTTCCCACCATTGAATATTATTGGGCAGATTGTATTGATGAATATGAAGTGAGGAAGAGGTATTTGGGATACTTTCTCTATAACAAATCAAGTATTTCAAGGTGTATCAAATTCAGATTCTTGAGGACCTAGAGGACGATAATGAGAATTTGTATTCTGCTAGAGTATATTAAAACTATTCAACATATGCCTCTCGACTATTGATTGGTCCCAAAAATAAAAGGATGATCCTTTATATATGAACAATCCAATAATTATAAGAGCAAGACAATGGTTCAATAAAATGATGAAGGAATATAAGCAAGAAATGAAACAATATTATTCTCAGAAGCCTCTAATTGACTCAAGGAAGTCTCCACTCTTCAAGAGGTTCCTGCTTAACTAACTCCTTCTTCACCTTTGGATTCAACAACCAAAGTGTATACAAAGAAAGAATAAGGCCAAGGAGATAGAAAAGATTGATGAAACACTTGAGAAGGAGGTAGAGCAAGAGAAGACTCATTAATCAACTAAAGAAGTTGTCCCTGAGATTGAAAAAATATCTTAGCCTTCAGAAGGAGAAGATAAAGTCACAAAAGAACAAAAAGATGAATATGAGAAAGAGGATGAGGAGTATGAAAATAATGAATAAGAGGAAGAAAGTGTTGAAGAAGAAGAAGACAATGAGGGAGATCATGCAAAAACCATAGAACTAAAAGCTAGAAAAATAGGTGTCTCAAGGTCTAAACTTCAAGTCAAAAGACCATCTTTCTCTACTTTTGAGATACCTACTCTTGAATTCCCTGTTACTCACTCTCTTAGTCCCCCTAATGTTCTTGCATTGGCTCCTCCTCCGGCTCCACCTTCCAGTGATTCCTTCACACGGGTTCAACCCATGATTGATAACAGGAAGAGGAAGGATTCTTCGATTGTTGCTCCCGGATTTGATGCGAGTCACTGCTGTACTTGGCACAACTCCTTTTCCTCCACTAAAGAAGGCCAAGAAAACCTCTTGGTTGGTTTTTGATTCAAAAGGACAAAAATTCTTGGAAATTTCTAAGCCAAAGGGAGATAAGGATGAAAAGTATATTTCACTGTGGTAGATATGGAATTGAAAAGGATCTCACTTGGATAATCCACCCCTGAAGGAGAGGTACAAAACCTTAGGGAAATTATTTCTAAAGTGATTGAGAGAGTGGAGAAAGGAAAACAAACTCAAGAACAATTAGAAGAATAAGTTCAGGTTCTTTCTAATTTCATAAAATCCTTCCTCTTTTGACAAAATCCTTCTTGATCCCACTCCTCTCTTCACTCCCTTCTACACCTATTCTTTCGAGGAAGATATCAAAGCCATCAAATAGATCCACAAGCATGCCTCATTTGGTAGAGATGTTGAGGCATTGGTGCAAGGTAAGCAAGTTTCTAGACTGAACTTCATTGATGAATATTACAAGATGTATGACTATTTCTATGCACCCAGATTAGTTCAATTAAAAATCAGGGATATTGAGAAAGAACTCATGAAATGGTTGGAAATATTCAAGATTTAAGGATCATGAGCACCACTGATGAAAAGTTTCTTCTCTCCCACAAGATCTTTGATGATTTCAAGAAAAATATATACAAGAAGTGGGTCTAAAATTTTGAGTGGAAGATTAGATTTCTTGAAGAAGCTACAAATGAACTGAAGAATATGGTATAAAAGGGGGAATCATTCAAATTTGAGATATTTTTTGACTTATAGGCTCTCCGATGCCAATTCTATAAAGATAATTATGCAGTAAAGGATTTCAGTGGATGAAGTTAAATCCAAATTCAGTGCACTAATCAAGGAAGACTTATTCAAAGCTGAAATAGTCAACAAGGAGAAAATGGAGGAACTTTCTGAGATGCATAATGTTGTTGTAGAAGCCAACAAGGGCTTGCTACATAATGGAGGAATTGCAAAGGAAATGGAGTATTCTCTTGGTAACTAGTTAGCTACCATGGAAAACAAAACAATTCCAAAGGATATGGAGTATTCTCTTGGCAATCAAGTTAGCTACCATGGAAAACAAAACAATTCCAAAGGATATGAAGATTTCTAATGCTCTAGCCAAGTTCAAAATCCATGTCCTTAAAGTGAAGATTCCAGCTATGCCACTCTTCAATATTTCTTCTTTAAGTGTTTAGTCTTTTCTATCTAGTTGTTATATTTTGATGTTAGCTTTATCATTTTGAAAAGTCAAAATTTTAAGTAAAGTTGGCTTATGTAATTAATTAATTAAAAGATAATTAGTTAGATTTTTTTTTACAACCACCCCTTAGCCTATATAAGGCTTCTTTTTCATTGTAAAAGGGTTGGATTTTGGTGTTTTGGAATGTAAAAATACAGAACTTTTAAGATCAATACAAAAGAAGATTTATCTCCCTCTTATCTGTGTTCTTTCTATTTCTCTTCCTGAAATTATGAATGTGAATCTTAGTATATTTGAATCTTGAAACTGTGTGTTCAATCCATTGAATATAGTGTGAAGAAATTTGTGTCTGGTTACATTTATATTTCATGGGTTTTCAGATATATTAATTCATATGTTCTTGAAGTCTCTTGTATGCATTAGTAGGATATAAATCTCTAGTCTCGATAAGAAATTTGTATATAATAAATCAATAAAATGTAGAAGATAACACAACACCAGATATATGGGGGCCAAGATGCCCAAATATGCAGAATAATACCCTTAAGGTAGGGCAACACCATACAATGCTCCTTAAGGAAGGAGTAACTCCACAATCTCCCAAGATGGGAATCCACTTCGAGGGGGACACCTCCAATATACCTCTACCAAGTATAATAATCAACTCATACATATATTACCCCTCATAATGATACTCACATCCTTTAAATAGGATGGGTAATACCTAATCCTAATGTAGGCCAACCCCTTACCCAATATAATTAATTCCTATGTGAGCCCATATAACTAAGGGGATGTGTGCCACATGTTGGCATCTCCATCAACCCATATACATTATATTATCATATCCCATGTGAACCCATACATATAACTAAGGGGATGTGTGCCACATGTCAACATCTCCATCAACCCATATATATTATATTATCATATCCCAAGGTACATAGTATTGCCTCCCTCTTTGACATGTTTCATCCCCGAAACATAAGAAGAAGCCATATAATGAGTGTGCTTTAAATTATTGCACACTTGTTGCCATGCTTGATCATCTAACCACCCATATGAAATCCTAGTGGGTGATGTTACTCCAAACATGATTCCATATTCCATTGTGTGCATCTGATTCCATCCTGGTCCATATGTGTTCCTCCTTGGCATCCATGCATATCCATAATTATTATTCATGTGATTCCATGACATATAATTATTGTTCCATCGATTCCATGTATAGTCAAAATTATTACTCCTCCAATTCCCTGTATATCCATATAGATTGCTTCTCTTGTGTGTCCTAGCATGTCTCCATGATTTTTTTCTCTCATGATGATGTGGGTGTCTATATATGGTGCAACCTTAATATGCTTAACCTTATCAATCTTTTCCTCCACTTTCTTTTCCTCTTCCAACTTGTTTGCTATTTCTTTTTTCTCTTGAGTAGAGAAACTATTTTTTACTTTTTCATCATGTTCTTCATCCTCTCCTTCTGATTCATCCTTATTCCATTCTTCACCATCTTCAAATTCATGTTCATGATCCCATTTTACATTACTTTTTTCCTTGCTAAGTGTGATATCTTGCAATGTAATTTTCTTTCTCTTGTACCATAATTTCATGAATTTCTTTTTCACATTAATATTAACTATTCCCAATGTCTCTAACCAAGGATATCTAAGAACAATATCCATACCATCCATATCTAAAGCATAAAAATCTGAATGTAAAACATATTTATCCATAGAAAGCTTTAAATCTTCAAAAACTTGAATATGCTTACCATCCATGTATGCTTTGTTTGCACATGTAGATTTTGAGCTACATCCATATTGATGAAGTTATATTTGCTGCTAGGGTTTATGGAAACAATTACCTTTTTTATTTGAATGCACCCTTCAAATTGAAATATTGAAGCTTCCTCCTTGGAGATGCACTATCTTATGTAGCAGCTTCATCATCAACATTTTCTTCTTCTCGCACCATCAACATTTTCTTCTTCCGGACCATCAACATTTTCTTCTTCTTCTTCTTCTTCTTCTTCTTCTTTTTTTAACAAAATTGTCTTTCTTTTTTGTTTCCCATCTAGCTAAGAAAATATCCTCCATTTCCTTCCAATCCCAATCCAATAGATCTATATCCAAATAAGAATACCAATGTCACACTTTCCCACCAAGATGAAGATAAAAATAACCCATACTAAACATTCTTCAAAATACATTTGTTTAAATTGTATCCACCATTTTTTTGCATCAATTTCCCCATTACCATAGAAAATTGGTATATCCATGATGCATAAAAATTAGGATTTCACATACTTACTCCTTTGAAAAATATTTTACCTTATGATATCGTCCATGATTCAGCCTCAAATCTGAAACCATAAAGAAGTAACCCCTGCTAAAATTTTGAGATATTTCCGAAAATGTAAGAAATTCAGGAAAATTTCTCAAATTGTGGCCTATGGAGTAAAATAGTGAAAAAATAAAAATAAAATAAATCTAACAAAATATATCCAAAAATTATAAAATTTTGTTGGTATTATCTTTTAATATATTAACATCAACTCAAAAAAAATTATTTCATAATTCGTCATTATTAAGAAGATATAGACGAAATTGTAGAATTAGGGTTTCAACCCTAAAACGGACACAACTTTTGCAAAACAACTCCAAAAAATATGAAATTTGGAGGGAAGATCACTTGAACTATGTATCCACTCCTCACAAAAAAATATATATAAAAATTCCATGCCGATATCCAGATATAGATGAATCACCAACATTAGGGTTTCATCCCACAAATTACTTGGATCACTGCTTTGATACCACTTGATAAGAACTTTGCATATAATAAATGAATAATTTGCAGAAGATAATGCAACACAAGATATATGGGGGCCAAGATTCCCTAATATCAATATATGCAGAATAATACCCTTAAGGTAGGGCAACACCATACAATGCTCCTTAAGGAAGGAGTAACTCCACAATCTCCCAAGATGGGAATCCACTTCGAGGGGGACACCTCCAATATATCTCTACCAAGTAGAAGACTCAACTCATACATCCATGACATGCTCATAATGATACTCACATCCTTTAAATAGGATGGGTAACACCTAATCCCAATGTAGGCCGACCCATTACCCAATTCCTATGTGAGCCCATATAACTAACTAAGGGGATGTGTGCCACATGTCGACATCTCCATCAACCCATATACATTATAATATTATATCCCATGTGAACCCATACATATAACTAAGGGGATGTGTGCCACATGTCAGCATCTCCATCAACCCATATATATTATATTATCATATCCCAAGGTACATAATGATCTCTATGTCTCGAACATGTTGCCTTCTTCACTTATTGCCTTACAATAGTGAGTAATCTTGCATACCGAAGAAGAATAATTGTATTCTTGACCGATGGGATAGATTGAACTTTATGTCCCCAATTCACTCATCTTCCTCATTTAATTTTTTTTTGCTCCTCTAAAACCCTATTCCCTATCCATCTTTTGTATTGAGAATATCAAAATATGGAACTATTCCCCTACACCAAAATCCTCATTCAAAAAAAGTTAGTTTGTATATTTGTAAATAAGTAGATTCTCAAGTTTTTGGTGAATAAGGGAACCTCCCCATAAAGAGGAGGGACCTTTGTCCCCGAATCTGTTGTTGGTGTCTTAAGACAAAATTTCCAACCGACAAACATGATTCAAACTACCTCTTAATGTGGTGTTGATCAACTTGCTACTTCATTTCGTTTTGTGTCCATGTTGAATTCTCCTTAAATTAAATTAAGACTTCTTGTTGGTGTCGATTTTTATCCTCCACTACTCTAACCTTCTAGTGTACCCTTGATAAAGATGTAATGGATGGTATTTAGTACCCAGAAAATTACATAAATGGATACATTCTATAATAATCATGGAAGGAAGTGTTATACAGCCACTTCATTAGGGGTAGACAATTCGAACCCATATTTTATGTATATTTGAAGTGAAATAGTATGAATATCATTCTAGGAATTTTTAACCAATTCTATACCCATCATATTGAGGATGATAGGATGAGTTATGTTTCAATTGAGTAACTAGAACTAAAAATAGACTATTCTAAGAATTACGGGTAAGGATAAGATCTTTGTCACTTACTATGATACTTTGAGTACCATGGAACTTATGATTTGTTTCCATAAAAGTAGATACTACTATTTTTGTGACAATGGGTGTGATAAGGAACAAAAGTGAGCATATTTGGTGAGCCTTTCCACCACTACCATGATTTAAATTTTCAGTTTTGACTTGGGAACCCCTATAGTGAAATTTATTGAACCCTCCTCCCATCGGTGTTTAGGAATAACTAAGAATTCTAGAAGTCTAGGTATCTTAATTGTCTCACCCTTATTTTGCTAACACACCATAAAATTTTTCACCAAATTATTGACATTCCCCTTGAATGCTTCATAGTATAATTTTTATTGATCATATTAAAATACCTCAAGAATCCTAAATTATCCCTATTGGAGGTGCACAAATTTGTGCAAGAACCTTTTGTTTTAGTGTTTAATTATTGCACATGTTCAACCTATCATTATTTCAAAAAGTGGCCCCATTTCACATTTCTTTTGATATGCTTGAATATTTTTGTGATTATGGATCAAAACCTATACATCCTCATCATTTTGACTTTCAGTTATGGCCTCATCCACTCTATCATATTATAACACACACACTACATATAATAGTGATTCTATGGGATCATCCTTCTTAAAGAGGACATCAACCACATCGTTTTCCTTCCTTGTCTTGTAGTGATCCAATGTTTTGCTACACTAATTGAAACCTTTATTAAGAAATAATTTATATTACCATGATCGAGTCTTCACCTTTAAGTTTCTTCCCATCAGAAAACCTCTATTATTTAAGAACATGAAGGATAGCCATAATTTCCTTCTAATATAAGGTTTTTTAACAAATTCTTCCCTTTGATTTGGTGACTTTTAGAAGTTATGGGACATCCTTATTTCATGAGTACCACCTCCATTCCATACCTTGATATAAAATTCAACAATGAATTCCTTTATAAAATACGGGGTAAACATAATTGGAGTGGTGCAGATATCCTCCTTTATCTTCTAAAATGCATTGGTGGTTGGTTCTTTCTACTAGGAGTCATTCTTTAATAAGGTGGTGAGTGATGCTACTACGGTGCCATATTTCTTCATGAAATGATGATAGTACCTTGTTAACCCAAGGAATATGTAGATATTATTCAAGGGTTTTTCGATCTTTCCATTCCACCATGGCCTTGATATTGTGATGGTTTATCTTTATCCCTTCGTGTGATAAAATATGAGCCAATTACTCCACCTCCTTCGAGCTAAAATAACATTTTGAAGACTTGTCATAAAAATGATTATGTTTCATAGTGAGTATCTCTTGATCCAAATGTTGTAAGTGTTATTTGAATGTATTATTATAGATTAATATGCCATCAAGAAATACCTAGAGAAAATTCTACAAAAATTGGAAAAATATACTATTCATTAAACTCTAAAAGGTATAGGATGCATTTATTAAGCCAAAAGGTTTGAAATAAAATCATAATTATGATCACATATTCTAATAGTTTTCTTTTTTATATCCTCATTATTGATCCATATTTGATGATAACCCGAGTGAAGATCAAGCTTAGTAAAATAGACATCCACATGAAACTCATCTAGAAAATAATTAATTACGGGAATAGGAAACTTATCTTTGATTGTTTACTTGGTGAGTTATATATAATTTAGTCACAAATTCCATGTCCATCCTTCTTGTGCACCATTACAACTAGAGAATAATATGAAATTTGGCTATCGATAATACGTTCCTCCAATATCCCTTGTACCATATTTTCAATATCACTCTTTCAAACCTATGTATGCCTATAAGGATTTATCTTTGGGTGGTTGAGTACCCGAGAGTTGTCAAATAAGATGATAATGCTCTCTTCTTTATGGTAGATATTTTGGCATCACTTCATAAGAAATTTAGCGGTTATAAAGAACTGAAAAATAAACTGTTGGTGTGTATGTTCTTATTGTAACTTCTATGCAAAATATATGTACCAAAACTCATCTTCTCCCTTATTGATCATATTCTATATCTGGTGTGAACTAAAAATATATGCTTATTTTTTGAACATACTAAAAATTTCAAATGTATTTCCCTCATGATGAAATCTCATGACAAATTCTTGTAAAATAATCTCAGCCATTCCCAATGTTGTGAGATATTATACTCCTAAAACATTGTATTCTCCTCCAAATTAGAGTGGAAAATATATGATATTCAAATCTATACTCACCCATGATGAGTTTGATACTATGGAATTTCCATGAGAAACTAATTATTCCACCATTTTAAATCATTACCTAAAATTTTAGAGCACGATAACAAAATAGTTTAACCATGCCATAAAATTATTATTGACGAAATTAGTGGGTTCTCTCGAGTCAATTAAAACTATTACTATCTATTTATCCAAAAAACCCACAAAAATGAGGGTTTTAGTAGTGATAATTCCAAAATATATATGACATGAGATGGTTAGATAGAAGTCATCTGATTCCCTTTTCACTTCTTCCTCTATCTCACCCTCCATTTCCTCATACTCTTCATTTTCCTTGGCACCTTAAATGTAGAACAATTTCTTATCTTATTTATGACCTCAACTATACTTTTTCATTGTGGAAGAATAACCATTTTAACCTTTTGCATTAAAATTTTTAAGGAGTCGACATACTTGGATGGGGAAATGATGGTGTTATTGTGAGGTTTCCCTCATCTCTCGAAGAAATACAATGATCGAAAATAGGGGTCAAATAAATTAATTAATTGAATAACATAATACAGATATATAAGAGTTATCCTATAACCACTCTTCTAGAATATAAGCAATTTGATGTAACAACTCACAATCCTATAATCTCTCAACAATATCCTATGTGAGTTATATTAAAAACTCATTTACAAATCTACTAATATATTTCCCATAAATGCTAAAAAATAACTTACATAATATAATTTCTCACCAAAAATGTGAGTAATAACTTAGGATTTTCCCAACATTCCCCCCTTAGTACAAACATGGGGAGAGAATTTATTCTAGAGTTTCATTATTGATTAGCCTTGTTCTTTTATTTCTTATATTGATGGACATTTGATGTTTTCTAAGTTTACATTCCTTCCGAGAAGCTTAAATAATGTCGAATATTGGTTTTCACCGAAAATACACTGTTATAACAATTGTGACCCCTTATATATAACTAGGGTCACAATTGTTATAAATGAATATATTTTCAGTGAAAACCAATATTATACATTATTTAATCCCGTGAGAGAAATGTAAACCTAGAAAACCTCAAATGTCTAACAATCTAAGAAATAAAATAACAAGGATACCAATGATGCAAATCTAGAATAAAAGCTCTCCCATGTTATAACCAAGTGTATATATAAGGGGTCACAATTTTTATAACTCGAGTGTATTTTTAGTGAAAACCAATATTCTACATTATTTAAGCTCATGGGAGGAATGTAAACTTGGAAAACCTCAAATGTCCAACAATATAAGAAATAAAAGTACAAGACCAATCAATAATATAACTCTAGAATATATTATCTTCCCATCTTCACACTAAGGGGGTAATGTTGGGAAAATCCTAAGTTATTACTCACATTTTGGGTGAGAAATTACACACACACACACACACACACACACACATGTATGTATGTATATGTATATGTATATGTATTAAAAATAATTCATTTCCTTATTCACAAATATTCTCCTTTTTGAACAATAATCATTCCCCTCTTACCAAAAATAAATTCCATCATAGGAAATTATATCTCCCCTTTTAAAAGTATTAACCCACTTTACAAAAACATCACCTTTATAAAACACCCCCTTACTTTTTACCTTATCACTTCTACAATTCAAAAAATCATCTCAAATAATTTTTTTGTAAAAAAACTTTGATTTACACATAGACCTCCTCTCACCTTGAGTTCCCTGCACAAAATTAGAGGGAAATGGCTAAGCTCTTTACATAATGTACCATATACATAAATATTCACATACATACATTAAATTGATGTGATAATTTGACATGTTGTTAGTTATCATGTCGAGTCTAAAAATATATTTTTATTGGTAAATACATAAGTGTTTTTGTAAGTAGTCTCAATGCTTCGGTAATTGTTGAGTTTGTCAATACATGCCCTCTAAGAGCACATGTCACATGTTTGAACTATAGGGGTTGAGGTAGTTTTTAGTTGAAAAGTAGTGTGTTTTTCGACATAAATGAGAAACACAATGTTTTTTAACATAAGATTGAAAAAATTACAAATAAAATGATAGGAAAGAATAGGGTGTATGTGTCATGCATGCCCATAAATGGAATATGTATAGAAAATAGCCATCGCAAACCACCAATTGAATTATCAACTTGTTTGAACACAAATGTATAAAATTTGCTTTAATTTTTATATAATGGAAATTTTGAATTAAAAACATAAATTTTATTCAGTTTATGGTTAGGGGGACTTGAATTTTGTCATGGTATTAAATTTTTATTTATCGGTGTGTTGTTTGAATGATATGAGGGTGAGTACAAATGGGGAAAGATGAATATTTCCACTATCGAAAGAAGATTCAAGTCCACCAAATAGAAATGCCGAGTTAGGCTTGAAGAGGGATAAGTTATATATCATCTATAGGGATCTCATTGTATGTTTGAGTCACATGATAAATATATTGTGAATATTAAGGATGTTGAGTTAGAGGAGGTGATTTTCAAAATTCTACAATGACATTCAAACTCATTTTCACGACTACACAATATTAACGCTCAAACCCACATAGAGATCTAATGGAGATTTTTTTAGGTATATCATGTGGTTATGCCCATAAAAATAGTCTTTTATTTGATGTCATTTTTCTCATGTATATTCAATGTACCTAGAAAATCTTTAATTTTATTGAAAAAGTACAAGATTTGAATCTAACTAAAACATAATGTGTTTACAAGTCAATTATAACATTTTTGGGCATTCTAGAATCATTGGTGAGGTCAAATTTTCTCCATAATGTTGTATAAAATTGTTTTCCTAAATTTTTTTTTACAAAACCACACCAAATCACCTAAATAATGTGCATTTATGAACTAATCTAAACAAATTTATTTTTCAAAACAAAAAATTAAACGGAAGTGAAAACAACAAACAAAATGAATAGAGTGGAAACATGAGGATTTTTCAAGTGAATGAAAAATGTCTTCATGTTACACATGGAATTCACTACATGCTTGTTGATAGAAAGTGCTAGAAGGGGTGGATCAACAAAGCAATGGAATTTTCACGTGCTCGCACTACATAAACATTGTGTTGTACTTGACTAAGAGTGAAATAAGAACAATTAAAGTGGTTTGAGAAACCTAATATGATACCAAATGTGAGGTTTTCCTCATAAATGGAGAGATCCAACACTCAAAAATACAATTCAAGTCAATTAATTAATTCAATAACACAATACAACTATATAGTTCTCCAATAACTACTCCCTATATTATAGGCAAGTTGTTATAACAATACACAATCATATGATCTCTCTAAAATCTTTAATGTGATTTAAATTAAAAATATCACTTCCAAATATACTGATATATTTTCACACATACTAATGAACTAACTTATATAATATCTTGTTGTAAATGTGAGCACTAGCCTAGGAGTTTCCTAACATATGTACACTCTCTACCCCCGCGAATGGTATTCTTTTGACCATATCTCTTTCATATTAACTATAGGAAAATATGACACACTCTAATAATGAACTTGGGTTAAATATGTAAACATAATTTTGGATTCTATCATTGATCCCTACCAAAAATAAATTTTTGAGGTTATCATATGTGATGTAAGCAACCCACAAGGATAGGTTGATTAATTGTTAAATATAATCCTTGCTAGGCCATGTGTTGCCTCAATTTTTCTACTTAACTAAAGTAGTTCTATGTCTTATTTTTATTGTAGTATGTGAATTTCATCAGTGAAATCAAACCATGTGATGGTAAATCATTTATTATTCTTTTAAGAAAACAACCATATATACCAAATGAAATTCAATTCTAGAAAAAAAGATACTTCAATTACCTATTGTGTACAAGAAGTTTCATGTAAATAAAAATATTTTTCATTTGAGTGGTCCAAGTTATCAAAGACTTCCCATTAAACTTGCACATCTCTACCTTTGGTATAATTTTATTGAATCCCATATTAACTTTGATTGAGTTTTTAGACACTCAAATTTGGCAATCTATCCTTTAATAATTTCAATCTTGACATTGCACACTTGTATGGACAAATACACTCTCCTCACTCTTGCTTCACACACTCGATAGTTCTTTGATTAATTTATTACCTTTTCAAACATCTTTTTGTCAATTATTGAGGTTTTATAACATAAAATACATTTAAAGGAAACCATCCTCAGACCTAAAAATCAAAAATATAATTTTTCTCTCCTTTCCAAAACCATAGGTTTTGGTCGATATTGACACATGTTAATCCTAACCCTATTATATGGTTTTGTACTAACATGTTTTGGGCCCAAACTCTTAATTTCATCATCTTCATATGGAATAATATTCCATCTTGGTTAGCATTTCACAAAAAAAACCATCAGAATCCTATATAAGCAAGTCCATCATGCCTCATTTAGGAGCCTGGCACTTTATGTTCTCCTCATGTTTAAATAAGCACAAAAGTAACTTATTACTCCCTACATAGTGAAGTAACTAATGAAAACCAATTATGGAAGCACCCGCTATGGGTTTGAAGTCTCTTCCTAGATCTATGAGTCTCCATCTTCTTTCCACAAACAACCAAAGAGACCCTTCCCAAGTATTCAACTAAGTGTGAAACTGAAGCAAGGCATTGTCAAAGCATGGTTGTTAAGTTATTATTGCTTTAGATATCACATGCTAGGAGAATCCCATGCACTTTGATAACTCTTCGAGTAGTAGTGACATTGATGGTGGAAAGAGGTTCCCACAACCCACCTAAATTTGTTTTATAGGAATTCTTTCTTGCACTAATATGGTTTGAGGGTTTGAGAAGAGTTTACATAGCCATGTCAAAGGTGAGTGAAGAAGACCAACATGTATCAAAAATAATTGAAAGGTAGGAGAATCACTTAGAAAGTTACAGTACCATATTTCAAGTAGGCACAAAACCATATAGTAGGGTTATAAACGTACATATGGTCTTGACCTATTTCTACATTTTTACCCAGATTTAATTTGAGGTGCTAGTTCCACTAATGAGGCATTTTTAACTTCAGATCAGCATGTTCATGTATTCAGATCACTCAGACTGTTCTAGAACCACAAAAAATTAGCTAAGTGAAAATTTTTCTTTATGTTTTGATAGATTTTAGATATATAACCACTTTATGAAGTGTTATTCTGATTTGCACAATTAATGTTGGAAGCTAATTAAATTAGAATATCAACCTGTAACAATAGTTCATCCTTTTTATGCATGTTATTTATGAACATTCTAAATATTAAAAAGGTTGAAATTAATCACGCTAAAACTGAAATAATTTGGTGAAACCGACTCCTAATCGAGAATCATAGCCTTAATCCTAGTTACTTTAGAGTTTTTATTTCTAATTTGATTGATAGTCTTTCCATGGATCCTCCTATTTCCCTTTTTCTTATCTTAATTGTGATCTTACCTATCAATTATATTTTGACAAGGCTCTCCAACATATTTTAATAAACCCTAATATTGATATTTCTTATGTCCTTTTGATTATTCCTAAATGTCTCAACTTTCACACAGATCCTATTTATTTATTCATGACAATGGGATCCTCTCTATATTAAAGTCTACATCAATAAGACACTGCTTAAGTGGGTCCTAATTGATAATGGTTTGGGGCTTAATATTTGTAATATTTATTTCTTGCATCTTTTAGGTATTCATATTTAATATTTATCTCCCTCTACTATTTCTATTTGTGGCTTTGATAACATACCCCATTAGCCATTAGGTCATATCACGTTGCATATCACATTGGGTTCACACACTCTTCCTATAATTTTCCATGTCATGCCTAATAATCTTAGTTATAATTTATTATTAGGATGCCCATGGATTCATGCTATGCATGCCATACCTTCTACTCTCCATGGGTGTCTCAAATACTCTCATCAAGGAAATACATAGACCATTAAGGCTGATCCGGATCCTTTTAAATATTGTGCTAATACAACTCCTCAAGAACCTTCATTCCCTTGCATATGGAATTGCTAACCTTCTTACCAATATTATGGAATTGGATATCAATATTTCTCGCAACATGGATTTACTTGTCAATGGATTAGACGTTATGATCAAGGTATTTCCCATCCTATCACACTTAATTCACAACAAACTAAAGAGGGAATTGGATAATTTTTACATCCTTTGAACAAACCTACTATAACACTTATATTTCTTCCCACCTCACAAAAAATTTCACCAAAAGTATTAACTACACATTCTATGTATACTTTGTAATTATTTATACCGGATCTTATTGATGATATTTTTTCTTTGCACATCCCTTCACTCGATGAATTTTCTAATGGAGAGTCTCTTCTCAAATATGTGGACGGATATGAGGATATCCTTACCTTCTTTCATAAGAGTAGGATTCCTCACACATTACGATCTCATGTGTACTTTGGTGAATATATATTATTTTCAATACATATCTCAATCCTCTTGACACCATCCGAAAAACACCGTATATTGAATATCAATCCTATTTGTTTAATGAGGAAACTACATCCTTTAACATCAATACAAGTGACAACCCACATTTGGTGTTTCTCTCTGCGCCCTTAGTGATACAAAGTGGACTATGATAAAAAAATTCCTCTAGGATTATCCCGATATTTTTCTTGGAGATATAATGACCTTTCTATGATTGACACCTCCATTTTTGTGCATAATATTGTTTTGCATGTTAATTATAAAATGGTCCAAAAAAATATTTAAAAATACATCATTGTGCGTTCCTTTTGATAAAGAAATAAATTTAGTAGATCCTTGATGCTGCATTTATTCATGCCATGGTTTATCCATATTGGGTGTCTAATATTGTTCTTTATCTAAACCCAATGGTGAAATCCATTCCTATACTAATTTTTGGGACCACAATAACTCTTTCCCAAAAGATAAATTCCCTCTCTTGCACATAGATTTTATAGTTGAATCTACTTGGATACAACATGCTTTCATTCATGGATGGTTTTTCTAAGTATAATCAAATCAAAATAAATCCCAAGGATCAATAAAATACTTCTTTCACCACCCCTCAGGGCACCTTCTATTACATTGTTATGCATTTTAGTTTAAATAATACTACCACATATCAATAGGTGATGACACATATCTTTCATGACTACACCTATAGACACCTGATTTTGGTACCCTATATTATTTATCCATGCTCCTCATATTCACACTCAAAATATAAAACTTATATTATTATTCCTAGAACATAAAATCACTCATGTTAAATTAAACTTTACCCATAGTAAAAATCTTTTTACTCATCCTAAATGACTTAAACCACCCTAATCACTTAAAATTCATCCTAACCCATTTTAATATTGACCCCTTAACCTCCCAAAGATCCTCTACATATTCCTAACCATATTCACTCGTCCCCATGCATGAATTAACCCATTTGGAAGTGATTGAACCCACTTCCAAATAATATTCCCCACCTTCTTTGGGTTGCCAACAATTTTAACTAATCACCGATGATTATATAAGCAACATTAAACCTCCATGAAACAGATCCTCAAGAATTACAATGAAACTCTGTTACTCTAAAGACTTAGAATACTACATTTCACACATTTTTACACCTCCAACATTCCTATCACATCCTTGAATATTTGTAAACTATGTAAGATTCCCACCACACTATGTTCTAATATTTCTTAAAAGTAAGCTTTTGTCTTCTATTTTCATATTCAATTTTTCAAAAAGTCATATTAAAGACCATATTAATTCATAAATTAATTATTGCATATCCAATTTACATCCTATCAAAGAATCAACATTTTCCACAATAATCATCAAATATTTTCCAAAAATATTCATGACCCTATATAATCGTTAGCAATTCCTCGTATTTTTATCACTTTAATCACATTTCTCATATTTGCAATCAATATATCAACCTATTTTCTATCTAATATTCCTTTTTCATGTTGTTTATTTATGTAGATGATTATACCAGGTTGGTCATAGTAGGTTACTAGCATATATGAACTTTCTATCATCCAACAACCCTTTGTCTACGAGAAATTCGACATCGCACACAATTTGAGTATTTGTGCCATCTCTTTGACACCAAACATTGACGAAATCAAAGAAAAGATTAAAGTCATACAATAATAACAATACACTATTGAACAATCTTGCTTTGAATACTTGAGGATTTTGAGTTTTCCGTAGCTATTTCTTGGGATTATCATCACACAAAGAAGGATCTATCTATCCCTATGTATTTCTAGTCATAATTTTATTGTTAATTATCTTGCTATCATTATAACTTGATTGTAAGATGAGTTGACACCATTCAAAGAATCCCTTTGGTTCATGGGATCAACATTTTTCGAGAAAATCATTATCTTTTATCTAATATCTCTCTTGTTTATCTATCTTTGTGTATAGGTTCCTCTCCTATTCTGAAGCAGGAGTCCCACATCCATTTTAAATTCACACATATTGACATTGGATGGTCAATGTAGGTATCGTTAAACCCTTCCTTCATATGATTTTTCCATGTTTGTCTTACATTATTAATGAATTGAAATCCACCTTAAACATTCTAGCATGCCCATTAGGACCTAAAGTCCATTTCCTTTGATCATTTTTATATCTTCTTTCTTTATTTTTATCAAACCATATATCAATTTAGCTTGGAGTGCATTGGCATTGCTTTCTCAAAAATGCATTAAATAAGAAAAATTAAAAGGGAATCATGAACACATGTACGCTTATTTTCTTTCATTTTCCTTTCAATATCACATTCTCGTCTGATATGTCTTTATCAAAATCAATCTTTTATTTGGTTTTTAAAAAAAATCATTTTTCTTGCTTAGATAGTCTAATTAGGAGTTAAATGGTTGCATTCATTATTGTCCCCTGACACACAAAAAAACCCCTAATAAATAAAAATTGCATCTAAACATCTCCTTCCAGGTCTACCTATTTATATTTCATAACCAAGGGGAAGCCGACTCTTGTTCTCGTCCGAGTATAAATAATCGGTGGGTGGTATAATGGCTAAGAGCCTAAGACCATTATCATTGGGGTACCATAAAGTGAGGGGCAGGCCTAATATTATGTCTCATACCAACACCATTATGGACCTAGGACTCATGTACCATTGGGTATATCGAGGAATCCTACCTTAACACTCTTGAAACTAGATTTAGCAAGGCTCCTTCCTAGTTCCTTTTTATCCATTTTCCATTTCACACTTTTCTAAATTAATCAAGATAATAATAAAACAAATCTTGTGATTATGTTACCTTTATTTTTTTTAACAACCATATTTTATTTTTAATTTATTGCTTGCATAGTTCATGGTTACGACTAGACAACAATCTCTCCTTCAAAACACCATGAATATGACAGACCCAGTTTAGAAATACCCGAAATAAATCCACTATCACATTCAAAATATTTCAAATGTGAAAAATCCACTTCACCAATCCTTAAAATCAATCCAGTCTTGCATTCAAAACATACCAAGCATGAAAAATCCATTTTGTGCATGAACTAGACTAGGAACCTCCATGTTCTCCCAACACTCAATCCAGTAAAATTATATGTTCCTTGTCTCAACCCTCTCGCAATTATTCCCGAGAGGTGATATAGTATTTAAAAAACTCTTGGACTCCAATTTAATTTCCCTTAATATCGACCTTGCTGTAAATGGCATCCATCTCCATCATATTTATCTAGAATATTGTCCATCTATTGTCGACACTTACAATTATTCCAAACTTTACAACCTTAACTATTAACCCATTATTGAGAAAATATCTCCTTACCCATCTACTAGTAATGTATGAGTGCCAACACTTTATTTGTCCACTCCCATCACTATCTTTGACCTTTACACCATCTCATCACAAGACACGTCCAACTAACAACCACCTATGCCATTGGCTTCCTCATATAGCTTGCAGGATACAAAAACTTCTACCTCTACTTCACAATCTACCTATAGCCACCCGGTTTGTACTACACCTCCTCCTCCTACAAGATCATTTAGTGTCCTCTCTCTACAAATCCTTTGATCATGTCTCATCCTATTTCATCACAACAACCTACGTCTTCAATTCAAAATCTAGTCCTATCTATTCCTTTGTCTATACCACCCATCAACACAAGTGTCATTGCTAGTATTATTCCCTTGTCACAATAGGCACCCACTTCCCTATATAACGATATAGTTACATCTCTTATAAATATATCCCATAACCATCACAACCTCATGTCAACATCTCAATTACTTATCCCTATCAATGTGTTCAATCCTCTTCACAACCATTAGTCTCTCAAGTACACTTATAATATCCCAACAAGTATTCCTCCCTCTCAAAATATTCCATTACCATATCACTTATATCAACAATCAAACCCTCACACTTATAATCAATCCACTCCTTCTCTAAACAAACAACCAACTTAGACCTATTTCATGTAAGAATTACTAAGCAAAGTTGCTAGCCTTGAATCTACCACTATGGGACCTAAAAACAATATTAGTCACATAAAAATTTACAACGAATGTATCAATCCATATGTAAATTTCAAAAGTTATCTTCCATATTGGAAACTCCTAAAATTCATTAAGTTATACAGAAAAGAGGGACCTTAACAACATATTAGGACCTTTTGTCATGTGTGTTACCTCATCTCTTGTGACTAGGATCTCATGTTGAGGACATTCCTTGTCCTTGGCTACCCTTTCCCTTGAATGGTACAACAAAGATATCCTGAAACTCTCCCTTTTCTCATTTGCACAATTAGGAATGTTGTTTTTAGAAAAAAATTCTATCAATATCTCTGTAAAATATCCTTAACCAACTAGTATGCCATCAATAAATTTGAGGATTATTTTGTTTATGATTTCATTGCCAGATGGTGAGGGATTATCAACCAAATGTCCTTCTTCCTTCCAGAAAATATGTTGATCAAGTTTTTCACTCGATCCTATGCCACACATATATCATCAAATCTTCAAAGTCAATAATTCCAAACATTTAATAAGGACTTTACCATGGCTCAAAAACTAGAGCTATGTGCCCTCAAGGATGGTAGAGTTAAATTGTGATCTAAGAAACAAAACCCGAGTCCCCCTTTAACACTTATTCTTAAAACAAAAAAATCTAAGTGTTTGGAAAACATGACTATTTTAAAAACTACATCCAAAGGTCATTCGATCTAGAACAATCTAAAACTCAATGTAAATACACACCTTTAGGGGAATCCTATAGTGTTGTCTTTGATAAGTTTCATATCGCTTGTATGATTAATCTCCCTCCCATCCAACCCATTGATATATCCACATTCAAACTATCATGGTATAGAGAAAATGATTATTGTAAATATCATCAAGTATGAGGACATAACATTGAGAAATTTTGCGCATTTATAAATTTCCTCCAAGACCTTATCGACCATGGAGAATTTCAATTTGATAATCCAAATGTACCTTCGAATAAAAATTTGGATGTGTTTAAACAACCCTTCCTAAATTTTCCCCCATCTAGCATTCAACCTCAGTCCAACACCATAGGGTCTCATCATACATCACAATGTTATCAACAAAATCTTATCTACATCTATAGTACCCGGTCTTTCCATAATCAAAACTCCAAATAAACCACATATATCTTCATATATCCTCACTAATGAGATCCCACGCTCATCCAAATCACAACATCCAAAATCTACTACATCTACTAGCGTAGAAACTTCACATACTATCCCTTAAATAACTAGAAAATAATCCTATCATTGAAATATTAAATATCTCTTTCCAAGACCATGTCACCCAATATTGAGCCAAAAGTATTGGTAATCCAATAAAAAAATGCATAAATTACCCATCTAAAAATATAGAAATCTTACAAGACACTCTCCATAAAAACACACCACAAGATGTCATGTCCTTACCTTCCATTCTAGGACAACATCCCTCATCCAAATTTATAATCACTATCAAATATTCTAACCCCATCCCTCGACCAATACCTAAAAATTCCACACAAAATATGACTCAAGCATCTTGTGCTTCTAAACCATTAGACAATATACCCCATCCACCAACCTTGTCATCAATATATTACACTAACATCCTTAAAAATATCATATGATCATTAGTCATAATATTTCCCCTATTAAGCCCTATGATCTTCATGGTGGAAACCTTCCTAGTATAACTATGAGGCATTTTTCGCTTATCATCAAATACTGGGATACTACACAGAGGATTGCAAATCCCTCCATGCCATAATACAAAGTCTTGTGAGAAAAAGACTTCTCTTATTAGAAAAAATCATCCAAACCCATCTATCGAACTCAATATAACCAAATCCAAACATCAAATCAAATCCATTCCATAAGCCCATAAACATAACAATTCCAAATAGTCACCTGTATATCATATTTAGTAAAAACTAATCTTCCTCTAGTAAATCCCCTCTCTTCTAGATAGATTTTGTTTGTATAACCACAAGAGCATGCACACAAGATTTTAAAGACCACCCTAAAGTCTCTATCTCTATCACTCCCTCTGAATCATCCAACCAATCAAATTCTAAATCTAAGGTGTCCATTCTTGCAGCACCTCAAACTCAATCCACTACATCCATACAAAACATGATCCTTAAACAATTACATCAATCTCCTGTTAATATGTCTCTTTATGAGCTTGTTCAAAACTCTCCGCAACATCGAAAATCCATGATTGAATCCCTCCAACGAATTTTAGTACCTTCATATGACCCCTAACCATTTTCCAACCTTGTTGGTGTGCTTAAAATGTTAGTCACCATCATATTCGAAGACTCGAAATCCCATCGTTTTCAACATAAGGATCATGACCTTCCTCTCTTTATCACCGCCTAAATTAACGACACTTTTTTCAAAAGGGTAATGATTGATAATGGATTTGACATCAACATAATATCATCCCATGCCTTTAAACAGCTTTATTTACCTAGCATTATAATTTCCAAATCACCTATCATGCTCCATGATTTCAATGACATTGTTGCCCCTACATTGGGAACAATCATCTTACCTATAAAATAGGTGTTAAAACCCTCCATGAGCTCTTCTATCTTATAGAAGGAGAGTTTTAGTATAATATATTGTTGTGTCACCCTTAGATACACGTTATGAGTTTTATCCCATCCATATTGCATCAATGTATAAAGTATGAACACAAGGGTAAAACCTTTACAATTCCTGTTGATTCCAATCCATTTAAATCCTGTCACATGATATATAGGCCTAACAATGTACTGCTTCCATTACAAAATTACATGTCTTCAAATCAAGATTCTACAAGCTCCTATATTATCAAATCCAAACTACAAGTCGATCAATCCTTTGAAGACACTATGAAACACATTTTATTGAGGGAGTATCACCTCATGACCCTTAATGCACTCTCTACGCCCAAAATATATGAGAAACTTGATAAATAACAACTCTATGAACCTAACATAGGAATCATCATTTCCTTTTGTCCCCCTTTCCTCTAAACATAACTTGTTTATAGAGGTACCAAACACCCTTCATTTAATCAACCCCACACTAAACAATTTTACTCAAAATTTTCATTCTTAGAAAAACCACAGTTCACTCAAACTTATCTCTACCACTACACCTATAATGGCTTAGGTCTTTGATGATATGAACAAGGTCCACATGACTTACCCTTTGAAGATTGGAGGAAACCTCATGAAAAACATGGCCTTAGCTTCAAAGCATCTCCTTCTAAACCATCACCATCAACATTATAATCTCAAGCACCAATGTCACCATTGTTAGACTCATCCTCTGATGACAATGACACTGTATCTATTCCCCCTAAATTTTTTTAGTCAATGATATTACACTTGGACTACTAACTTATCAAGATAATGGTAAAACTAAAACTATTCCTCTCATACTACCACACATGATAGAAGAGGACTCTCCCACTATCAACATCCTTTGTTATCATGATGATGAATATATCCCGACTTATATGGGTGCTAAGGATCACTATCTTTAGAAAAATATCCCTTTTGAAACATCCTCACTTCTCAATGAATTAATCACTGATGTTAATATCATCTCATCATAAGATCCGCACATCGTCAAGATATGAAAATCCTTAGACCCATGTGAACTCCAAGAATTCACCACTTTTTTAATCCAAACATAAATAATCCTTCTCATGATCCTATAGTGACATGCATGGTATATACCCCAAAATTTTCATTCATAATATCATCACTATCTCGGATGCTAATCCCGTGAAGTAAAATCTTCGTAGGATGCATCCTCATGTCACACTCCTAGTCGAGAGAAGAACTTAAATGTATTCTTTCAGCCAACTTCATATTACCTATTGATTATCCACAATGGGTTTCTAACATCGTACCCGTCACTAAAGCCACTAGAAAATTGCACATCTATATAAAATTTTGAGACCTTAATATTGCTTTCCCAAAATATGATTTTCCCTTACCAAACATTGATCATCTCATCAATTTAACAACATGCCACAAGATGTTATCCCTTATGGATGGTTTCTTTGGTTACAATCAAATCCTAATCGTACTAAAGGATAAACACAAGACAACTTCATCACCCCATGTTAAACCTTCTGCTATAGAGTAATGTTCTTTTTCCTGAAAAAATTAGGAGCTACTTATCTATGTGTCATGACCTACATCTTTCATGATCTCATCCAAATAACCATAGAAGATTATGTTGACGATATCTTAGGTAAATCCAAACATCGAAGATACAATCTAGTTATCCTGATGTGATTTTTAAACATTTAATATAGTTCTTTCTCTACCTTAACATTATTAAATGCATATTCAAAGTTCTCATAGGAAATATCCTCTTATTTCTAGTGTCTATCGTGGAATTTAAGTTGACCCTAACAAATTCAAATCAATCATTAAAATTCCTCCACCTTCCAATCTTAAAAAAATTTGTAGCCTTCAAGGTAATACTCAATCCATCCATCACTTCATCACTCAATTATCATACCATTGTCAACCTTTCTATCATATTCTTAGAAAAGACATCCATTTTAAGTGGGACCACAATTTTCAATAGGCCTCTGATGCCCTTAAACAATATCTTTTATCACCACCAATGCTTACACCTCCATGTGAGGGGGAGTCCTATATTTACATTTCCATGTCGATCATGCTTTGGGAGCCATGATTTCACATCGAGACAAACAAGGTAAGGAACAATTCATCTATTACATAAGCCAAACCCTTCACAAATATGAGAGACATTATTTCGAAGTCAATAATAAGTTGTGTTGTGCCTTATACTTTACAACTTCCAAACTTTATCATTACCTTCTCAATCACAAAACCTATGTTATCACAAAATTTAATCCAATGAAGTATATGCATTCTAAGACTTGTCGAATGATCCCATCACCAGATGGATCATGCTCATGACTGAATTTGACCTTGAATTTATCTCTCAGAAATCCATTAAAAGTAGGTCATTGTTAATCGTCTTGCATAAGCTCCTATTTCTTCTAATAGATTAACTTGTAAACACTTCCCTGATGAATCTATCAACACTATTGATCATGATAATACCCCTCTTAAAATGACCTTGTTCTTTGACGGGTCTAAATGCAAACAGGGGGGCACCAAAATAGTCATATTCCCCCTTAGGACACCCCTATTATGTTATATTTTAATCTTGATTTCGAGTGCACAAATAACATGGCAGAATATGAGGCTCTTATGATGGGAATTAATTCCACCACATTTCTTGGTATAAAAATTATTGACATCTACGAAAATTCACAAATTTTCATTAATAAAATCAAAGGAATCTATCATTGTAAGAATAAGGTCCTCCAAAAATATAAAACCATTGTTGAAGACTTACTACAACTCTTTGACCATTATGAAATTCAAACCACCCCTCACTCATATAATAAATTCACAGACACCATGGCTTCACTTGCCTCTCTCATCCCTTTATCACCATAATGTTTCAAACTCTTCATCATTGTACTAAAACCGAATCAACTATCTTACACCAACACCGATATAGAAGATAGCTCATATGAAACTTGGTATAGTCATACATTCGAATACCTTTCCACTAGAAAAATACCTCCAGATCTATCCATAAATGGTAAAATATCCTTTCAACAATGCACATCTCTATAGCATACTAGGTGGTATTCTTTACAAGAGTGGATTTGACGACCTCCTCCTTTGGTGTCTTAAAAATCAAGGCTTTGTTTACTTATCCAAGTAGTCAGACAATATATGTGGTGTTCACTTTAAAAATTTAGTTGTCACTAAATAACTCATGTGTATGGTCTACTATTGGCCTACAATTAACCAAGACTATCATGACTATGTGTTGTGAAAATATGAAAAAGTGGATTTCAATGGTGGCCTTTCGACTAGAGATCCAACAGGGCACTCCATTGACCCTGTGGCAAAGCTAGCAATTTCTCACTAGAGAAGAACTTTTTCTAAGAAGGGGAAAGGGAGTGAGAATGGAGGTAGGAGAAACTAATGTTGCAAGTAGAATATCAGATGCCCACACACATTAATTAGAAATTTCATTTACATGCATTTATAGTTAGAAGAAAAACAAACCCGCAGAAGAAGCTACAAGACCGAATGAAACTCATTGGTCACAAAGTACCAATCAATCCCTCAATCAAAAAGGCCAAAATTCCTTCTTTTATTATTGAAGCTTGAGCAGAGTTTTGTACATAGCTTGAGAATGGAAGAAATTCAAGGAAGAAGAGAAAATAAAAGTAATGTGGCATTTTTGTCTTTTCCAAGTACAGAAGCACTCGTCATTTTTTTTTGAAATCAATCGCCAGCCCTTGGAATGACATCAAGAAGCCATTATATTATTCACAAGAAACCATTATAACTTCACAAATCTTCAATGCCTTTTCAAATTCCTCTGTTGTGAAGAAAACGCTCATGGAGGGTTAAAACCAAATCTTGCAAAGAAACCATTACATTCGATTTGCTAGTTTAAATATAGACCATTTGATTTGCTCCTCTAACTCTGAAATTGGGTTGTCCACATGTGGCAAGAAGGGATTGGAGTGGTTACGGGGGAAGCCTTTCACATTTTGTGATTTTTCATGAGATTTGGCAATTTGGAAAAAATTGGCCCCGTAGCCCCACTTTGACTTTTCAACTTAGACACGTGGCACATTCTTATTGGAAGTGGGATCGTGGCCCTTTTCTCAACATTTTAACCTTTTTTGGAAAAAGGCTCAAAAAATCAATTTCCTCCACTATCCCACTACTCCGATTTGACTAGGACACATGGCACGTTCTTATTGGAAATGGGATCGTGGCATTTTCTCAAACATTTTAACCTTTTTTGGAAAAAGGCTCAAAAACTCAAAGTTCTCCATTGTTTCACTCCTCCACTTTGAATTTTCAACAGCATGCCCGAGACCATGGCGGAGTTGTGGGCTAAATTAGAAATTTTACTTCACTTTTGGGAATTTGGTTAAATTTCAAAAGTTCCCCGATGGCCCGCTCGTCTACTTTGACTTTTCAATAGCGGGCTTCACCTTTGAAAATTCTCCCTGTGGGCTTCAACTTTGAATTTTTCCTTTAAATTCAATGATGACTTTTTCCCTGATAGGTAACTTTTTAAATTTTCACATTTTTTGCAAAGAGGTTCAAAAACTCAAAGTTCTCTGCCATTCCACTCCTCCGCTTTGACTTTTCAAATGGGGCCCGAGACCTTGGTGGAGCCATGGGGCAAATTTACCATTTTTCCAAAAGTGACCAAAAGTGTTAAGTTCACCAAAAATCCCATTCCTCCCCATCCAATAGGATCTGACCATGTACCTGCATTCATTGGGGTCAAAATTTGACAGGGAAAAGAAGCCCATCATCCCGACTATGGAAAATATGCAGAGAAAGAAAACTTCATCGTTTTGAGTCCAATTTTCAAATTTCCTTCACGAACCAAAGGCATGGAGGCAAAACAATGATTTGAATGACCCAAGCCATAGAACAAGTGAACAATTTTGATAAAAATGGAGGTTGCAAAGAGGATATTACGTGCACAGACCGAGAAATGGAGGATTTCTAAAAACAAGCAAAACAGAGGTTTAAACAGCTCTAGGGCATGAATTTTGCTAATTTCTTGAATCTCTAACTTGGCTTAAACACCAACGAAGGGCATGAGCTCAAAAATTTTGAATTTGGCTATGAAAACGTAGAGTAGTTTTTGGGAGACAACAACTAGCTCTAGCTTGGGGACATGGCATGAATTGGGCATGGCTAGGGCATGACATGAGGATCTAGAATCTCAAGTTTTAAAACATATTACGTTGACCAGTGCCTTATCCATTGGGCCTTACAGAGTCATGTATAATTTTGAGAAAGAATGGAAGAAGGAGGAAACACACAAGCCAAACCACACACAACAAAAATAAAACAAAACTAAACCAAAACCACACAACAGAAAAGGGAAAAACACACCTACAAAATCACCTATGGTACAAGGTGGGGACAACCCGCTTTCACTGATGATACAGTTTCAAGTATTGCCCACTTTGAGGAAATTCCAATGGCATTCCATCCAAGTATGAGAGGAGAAAAACATTCTCACCACAAGCTCCATGAATTTGGAATGGGCCAAGCCATAATGAATCAAACTTTCCATGGCTGCCCTTTGGTTCTCTTCTCTTGTCCCAAAGCAGGAAAAAATCTCCAACCTTGAATTCTCTTGCCTTTTCCCTCTTGTCAAAGATCTTCTTCACTTTCAATTGGTGTTCTTTAATTCTATCCACCACTTGGCATCTTCTTTCCTCTAGCTTCTCCAGGAAGAGGATCCTCTTATCAATGGAGTCTTTGTATTGACCATCTTCTATTTCTTGCAGCAACTTGAGAGCTGGCATCTCAATTGTGAGAGGAATCTCTGCCTCAACTCCATACAACATTTGGAAAGGTGACATACCTATTTCCTTCTTAGGAGTGATCCTATCAGCCCACAATGCATCATATAACTTCTTGTGCCAGTTCCTTTGATTCTCATCTACTAGCTTGCGAACAATGGTCACAATGTTCTTGTTGCTTGACTCAACTTGACCATTTCCCTATGGATAGTAGTTAGAAGAGTGAGATAAGGAGATTCCAAAACCATAACAAAACTTAGTGAGCTCCTTTGAAGAGAAATAGGTGGCATTGTCTACAACAATCTTCTGTGGTACTCCAAAATGGACAATGATATTCTCCTTGATGAAGTTGCAGACTGTTTTGAGCTGGCTTGCTTGGTTGGAATGGATTCCACCCATTTAGTGAAGTAATTCAGTTGTAGTGAGTACATAAATATGCCCGCACTTGAATGAGGATTCAAAACACCAATGAAATCCAGCCCCCATTGCTGAAATGGTTCCTCAATCACTACAGGCCTGAGTGGTAATGCAACTAGTTGTGGTTTTCCAACAAATTGTTGGCATGCTTTACATTTGGAAACCCAATCTTGAGTGTCTACAAAGATGGAGGGCCAATAATATCTCCCCCTAAGAATCTTATGTGCATAGTGACCATTGCTGAGAAATGTCCACCACAAGCTTGATCATGATATGCCCTGAGCAACTTTTGTTGTTGCTCCTTATCCACACACCTGAGGAAACAACCATCCAGACCTCTCTTGTAAAGTGCATGATTCTAGATCACAAACTTGGCTACTTTCAGCTTGAGGGTTCTTCTTTTTTTTGTAATCAAGATGAGGAGGGAATTCTCCATAAGTGAGGTAGTAAGCAATATCAACATACCACTCATCAGTAGTGGTGACAAAGAGCACTTGTGGACTGTCTCCTAAACAGGTTGAGAAAACATCATCCTTTTCCCCCTGCTGAGCCCTGAGAGCTTCATCTTCAAGCAATCAGCTGGCACAAACCATTTCCTCTTACTAGATTAGAGGGCCTAATCTCCAAGTCATACTCTTGGGTCTTTGCAATCCAACTTCCTCTCTTAGCCCTAGGATCTTGTTGAGTCAAAATGGACTTGATTGCACTTCTAGGGACCATCACCACTGTATGGGAATTGAGAATGTAGAATCTGAAACTTTTAACAGCTTTAACCACTGCGTAGGCATGTTTCTCCAATTGGCTGTACTTTAGCTCATGATTTTTCAAAGGACAACTCATGAAAGCAATGGGTGCTTCCAAACCTTCATCATTTTTTTGAACAAGGACAACAAGAGAGTGTATGTTCTAATGCATAACAATACATGATGAAATCCTTGTTGAAATCTAGAGATACAAGAGTTGGATATTTGGAAATGGCTTTCTTGATATCCTCAAATGTTGTTTTTCCTTCCTTATTCCACTTGAAACTTGCTTGAGGCTTCATCATGGAAGTTATATGCTTAGTCAGTTTAGAAAACTCAGGCACAAAATGACGAAGGAAGTTTACCTTTCCAAAGAATGAATGAACTCCCTTCTTTGGTTGGTAAGGCTAGTGCTTGGATAGCTCTGATCCTCTTAGGATCAATGTGTGCTCCATGTTTGTTCACAATGTGTCCCAACAACTTACCTTCTGTGACTCCAAAAATGCACTTCTTTGGATTTAGAGAAATGCCATGTTTCCTACACCTTGCAAGGACTTGCTCCAAATGACAGATATGATCTCCCCTCCTCTTTGAGAAAACCGTGAGGTCATCAAGGTAAATGACAATGCAATATTTCAAATCTTTGAAGGCCAAGTCCATTGCTCTCTAGAAAGTGGCCCCAACATTGATCAAGCCAAAAGGCATTCTATTGTAGGAAAAAGTGCCCCAAGGTGTTGTGAAGGCTGTTTTGTTGCAATCCTCTTCTGCCACCTTGATTTGGTTGTACCCTGAGAATCCATCAAGAAAAGAGAGCATTTCAGATCTAGTGACTGCTTGCAAAATGTGATCCATGATTGGAAGAGGGTAATTTTCCTTGAGAGATGCCTGATTCAGATTTCAGAAGTCTACACAAATCCTTATTTCCCCATTCTTCTTCCTTACTAGCACAATGTTAGCCACCCATGTTGAATGGTGGATGGGGAAGATGATTCTAGAATTGAGCATCTTTTCACCTCTTCTTTGATAACATCAGCAATCTTTGGATTGTAGGGCCTTTGTTTTTGCCTGAAGGGCTTAGCTCCTTACTTCAAAGGAATGGAGTGATGCATTTCCTTTGGCTGAAAAGATTTGAGTTCATCATAGGAGTAGGCCAACACATCTGAGTACTTTTTTAGCAGAGAAAAAAACTTTCTCTTCTCTTCTGGTGAGCAGCATTTACCAATGTTAACCATCCTTGGATTCTCTAAAGTGCCAATGTTTTCTTGATCAAAATCAGATGGACACCGAGAAGACTGCTTTTCTTTCTCTTGGATGAACCTGTCATGCTTGTCAAAGAGATCTTCCAAAGAAACTAGGCCTTTGGGGATTTTGTTTCCTTTCAATTTGATTACTCCCTCTTCATCAATTCCCTCAATTCCTTCCTTCTCTTCTTTGGGGACTGATTCATGGTGTGGGTTTTCACTTCCTTCAAAGAAAATATTATTGAAGTTATCCCTTTGTTCTAAGAAGGCTAGGATCTTGATTATCATCATTGAAGACCTACCAGTGATTTGCATTGTCTAGTACACTAGGTCTGAAAACCATCTCAATGGTCACTTTATCCTTTCCAAAAGAAGGATGAGGTGTCACTAAGGAAGCTGAAACTGCTAGAGAATCAGCCTTTTCATTATGCTCCCTAGGGATAGCTTCAATGGAGAATGCATCAAAGGATTCAATGCAGTCCCACACTTTGTTTCTATAGTGCCTGAGTCTGGGGTTTTTTCACCTGATATTGCTGGTGGACCTACTTTACCACAACCTCTACATCACCTTTACATCTCAACTTCTTGATTCCCATGTCCTCTACTACATTCATGCCTAAGAGTAATGCTTCATACTCTACTGTATTATTTGTATTGTCAAATTACATCTTGTAGGCAAAAGGATATACCTCATTGGAGGGAGAGTATAATACTACACCAGCTCCTGAACCTGTCTGGAATGACTGCCATCAAACTCCATTGTCCAAATATGATCTTCTTCTTCCTCCATGAGGAGTGGAAAGTTCTCTTCCTTTTTGATGTAAGGAAGTAGTTTCCTAGCCCACAATCTTGAAAGAGGATGTTAGCTCTTGGATCATCAGATTTCCTTACTGTGAATTTCATTTTCCGACTGGAAACAACTTCTTCATTTCTCCTTTCACTGGGATAGTTGCAGATGACCAATCCATTTTTATTTCTCCACCTAGGTCTCTGCAAAAAACTTCTTCTCAACAACATACCAAAAGAGGTTGGGATGTCTACCACCAAGATGGTCAGGAGTATCTTCTTGTCCGGATAATCAGCTAATGCAACCTGAGCATCCTTGATTCTTCCTACCAATGGAACTTGTTTGGATTCCATTGAATAGCATGTGCCATTTTCCTGGGTCAAAGTGAGGCCAAGAGCATTTACAACTTTTGTTGGCATCACATTATCTGAGGCTCTAGAGTCTATGATGCAATTGTTCAACTGGAAGCCTTTGATGAGAAGTGACAGGTAGAAAGGCTCAACTCTGTTGGTGTTGGAGGCACTGAGGGCTAACATGTTTTGAGAAGGTGATATGGATGGTGTGGGTAATAGGCCTTTAGAGATTGGGCTTGAAGAAAAAGGGTTACTACCACGAACTACCTTGATGAATCTATCAAATTGGGCAGGATGTGTTTATAGGTATTCAATCTCAGAGAGCTGAAATTTGGTTTTGCTTGCATGCTCCACAAAGTCAAATGGAGTTATGGTAGATGAGGAAGAGGTTCCAGCAAAGTGGGAGAGGATTTAAATGATAGGGGTTTTGTTACTTTTGGTGTTGGGTTCTCCTTTTCAAATGTAGCAATTGGCTTAGAAGGAGGTGAGGGTATAACCTTTGATTGAAATTTAGATGTTCTTGCAGAACCAGTATTTAGAAGAGAATTGCTCTTAAAAACTTTTGAGTTGGGAGAAGAATTAGATAACTTACTTGGCACAACAACATGATCCTTGGTAACCAAGTGAATCTGGTTTCTCTTTGGCTGATTCCATGGAAGGTGGTAATGGTGATCCCTCTTGATAATCTTGTTTAGTGGAGGTTTTGGAGAGCTATCTTCTTTGTTCTTCCTACTCTCAGTTGTAACTGCTGAGGCTGAAACACCATTCTTGGATTGTGCACGAGTGAAAAAAACACATGAAAAACTTGGAGCTTCTTCATCACTTTCCTCCTCATCAACAACATATTCAATTAGGCCATTGTGCATGCCAACCTCTTCAATTTCAAGATAGTTTTCATAGTCATCCATGATTTCTTCTTAGTTTCCTCAATGTATTCTCCTTCCTCTGATTCCCCAATGTCATAGATGGCATTGACTGGTGGTGCTTCAAGAGAAAGCCTATGAGGGGGTGGAGCAATTCTTGGTCTATTAGAAGATTTGGTCTCCTTGGAGCATTCCTCATTGTGATTTGTGACAATTGTTTCTTCAAAGCAACTAGGTCATTTGCCATTTTTTGGAACATTGGATCAGTGGTGACTGAATTTGAACTCTGACCTTTTTATTCCCATTTGGTCCTTTCACTTTTCTAGAAATAATTAGATCATCATCAGTCTCAATTGCAAATTCTTTAGCTTCCCTCAATGTTCTTGGTTGGGCTCTTCTGAGGAAGAAACCAACTTTTGATGGAAAAGCACTGATGAAGAACCTTTTCAAGTTGTTCTCAGAGGGTACCACATCTTTTGGGATCCTTCTTGTTCAACCTATCATACCTTGCTACAAAATATCTCATTGATTGAGGTCTCCTTCTTCATCTGAACCAATTGAACCAACAGATCCTGAAAATCTTTTGTGCTCTTGAACCTATGTTCAAATGCACTTCTTATATCTTCCCAACATGTGATAGATCTTGGGGAAACATGTAGAACCATTCAACAACCTTTTCTTGGAGTGACTCCACAAAGATCCTAACTAAAACATCTTCATCTTCAACTCCCAACACTCCACAAGTAGTGATGAATGCTGCTACATGTTCTTCTGGGGAGCTGAGAACCATCCCCTTTGAATTTTGGGAAGTTATTTCTTGAGCCTCTTGGGAGCTCATGAAGTGGTTGTGGAAGAGCAAGTGGACCAGTATTTCTTCCCCATGGTACATTAGGCCTGCATACTTCACACTCATGATCACCCATTCTATTCCTATTTCTAGCCTCTAGTCTTGCTAAGGTTGCTTCTATTACTACTCTTTCTTCTGCTTCAATTTGGAGTCTTTCTATTTCTTCAAGTTGAGCCCTTATCTCTTCTTCAGCTCTTGCCTCTCTTTCAAGCTCTTCAAATGTGGGATCAACTTGTCCTCCTTGTCTCAGTTGCTGGGTGTATCTTCTATCAGCCATCTTGAAAGTTTATGCTCTTCTCTGGGGTGCTGGAATTTGTCTCTGCCTTTCCAATTTGACAACATGTTCCTCTTCCAGGTCCAAAATCCTTATGGAAATGAAGTAATGATTGACACTTTGTCTATTATGCCAAATAGCTTCTCTCAGATCAAAAGCAATGTCTTCTTAGATGTGAAAGAGTAAATCAAGTCTCTCAACAGGAGGATTTCCCAGAATAGCCATGATTTACATCCATGTAGTTTGTGTGATTATTCAATCTCTAGAAACTTTTCTTCTAGAATCATTTTTGTTTTTTTTTATGACCCTGAGGTCATTTTTAGGTGCAGATGTTGCAAAATATACCCCACGGTGGGCATAAAAATCGTTGGCAGAGAAAATTGGTCTTGTGGAAAATGGTGGGTTTCAAGCCAACGCTATGGGAATCTAAGTCCCTCTACTTGAATGGTGTAGCTTCCGTATGTGCATGCGTGAAAAAGTGGATTTCAATGGTGGCCTTTCGACCAGAGATCCAACAAGGGCACTCCACTGACCCTGTGGCAAAGCTAGCAATTTCTCACTAGAGAAGAAATTTTTCTGAGAAGGGGAAAGGGAGTGAGAATGGAGGTAGGAGAAACTAATGTTGTGAGTAGAATATTAGATGCCCACACACATTAATTATAAATTTCATTTACATGCATTTATAGTTATAAGAAAAAAAAACCGCAGAAGAAGCTACAAGACCGAATGAAACTCATTGGTCACAAAGTACCAATCAATCCCTCAATCAAAAAGGCCAAAATTCCTTATTTTATTATTGAAGCTCAAGTAGAGTTTGTACATAGCTTGAGAATGGAAGAAATTTGAGGAAGAAGAGAAAATAGAAGCAATGTGGCATTTTTGTCTTTTCCAGGTATAAAGCACTCTGGTCTTTTTGAAATCAATCGCCAGCCCTTGGAATGATGTCGAGAAGCCATTATATTCTTCACAAGAAACCATTACAACTTCAAAAATCTTCAACGCCTTTTCAAATTCCTTTGTTGTGAAGAAAACACTCATGGTGGGTTAAAACCAGATCTTGCAAAGAAACCATTACATTCGATTTTCCAGTTTAAATATAGACCATTTGATTTTCTCCTCTAACTCTAAAATTGGGTTGTCCACATGGTAGAAAGGGATTGGAGCGGTTATGGGGAAGCATTTTGCATTTTGTGATTTTTCATGAGATTTGGCAATTTGGAAAAAATGGCTCATAGCCCGCTTTGAATTTTCAACTTAGACACGTGGCACGTTCTTATTGGAAATGGGATCATGGCCCTTTTCTCAACATTTTAACCTTTTTTGGAAAAAGGCTCAAAAATTGATTTCCTCTATCGCCCACTGCTCCGATTTGACTAGGACACGTGGCACATTCTTATTGGAAATGGGATTGTGGCCCTTTTCTCAACATTTTAACCTTTTTTGAAAAAAGGCTCAAAAACTCAAAGTTCTCTGTCGTTTCGCTCCTCCGCTTTGACTTTTCAATGGTGGGCCCAAGACCTTGGCGGAGTCATGGGAAAATTAGAACTTTTACTTCACTTTTGGGAATTTGGTTAAATTTCCAAAAGTGCCTCGATGGCCCGCTCATCTCGCTTTGACTTTTCAACAACGGGCTTCACTTTGAATTTTCTCCCTACGGGCTTCAACTTTGACTTTTTCCCTTTAAAGCCTGATCAAGGTTGTGGGTCACTTTTTAACTTTTCACATTTTTTTGCAAAGAGGCTCAAAAAATCAAAGTTCTCTGCCATTCCACTCCTTCGCTTTGAATTTTCAACGACGGGCCCGAGACCTTGGCAGAGCCACGGGGCAAATTTACCATTTTTGCCAAAAGTGACCAAAAGTGTTAAGTTCACCAAAAATCCCATTCCTCCCCATCAATAGGATCTGACCATGTACCTACATTCATTGGGGTCAAAATTTGATGGGGAAAAGAAGCCCATCATCCTATTGTGGAAAATACACAGAGAAAGAAAACTTCATCATTTTGAGTCCAATTTTGAATTTCCTTCACAAACCAGAGGCATGGAGGAAAAAAATGATTTGACAACCTAGGCCATAGAACAAGTGAACAATTTCGATAAAAAATGGAGGTTGCAAAGAGGATATTACATGCACAGACATCGGGAAATGGAGGATTTCTAAAAACAAGCAAAATAGAGGTTTAAACAACTCTAGGGCATGAATTTTGCTAATTTCTTGAATCTCAACTTGGATTAAACACCAACAAAGGGCATGAGCTCAAAACTTTTAATTTGGCTATGAAAACGTAGAAGGACCTTTGGCCTTTTTCACAATCGGGGCTTGAAATTATTGGCCTTATCAAACCCCATTCATCACAATGGCATAATTCCATCATTACAACAATGAATACTTTACAAAATGGATCAAATAAATTCCCTTATCTCCACTAAAGTAGATAAGATTTTCAACTTCGTCCATCATCACATTATCTCTGTCACTCTAAGATACCTCATAAAATTATCATAGATAATGACAAATCATTCAAAAACAAGAAATTTTAGAAAATTTGTGACACTTACAACATTAAGATTTACTTTTCCTCACATTACTATCCATAAGCTAAATGACCAAACCAAGCATCTAATAAAAAACTAAAAAAAAATCCTCATGAAAATTGTTGACCAAGTTGCTATAAATTAACATCTTCAAATCCCATTTGCATTACGGAATATCAGACTATATGTCTAACTCCTATGGGTGCTACTCCCTTATCCTTAGTATACACCACCAAAACCATTTTTTCTGTCGAACTTCAAATCCATCCCTATGCATTTCTCTCAAATATTTCATCCTTAATGAGGATTATTTTCAGAAAAACTTGTCGTAACTAGAAATGTTAGACTAACAATGTCTAAATACTCGTCAACATATCAACATCTATCAAGAGTGAATCAAATGAGCCTATAACAAAAATCTTAGACAATGCGACTTTAAAGTTTGTGCTCTTGTTCTCAAACAAAATATACATGTCACTAACATGGAAAAGAGTAAATGTGCGAAGTTTTCTCCAAATTGGCTTAGACCATATATTATTACTCATAAATATGGGTACAAGGCTTACCCTTTATGCTCCCTTGATGGTAAACCTAAAAAGGATCCTATGAATGCTAAGGACTTGCAACCATTCTATTGTTAAAATATCAACTCATGAGACCTTAGTCAAACTATGATATCCATCCATCAACCCATGCATCCTATCATCCTCATAATTATTTGGAACTATGTGGATTTTTGTTAGCATACATTTTATGACATTGAATATGGGAACCATAGTTCTAGACAAGGTCCCTATTCATGAGTAGGGAACTTTGCAAAATTACTCTCACCATCCCCTATCTTATCCCATTTTATGACATTTTAAGAATGTAAGTGTATCGTATACACCTAGTTATCACCTTTTAATGTGTTTATCTTATCTTTCCTTCAGCTCAAAAATCAAAATACCCATGGGATGGGTAGACTCAAAATATATACCACACCTCGAAGGATGGCTACCATTAAATCAAAAAAGTCAAAAAAATTGTATAACACTCCTCGAAGGATGACCGCCCAATCAAAACACACAAAAAGACTCCCCACATTGTTCAATCCTCATATCAAAAGGGCTTCCCTATTGATCATCCTCATATCAAAAATGTCTTCGCCCACATTTTTCAGTCCTCATATCAAAAGAGATTCCCATATTGATCATCCCTCATATCAAAAATAAAAAATGTAACCATCTTAGGAAAACTTCCCACATCGATCAATTTTCCCAATAAACACAATTTTCCCGCATTAATTATATTGTGAAATATACAAAAATAGTTGGGAAAAAACATGGGAACTATCAAGAAGAACATGTTTCCCCGCACTTTATACACACAAACATTTCCCATGTTATAAAATGATAGATATAACTATCCCACATCCATATATGATCCTAGCATGACTAACCGTAATGAGTCATATAATAACATTAATTACAAGGCCACATGTGTAATTTTATATGTATAAATTTGTTTACCATCATACGCTATAAATGTACTGAGAATAGTAAGGAAGAAAACATCCCATATTATGTTCCTATCCATCTATAGTGCATTAATCAAACAATAACATCATCATTTGTCACAAACATATCCCGAGATCATCAAAATCACATTATACATTTCTAATTTAAAAATATAAATTTCACATGCATCCTTAACTCATCATATCAAAATCATGTATGTATGTATGTATATATATATATATATATATATATATATATATATCAAAAGTGTCTATACATCATCAAGGGATTCAAAATAGCCTCATACATATACATTTTATACATCAAGATCTATCAAAATGGACCTACAAAACTTCCTAGTGAACTAAATGTTTGTTAATCGGACACTCCCTTGGGTGTTGATCCCCGATAATCATCTAGGCATCCGGCTAGTCCTCGCTTGGACCTATAGGTGGCTGAATCATGCTCAAGGAGCTACCTAATGGTAATTTCTTTCATCGAGCCAAAAACACATCATAGTGAGGCTCATTCGGAAGCCTCCATCTCATTAAATCCTCGTAATAGTAAAGCTCCTCACCTAATTCCCTGGTAGTCGACCATACTCACACCACTAGGTAGATCCATCTGACAAATAGTCGAGCTCTAGCTACCTGTAGCTCAACCCTTGATATCGATGGGTATTTCAAACCAAATGCCTTCTCCAAGGCCTCTTTATCTCACCTATATATATCTCTATCAACTCTAGCCTATGAAAACTCTACTTGTATAGTAGTGAGTTGTTGGATATGTTAGAATTTGAGGATTCTATTAATTACAAATTTAATCAATATTAATAAACTATGCAATATTAAATAAATAAACATCACATCACATTACATAATAATAAAGTAATACTTACAAAATTAAATAACATAGGAAACAATATTTATAGTGGAAAACCCGAAGGTAAAAACCACTGTGAAAAGTAACCTTTATTGTAGAGAACTTTTTACATCTAGTAAATCACCTCCTCCTTAAAAACCCTAATCACAAGGGTGAAAACCTTTGATATATTATTTTTTCCGAATATATCAAATGAGGACCTGAAGTCCTTTTTATATGAGGTGATCGGGTATGTCTCGACTCACCTTTTCACCTAAATGGTTGACACATATACCAAGGTTTAAAATATTTAATAATAGAAATATAACTATTTCTTATTATTAAATATTTAACCTAAAGTATATCCCTAGGTTTGAATATTTAATAATAGAAATATAAATATTTATTATTATTAAATATTTAACCTATAGTATAATGTTGGACCCATATTTAATTAAGGGGTGGTCAGCCCACTTAACCATTATGTTCCAACACTCCCCCTTAATGTTAAGTGGGATAACATATGCCAATAGATTACCTTCATGTGGTACACTACAATATTTAAAATCCTTAAACCATAAAGGTTTTATGATAGCATATATGTTAAAAGAATTATAACACCTTCATCATACTAAAGTTACCTTTTGGTACAAAAGGATTTGGAATCCAAAATATCATCCCATGATCGGTGACTAAGTATGATTTGTGAATTTTACATTTTCTCACAAGTTCTCTTAAAAGGTTACTTGAAACCAAGAATATAGGAGAATTTAATAACCAAGGTCCTCCTTAACAATATTCTTACATTGGATGTTTACCAGTAAACTCAATATAACTAAAGAGTTTACTGAAGGGTGCCTTTAAGGTCTTTCTACACTTCTTTCTAAAAAAGAATCCAAGGAGGTATACACATGCCCGAAGGTCTTTATTAAAATGCATTTTTCATTTTACAAATACCAAGTTCCATTAGGATATGACATTGTCATGCACACTCCCCCTCAAAAGAAACTATGACAATCCATTTTTTTACAAAAGTGAAAAACTTTACAGTACTCAGGGGCTTTGTGAAGATGTCAACAACCTGCTCTTCAATCGGCATGAACTTGAGATCTATCTCACTACTTAGCACCTTCTCACGGATGAAGTGTATGTGTATCTCAATGTGCGTCATCCTCTAATGTTGTACCAGATTATGTGGAAGATATATTGTGCTCTAGTTGTCATAGAACAAATGAATACTACCTTGATCCTTCATCTTTATCTCGCGAACAACCTCTTTAGCCATAATGCCTCTTTTGCAGCTTCCATTGCACTTCTATACTCAACTTCAGTTGAAGAGATAGAAATAGTTGGCTACTTTTTACTACACCAAGTAATGACACCTACACCAAATTTAAACACATAACCAGAAGTATATTTTCTATCTAATACATCACCAACATGATCAAAATCACAAAATTCATACAATTTATCATTTTCATCCTTAGTATAATGCAACCCATAATTGATTGTACCTTTAATATATCTAAGAATTATTTTTACAATATTTCAATGATCTCTATAAGGTTCCTACATAAACCTTGAAGAAATTCCTACTGCATAGGAAATATCTAATCTAGTTATAGTTAGATAAATCAAAATACCAACTAACTACTTATATAAAGTAGGATCAATTTTATCGCATGCGGGTTTAAGATAAAGTTTTATTCCAGCTTCCATAGGTGTAGAAATTGGTTTGTAATCAATCATATTAAACTTTTTCAAGATTACATTGGTTGCATGTTGTGCTTGATAAACAATAATAGAATGCTTATCTTGAAATACAACCATAACAAGAAAATGATGTAAGAGACCTAAATCAGTCATTTCAAAGTACTATTTTAATTTTTTTAATCCTATGACTTACAAAGAGGACTATCACCAATCATAAGAAGATCATCCACATATAGACATACAATGATAATGTGAGAACCTTCTTGCTTAATGAATAGATAATTTTCAGAAGAATAATTAACAAAACCTGATTGTTTAAAGAGATCATTACTTTTCGTATACCAAGCTCTAGAAGCTTGATTTAAACCATAAAAATATTTTTTTAACTTACAAACATAGTTTTCTTTACCAGTTTCTTCAAAACCTTTAGGTTGAGACATGTAAATTTATTATTTTAAATCACCATTCAAAAAATTATTTTTCACATCCATTTAGTGGATTTCCCACCCAAACTGAGAAGCAATAGCAAACAAGGTCCTAACAATTCTCATTTTAGCTATAGGGGAAAAGGTCTCAACATAATCTATCCTGGTTTCGAGTGAAACATCTAGCAATAAGTCTAGCTTTATATTTTTCAATACTACCATCAACATTGTATTTTACTTTGTACAACCATCTAGACCCTATAACACTTATTTTCTCTGGAGGTGGAACCAACTCCCAGGTTTGATTTTGAATCAAGGCATTATATTCAGCTTGCATTGCATTGATCCACTTCTCATCCTAAGAATATTTTTTAAAATTTTGCATGCTCGAGGCTCATAAAAGGTCATTAATGGATGATACATATGATGGCTTTTGGTATTTTTTCTAAGGTCAATAGGATTATAACTTTCTAACATAGTTTGAGCCAATTTTGGTTTCTTAGCTAGGGAGACAGGAGATTTAGACACATCCATAACATCAACACAAGAAACATCATCATGATCATTTACCATATTTTCATTATCAGAATCAGAACCATCATTAGAAATATTGACAAAAACAACATTGAGATTTTTATATGAGGTGATCGGGTATGTCTCCCAACCCACCTTTTTAACCTAAATGGTTGGCACACATACCAAGGTTTAAAATATTTAATAATATAAATATAACTATTTCTTATTATTAAATATTTAACCTAAAGTAAATCCTAGGTTTGAATATTTAATAATAGAAATAGAAATATTTCTTATTATTAAATATTTAACCTATAGTATGATATTGTACCCATATTTAATTAAGGGGTGGCCATCCCACTTAACCATTATGTTCCAACGGGCTCAACCTATATATCTCTCTCAAGTTAGAGTGTTCCTCTCACTAATCAATATGGCCTACTCAACTAATAACAAACCATTCTTGACCTCTAAACTCACTATAGTGGCCTCCAATAAATCCACTCTATCATCCTCATCCCCTCCCTCAGTGCCACCCTCTAGTGTAGCCTCTACTCAAGCTCAAGCCACACCCACCTCTCAAATCTATCTAGTTATCCCCGCCACCAAACCACATAAGCCTCCATCACATTGGCATCATTGTACCCCACCAATACCTCTTAGAATCCACTCTCACCCCTACCCCCTCCTCATATTCCATCTTAATTGGCTTCTATACAATTGGTAGTGACACATCCAAATCTCCATCATTTCATCTATAGGCCACTATTTCCTCGGCACATCCTAAATAAGTTTGAATTGTCACCTAAAGCGACCAAATTTGATAAAATCCCATTGGTCCTCCCTCTAACCCTACACCCACCTATCCTACTACATGGCCCTCAAATACCCCTTTGTACTTGGCCATACTAGAAAACTTATATAAGGAATTTAAACTACATCACCACCCTATAATCTAGCTAATAATTTTCTATAATAACCCTCACCTCTAATAGGCCCCGTGGTTGCATGATCTGATCTCCACATAATGAATCCCAATGGATACTCCAAGTTAACCCATCTCATCCATGAAACCCCCTCATTCAAACTAATGCAATTTTCTTGTAAGCTTAACAATCTAATAAAATGATATGTCAACCCCGAATATGCATCCGGTCCTCCAATACTATAGCTCCTTGTAAACATGTGCCAAAAATGTAGGGGCCCAAGAAAAATTGGCCATATAATCTGTCATGTCGATACCACTCTAGTTAACATCCATGAAAATACACTTATGACTAAATCCGCTAGGCATAACAATTGATACCCATAATCATTATCATCAGTAAAACCCGACCCTACTCATCATCACCATATAAATACCCATATGAAAATAATCTAGAAGAGTAAACCATATCACCTGCACCATCACCATAATATCACTTTATCACAATACCCCGCCTACCTCATCAATCATATACACTTTCTCACCCTGTACTAGTAATTTTGGGATCTTGTGTACATCCTCCAAAGTAATGTCCATCTCTCTAGTAGGAAACAAAAATATTCTGTAGTATGGTCCCATCCCTCAACCAAAGCCAATAATAATCCCATGTCCTTAGGAATATGTCTGTAATAACACATTCCTCCCAATCTAACCTCCTCCAAGTTAACCTAATCCTCACTTGACAAATGGTCATGAACATTATCTAGTATCTTCGGGATCCTATCCCATGCCATCAATCTCTCTTTAGCATGTATCCATATGATCCAACAAAAACTATTAGAAATAATCCATCGAAATCAATCAAATAAAATTTAAAAATCAAAACACACGGATCACTAGTGACCCCATAAATATAAATCGATGACCTTTAAATCACAAGTGATTTCAAATTTTTAGAAAAAAAACACAAAATCCAAAAAATACCACCTACCTCGATACTGTGGGTCTCCTTCGACTCTACATACCTCCAACCGCCTATATCTCACATAAAATATCTAAAAATTCAAAAATTAGGGTTTTTCTGGTTGTTTAAACTCTTCAATTGTGATGGTAACAAATGAGCACCCAAACTAATTTTTATTGTAGACACAAACTATATGCAGTTGGGTACATTTCTATGTCCTAAAGCTTACTAATGCATACATGATTTCTAAGCAAGAAAACTAGTGGTTGACAACTCCTTTTGGCCTTTTTTTTCTTTATCTCTTGCACTATACTATTTCTAAGCATCCTTTTGGCTTTTAAACATCTTTGCAACTCTATCAACACTTAATTGACCTATGTTTTAATGAACTTAGACACTAGCGCCTAGCTAGGACAATAGCACCTAGGTGCTTCGTCCCTTCTTCGGGTGCTCTAATGATATTCTTTATCTTCTTCTTAATATTTTTGGGTCCTTTTTCCCCTTAGGGTCACCTTTTAAAACTTTAGGTCATCCTTTCAATTTTAAATTATGAAATTTAAATAAGGGAATCATATATGTATTTAGTTATTACTCTGAAATAAGGGTCCAAGTAGTATAAGCATTATATATCACCACCTAAGCTTGCGCAAAGGCACAAGAGCACTAGAAGGCATACATCTAGCACATCTATTCAAGGGACAAGGGTTGTATTATTTTGCATACACAACAAAGGAGGGGATTTTATTCTATTCCAGTACACACATTATACATACTCACTATAATCTATATTTATCCCACTATCATTATATAACTTGCAAAAGGAAAACTTATGACATCATTACACACAAGCAAAAAGAACTACATGGATTTTGAGATGTAGTGCAATGTTTTGTCGTAAGTTCACTCTTTAGATGTCTATCTGGGTCAATACGAATCCAAATTCTACATATTTATTATTATATTTGATGTGTTTTATGGGCATGTGTAGTTAGTTATCTATTTTATAGGTTACAGGTACGAATGATGACATTACAATGAAACCAAAGTGACAAAGAGAGATCAACAATGAAGATTCTTTTTCCTATAAAAACTAGAACCTGAGCATCTGAGTAGACACAGGTGCCCAGTTTAGTTACTAGTATCTGGGGTACTCCTTTCCTCCCATAGGCACTTTTTTCCTGTGCATTTATAGGGTTTGAACCCTCATCAAGTCTTAATGACACTATTTATAGCTAGATACATCATATTCTTAGTCCATATCACTCCTAGGTTGCGCAAAATTAGCTAATTCATCTTCCCCTCTCATTTGCTTAGGATTTTACATTGTTAAGTGCTTATTTTTTTATATTATACATAATTATCAGAATATCATTAGTTATAGTAAGTTACTCTAAAATTAAGATTTAATTCAATTTAGATTAAATCATTTGGTGAACCTAATCAATCAAACCCTACCTTCTAAACATGCATCGAATCTCTCTCCTTCTTCGAATTTATGGACCAATCCTCTTACCCATCCTATGCACCCACCAAGGTTTCTAGCATGGCTGGTATCAATGTTTATTTTATGCAAGTTTGTACCCAACACCTTCCCTTCTTCAACCCTCCAATACCTAACCACACTATTACTCATGATAACACAACCAATCAATCCATTTTCGATTCAATTCAAGATTTACACTTTTTTTCAAGATAAATTTCAAGCTATGGAAGCCACGATTTAATCCCTCACAACTGAAATCCAACATCTCAAGGATGCTTCTCATACCCATGTTAGTTCTTCTTCTACACCTCATCTTGATCCCATGTCTACTATATGTGCTCATACAAGAAAGGTCAAGGTCTTACCATAACAAAAACCTCTCAAGTTTGATCGAAATGATAGGAAACATGATATTCTCTTTGAGCTCCTTAATCACTAGTTAATTACCTTACCACCTACTCATTACTACCCTCCTTACCGACTTAAAAACTACAAAGGTCACCTATTTTTCAATTATAATAGAATTAATGGACATCATGAAAATGATTTCTATGATTTAGAATGAAGAATCAAGAAACTTGAGCATCAAGGCTTTATTTCATTTTCTACACAACATTATGCTACATGCTCATCTCCAATTACCAAACCCCAATGGGTTCCCAAATCTGATCCCTCTATGTCTAATGAGCATCACGCCATACTTACTAATGTTCCTTCTTTAGTAATTCAAGAGCCACCTATCCAACCTAGTATCATACCACCTTTAGAAGTACTACCTCATTACCTCATATTGTTTCATCTGCAATGTTACCAATGACAACTATATGACCACCATTAAAGGAAGAGAAACCAATTCAACTACAAAAAGTTGATATCACTCACCAATATCCTAAGTTTAAACTTATAATTCCTTTCAATCTAGATAATGACTATGTTGATGATTGGGAATCGGAAAAAGCTTACGATGTTGACGAACCATTTGATATGTATAATGATCATTTGTGTGTATTAGATTTCAATCCTAGAAATGTTATTGACTCCAAATATGATGTTTCTCATACCCTTGATTCTACCTATTATTGTGATGACCATAAAATTTCCTATGACACATTTCAACATCTGCCACAATGGCATGGTATCTCTACCATTATCACGTAGATCTTCTATCCCTGGCATGGTTGGGAGAATTGTACTTATTTCCCCCTCGATCGATATTAGTTGTCTCTATTTTAGTACACCTCATGCTTTGTGGTTAATGTCTATCTTTTGAAGCATTGTCACATATACTTTACACTCATTACCCGATGACACACTCTTGTGTTATGGTTCATGCTTGACTGTTGAGGGTGAAATTCCTCCATGAAACTCACTTGTCACATCTTGGCTACTCACAATCCATGCTTCCTGTCTAAATGAACCTTACTCACACACTTGGGGGCATCACACTTTATCCCCCTCAATCAATCTTGGCTATCTCTATCACACTCTTTTTTTTCACGATAAATCTTCCCTAACACCTACACTCAATCATATGTAATAACTTTTCCACCTAGTGATGAACTATTGTTCTATGGTTCATACTTGACTATTGAGGGAGTATTCCTAAATGAACCTCATATCACACAAATCCAATGGGGGAAACATGTCCCCCTCATCTATATACTTTACATGTTAGAGCACACCATCACATGCACATCTTGGTAGTATTTTCTCTTGTTACCCTATATTGTTTATATGATTTCACTTTGTTTCCTATGCTAGTTGGATACTTAGTATGTCATTATATTTTTCTATACACACATGCATGTTCACATGGTATCTTGAGGTGAATGCAAGACTTTTACATATTCTTACATGATGCATGATGCTCGACACTACTATTTACTAATCCCATCGAGGCTTCCGGGAATATACCTTTGCTACTCTCATACTCTATACATCATAGGCCCCTGTTGTTACATTATTTACTAATTTTTTTACTATCACTTTAATCTTTGTTGATATATACATGCTTTGACATATTACTTATCTTTCTAACATGCTAATAAGTGCTTCATGTGTAGCATTTTCCTTGTAGGACTCTATACAACCATGGTTATCTCGTAGATTTTTACTTATCATTGTTTGCTACTATTTGCGGGTTATGCCCTAGTCTTGTTGGATAATTATTTCCTTATGGATGTTATGGTCTTGATTTTCATGTGACATTATGAGTGATGTCTCATGTCTAAAACCCAATTTTTGTAGTCTCTCTTGTCTTCATAGTTTCTTGTTACATTTTATTATATTACATGATAGCTCTTTTGCACTAACACTTTTTCTAGCCTACATTGTTTGCATGTGCCTTGGTTTTTACCATGCACATCCCCTACGCACTACATGTATCTAATCTTAGGTATGCATATCAAAATCAGCCCCTCTCGTTTAGGCCACAAACTTATACTTCCATCACATGCACTCCAAATGAGGGGGGAAATTTATTGGGAGAAAAAATCACCCTTTCAGTAGCTCAAAGCTCTAGAATAGAATATAATATTATAGAATTGTCATAGTAATATATTTACAGAGTGGTTTAGAAGTAGACTTGGGTCACAAACATGGAGCGAGACACTAGTACCCAATAGCGAGACACAGGAACAATGGGCGCTTGTCTCCCACTTAGGAGCTTGTCTCCGGGGTAAAAATTAAATAGTTTCTCAATTCAACCCATTTTCTAGTAGTTTATAGTATGGATCTACTGTATCAAGCACTTGCCTTAAGTTACATAATTCACTCAATCAACTACAATTCGGTTACAAAACAATTACAATTGGTTACAAATTGGGATGTGCCATCTGCAGTGGAACTTATTTGAGAAGCATCATGGAAGGAGAGAAAAATAGACCTCTCTCCCTAACACTCTTATCTTGGCATGAAATCACCCAAAAACTTGCTCTTGGCATGAGATTACCCAAACAACTCATCTTTGGTGTTAGATCGCCCAAAAATATCTCTTGGTGTGAGATCACCCAAAAACCTCACCTTTGGAAACACAACACTCAAATCCAAAAACCTCTCCAAGATAAACATGACATATTTCTATTATTTACTCTCATACATTAGGTTCACTCTTTCCTTAACTACTACTTTTACACACTAATTTTACATACTTATACATACTTTGATTTTTCACATACGAGACTTTGACTACTCTTTTTATCTTTTCTTGTAGGTCCTTCCTTACAAAATCATCTCACATCTACAAGATCAAGCTCCAGTAGCACACTACTATGAACATACTTCACCCCTAAGATCTACCTCCCTTTCCTAGTTGCCACACTTCACATGATGATCACTTCATGCTACTTGCCAACTTAACACACTATTAGTTACACTTCTCTTTAGATCACAAGGTACATATCTTCTATCTAATTTATGCTATTGAGTATTCACTCAAGAACATAAAGTGGGGGGAAATGTAGACACAAAATCTATGCACTTGGGTACATTTCTAATTCATAAAGTATATTATAGTATACATGATTCATAAGTAAGAAAACTACTGGTTGACAATTCCTTTTGACCTTTTGGTTGCTTTATCTCTTACACTCTATTGTTTCTAAGAATCCTTTTGGATTTTACACATCTTACATATCCGTCGGAACTTAAAATTGATTTCTCTTTTAATAACCTCAGACACTAGCACCCAATTAGGATGGAAGCACCCAAGAAATCCTATCCCTCATGGGTTCTCTTGCCCTTTATTTATCTTCTTCTTACTCTTTTTGGATCCTTTTTTCCTTTTGGTTCACCTTTTAAAAAAATTTGTTGGCCTTTCAGTTGTCAATTATGAAATTCAAACACGAGAATCATATATATACTTAGTTATTGTTCTCAAATAATGGGCCAAACACTATATGCATTATCTATCACCACCTAAGCTTACACAAAGGAACAAGAGCACTATAAGGCATATGAATAGAAAATCCATACAAGGGACAAGGGATAAATTATTCTGCAAACACAATATAGGAGGGAGTTCATTATATTTCATTAGAAACATTCTACATACTTAGTACAATGTACATCTAGCCCGCTATCATCGTGAAAATTTAATTAGGGAAACCTTGGGAGTCATTACATACACAAGCACAAATAACTACATGTAATTTGATATGAATGCTCAGTCATAAGTTCACTCTTTGGGTGACCTCCAAGGTTACTATGAATCCACATTCTACACATTTTTTATTAGATTTGATGTTGTTTATGGGCATGTGTAACTAGTTATATATTTTTAGGTTACAGGTATAACCGATGACATTACAAAGAAAGCTGCAGTGAAAAATAGAGATAAACAACAAAGATCCTCTAGCCCAGAAAAGACCAAAACCTAAGCATCTAACTAGACATCTGAGGAACCCAGTTTAGTCAATAGCACTTGGGGCACTCATTTCCTCCCATGGATGAATCTATCATGTGTATTTATAGGGTTCCTAATCCTCATTAAGTCTTGAAAACATAGTTTATAGCCATATCTAGTAGATACTCGGTCCATATTATCCCCATGTTGTACATAATCAACTAAGTCATCTTCTCCTCTCATTTGCTTAGGGTTTTACATTGTTAAATGCTTATTGCTTGTGCATACTATACATAATTATCAGAATATCATTTGTTACAGTAGTTACTCTAAAATTAAGATTTAATTTAATTTATACTAAATCATTTATATGTAAAAATTTCCCCGCATTAATTATCGGTGATTGGGCTAATCAATGACGCTTTTTGTGAAATCACCAATGACCTAGGCTAATCACCAAGGGATTACCTCCCCTTTATCCAAAATATCATTATTTGCCTCTAAACCTTATCAAATCATAATTTTGTCACCATTATTTTCCAAAATTGCATGTTTCAAAGTGCGCTTCTTTCTTTTGGGCCCAAAACCCTCCAAAATATTAAATTGAATCAATCCTTATAAAGCTTATCCTTATCAAATCTCCCTCGGATTTCCCATCATTTCAAGAAAATTTTCCCTTTCTATCGTTAAGTCATGTCTATAGGTAAAGAACCCATTGGCTACCCTATCACTTGACTATTTATCTACGTAAGCCCACCTTTATGACATCATCCTTTATATCAAGTCTGTATCTCTCGATACACCTTGGATACTAAAATTTTTCGAGAACCTTTTCCTACTACTTCCTATGAGTTTTACATCTATAGGTTGAGAACCCATTGGTTCCCCTATCGATTGAATTTTTCGTTGCACATGCCCACCTTTGTGGTAATCTATTTCATAATCGGTCTTGGGACACCTTAAATTAAAAACACTCATCACATAGACCTATCCCATACAACAACCTATTAAAACCAGTGACCATTTCACTTCATCATAATGACCCCTATTTTTAGGATGTACCACCTATCGAACACAAATCCAATCATTCCACTCATTTTTCCAGAACTTGTCCATAACAAATCACTTGAGAAAAATGGGCGATTGTAGAAACTTATTTTGGTACCCTACATTATTTATCCACACTCCTCACATTCACACCCAACATATAAAACCTATATTATTGGTAATAAAACATAAACTCACCCCTATTAAATCACACTTTACTTGCAGTAAAAATCTATTTCATGCACCCCAAATGACTTAAACCACCCTAACCACTTAAAAATCATCCTAACCCATTTTATGATTAAGCTCGCTTAACCTCCCAACATCCTCAACATATTCCTAACCATGTTCACTCATCCCTTTCCCAAGTTTAACCCATTTAGAAGAGGTTGAAACCATTTCCAAGTTGGTTTCCCCATTTTCTCTAGGTCGTCAGTGATTCTAACTAATTGCTGACGATTATATAAGCAAAATCAAACCTCTATGTAATAGATCCTCAGACATTAAAAAAAATCCATTACTTTGAATACTTAGATGACTTCATTTCACACATATTGACACCGCTAACATCCCTGTCACATCCTTGAAATCTCTATAAACTCTATAAGACTCCCACCATACTATGTTCTAATATTTCTCAGCAAAGATAAGATTTTGTTTTCTTTCTTCATATTCATTTTATCAATAAGTCACATTAAAGACCATATTAATTCATACATTACTTCTTGCATATCCAATTTTCATCCTATTAAAGAATTAACATTTTCCACTAGTAATAACCAACAATTAGCCATAAATCGTTGGGGACCGTATCAATCACTAGTGATTCATGTCTTTTTATCACTTTAATCAAATTTCTCATATTTACAATTAATATAACAACATGTTTTCTATTTGATCTTCTGTTTTCAAGTTGTTTCTTTTTGTAGATGATTGTACCGGAGTTATAAACATCATATTACCAACATATATGAAATTCCTATTATCTAATAACCCTTTTTATGGGTGTGATTTGACATTGCACATGAGTTGAGTCTCTATTCCATCTCTTTAACACCAAACATCAACAAAATTAAAGATCAATCTGAAGTAATAAAAGAAGAATGAGATGCCACTTTGAATAATCTTGGTTCAAATACTTGAGGAGTTTTAGATTGTCGTAGCTCTTGCTTGGACTTATTGATTTGTAAACTCTTCAACTTTGGAATTATTCACAAAATCAAAAATTAATCGCTGATGTTTACTTTCTATTAGAAAATAACAGAGATAGCTAGTGAATGAATTACTATTGTTCTTAGAATCAATAATTGTAGTAAAGGAAAGAATATAAGCTCATAACACCAACAATTTTATCCTGGAAAACCTCCAATGGAGGAAAAACCAGTTGGGAAGGGAAATTGCTCTTTCTTCCCAATTTTATTGGCCAATTCAAATCAACAAGTACATAATTTACAATAAGTAAGAAAGGGAAGTAGATAATATCTCAACACTTCCTTTCAGTTACTTGCTTGTTCTATCCAACACTCCTTTCTTCTACAAAAATATAATTTCTAGCACTAAGATTTCTTACTCACTTTCTCCCATGCTTCGATGATCTTATACACTTCTAAAATCATGTATTTATAGCCTTTCTCATGTCCTCCCATGCACTAGAGAATGGGAAAGGTCATGAAGGAGAAGAGAAATGAACATCCTTTCAAATTTAGAGGTTGTTCATTTCAAAATTAGTTTTCTATCCGTAATGGCCAGGACTACTGGCCTGTGCACGGGTGGTTCTAGGACCGCCACCTTGGCTGGGTGGAGGTTCCAGAATCGTCACCTCGTGAAAGGTGGTGGTCATGTTACTTAAAAGATAAAACCTCCATTTCATTGTTTTCATTCTTTGTGTTGATTGTTTCTAATGAAGTAGAGTTATTTTGGATCCCTATGGATCACACCTCCCCTTCTTAGGAGGCTTTTGGTCCCACAAAAGCTTAGTGGGGAGTATATGAGGGAAAAATTCCCTCACTTTCTCCTTCAAGTACCACTAGGCCTACCTTGGTGTCTTTCCTTTCAGTCCAATCTGCCAAGACTCCTGCAAACCTCTTCTAGTCTCTCTGACCTTCTGCTGCAGCACTACATCCTCCTCCAATTTTCCTCATGAGTCCAAGACGCAATCCTTGATGGAAGGTAGTAATTGTAGTTCTTCATCTTCATCTAGCATGGATGGCTCATATAGGTGTAAGTTCTCATAGTTTACTACAAAGTACATCCTCATGAATGATGGAAAATCAAGTCGAAAAGCATTTTCCCCAACCTACTCCAATATGGTGAAGGGTCCATATTGTAGTGGCTTGAGCTTTCGTGCTTGACCTTGTAGTCTCTCCTTGCTCAAGTAAAGCCAAAATTTGTCTCCAATATGAAGCTTTTGTTCCCTCCTATGCTGATCATGCCTAACTTTGTATTAATCTTGAGATTTTTCTAGTTATTCTTTGACCTTGAGATGGATTTTCGGATCCTCTCAATGAACTTGTTGGCTCTAGTCACCTTTGTGTCTCATGTATCCTCCTCATCCTGCTATCCAACTGTTATGTCCAGCGGATTTATAGGTAGATATCCCAAGCATGCTTCAAATGGTGACTTCATAGTGGATGTGTGTACTACCCGGTTATAAGAATGTTGAATGTAGGATAAGGACTCATCCCAAGTCCTTGGGTACTGCATTATACCCTCTGATCAATTGTACCAAAGTCCTGTTTACCACCTCTATTTGTCCATCTGTCTATGGATGGAAAGTTGTGCTCCTTTGTAACCTGGTATCCATCTTGTCCCACAAAGTAGTCCAAAACTTCCCCAAGAACCTAGAATCCCTGTCAGAGACAATAGACTTTGGCAAACCAAAATGCACCCATACATTAGCAAAGAAAAGATCTGCTACCTCATGTGCTTTTACTATCTTTTTACATGCCATAAGAATACACATTTTACTAAATCTATCCACAACAACATAGAGATAGTCATGGCCATGTTTAGACATAGGTAATCCTCCTACAAAATCCATAGAAATGTCCTCCCATGGATGAGTAGGTACTGGTAAAGGCATATACAAACCTTCCTTCCTAGTTTTAGGCTTGCTAGTACAACAAAGTTTACATCCACGAATAAATTTTGATACTTCTTCTTGCATGTTGGGCCAATATACATACCTTTACAAGTGGGCTAGGGTCTTACCAACACCAAAATGTCCCGCTAATTTCAAGGTATTTTCTTCCCTCATCAATAGAAGTCTTTCTTCTTTGGGCACACAAAGTTTCCCCATTGGTAGAGCAGCCCATCCTTGAGATAACAGTCTTCAATCCCCATCTTTTCAGCCCCTTGGGACTACAAATTCTGAAATGTTACCCCAAATTTTTTGTCTTGGGCATAAGCTTCTCCATAAGCTTCCTTCGTGAAGGGTGGCCAAATAGGAGAAATTTTCCTATGTGGGTGGCCTAGACAACATGTCTGCCACCAAATTTGTACTACCTTTCTTGTATTTGATCACTAGATGGAACTGCTGAAGAAACCCCATCCATTTGTAGTGCCTTGCCTACTGCAATTTAGACTGTGCTTGCAAATACTGGAGAGGTTTGTGGTCAGTGTGCACAATAGTTTCTTTACCCAACAAATAATGTTTCCATTTTTTAATTGCTTGAACTAGTGCATACATTTCTTTATCATATACTAAATATCCTTTAATTGCTGAAGTGAAGGTTTCAGAATGATAACATACAAGTTTACCTCCTTGAAGCAACATTGTGCCCATAGCATAATCATTGGCATTTGTCTCTACTTCAAAAGGCTACTGCAAACTAGGAAGAGCAAGTACTAGAGCATGAATAATCTTGTATTTCAATAACTCAAAGGATTTTTCTTGTTCCTTACCCCAGTAAAAACCCTTACTCTTTACGGCCACTGTGTGTAGAGGTGCTATAATTGCCGAGAAACCCATAATGAACTTCCGCATGTACTGTACTGCTCCCACAAAGCTTCTAGTCTCTGTGGATCCTGTTGGTGTTGGCTAATTTGTGATGGCTTCCACCTTCTTTGGATCCACTCATAGCTCTCTTCCTCCAACCATGTGCCCAAGATAGAAAAGTGACTGTTTGGTAAATTTACATTTCTTCATATTACAAAACAACTATTTCTCCCGAGAACTTGCAAATACTTACCGCAAATGTGTTAGATGTTCTTCCCATGTGGCACTAAAAATCAAGATATCATCTAAATACACAATAACACATGAATCTATGAAATCCCGCAATACATCATTCATCGAGTCTCATAGATGTAGCGGGTGCATTACATAATCCAAAAGGAAGTACTAACCATTCATACAAACCCTGTTTTTTTTTAAGGCAATCTTCCATATATCCTCCTCCTTCATCGACTTGAGATCTAACTTCGTGAAAATTTTGGCATGTGAAGTTGGTCTAAGAGATCATTTATGTGGGGAAGTGGATATTTGTTCTTTATGGTGATCTTGTTCAAAGCGCAAAGTAGTCGATGCACATTCTCCAAGAACCATCCTTCTTTGGCACCATCACAATAGGTGAATCGCATGGTGAGGTGCTCAGATGTATCACTCCTTGGTCTATTAGTTCTTGGAGTTGTTTCTTTACTTCAGACTCTCTCAAGCAAGGATTTCCTATACAACCCGATGTTGGTAGATGTCACTCGGAAATAGCTAAATCTTGTGCTCTACTTCCCATTTTGGTGGTAATCCACTAGGAGCCTAAAATACTTCTTGAAAAGACTAAATAATACTATCCAAATCTTGTTTTCCTTAATTAGAAATCTTTGAAACTTCTAGCCCATCTTGTTTATCCTTTAACAAAAGTAAACAAAACTCGACTACGATTTGACTAAATAAGCCATTTTTCTTGGTTAACACTTACCATAGTAACCCGTGTCTTACGCTGGTGTGCCCTAATGTTATAGTTGATCCCATCTTTGACCCATTTGTACCAGTTTTCCCTTATCATAAATATAGCATCCCTAACATACAAGTAAGGGCTTCTGAATACAACATCAAAAACATCAAGTGGAATAATTCCAGCTTCAAAAACATCTATATATTAGGAATTTATCCCAAACTTGACCTTACATCTTCTTGTTACCTGAATTTCAACACCCTTCTTCACCCAACCCAAAGGATAAGGGTGCAGATGCTTGTAATTCTCAAGACCAAGGTTCTTTACAACTACCTCAAAAATCAAGTTAGATTGAGAACCGATATCAAGCAAAGCATTTACCTTAGTCCTCTTGATCTGGATTTTGATCTGGAATAGTTTACTCATATCCTCTTCGCTATCCATGTTGGTGGCCGTGCATCCAAGCATTTTGTCTACATCAGAGTCATCTTTGATTTCCACCTCCCCTTCTATCTTTACAACTGTCATGGACTTCATGGAGTCCTTGGTTCGGTTCTTTGGATGTAAATCTAGATGCAACTTCCAACATGTAGCGTCAGTATGACCATTAATATCACAATTTTTGCAAAAAATTTTGGGATCTTTACAAGTATTTAAAGTAGTGGTAGCTTTTTTACCTTTCTCTTTCCACTTACTCTTGTTACTTGTTTACCCATAATCCTTTTCTCGCTTTTTTGACTGTTTACCCTCATCTCTTCTTCTCCTTACTTTTTTTCATCATCTATGTAGTATGCCTATACACATGCTTCATTGAAATCCTTGGGCTTTGTGGATATGAATTTTCTTTGAAGGTGAGTGTGAAGTCCTCCCAAGTATTTGGTCATAATATCCTCATCCTCCAAATCCATGTTTAGCAACATGGCTTTCCTCCAAAACTCCATAGTATAGTCCTACACACTTTGACCACTACCTTTTCTAAAATACTGCCATTTAATCATTTGCTCAGTTTTATGGCCAATATGATAGAAGTTAGCTCTAAGTAATTCCTTAAATTCTTGCAAAGATTTCACAATAGGACACTTCTTCTTTTCACAAGTAGTTAGATGAGTTTCCCACCAAACTAGAGCATGTCCCTTCATTTTGAGACGTCAAAAGGTGATCCTTTGTGCTTCAATGACATTATGGCCACTAAAATAGAATTCTAACTATTTCAACGATTTATCAAGTAATTCTACATCTACTTGTCCTTCAAAGATTTTGATTTTGACTTTAGTCTCAACTTTAAAAGGAGTATGTTTAGGTTTTACCTTTTCTCTTGTATTAGAATTCTCTTCTTCATGCTCTTCTCCATAATATTCCTCATGTGGCTCTTGCCTATACCAACTTTTTGGCTAAGCCTCGAACCACCGAGTCCATGGAGTATTGTTTGATGGAATCTCATCTTCAGTAAATCTGCGGGTTCCTCTTACCTTCTAAACATCCTATCCATCATGGCCTCTAGCATCTCGATTCTACGGACCAAGTTCTCTTCCTCCATTTTTCCCTGAATTCTCTGTTTCCACTTCTTTGTAGAAATCTTCGGATCGTAAGGTAAAGCTTCTTCACCTTTATATCTTGTCACTGTTATAAAAATTCAAGAATGAAATACCACAGTTCTGGATACTTGTTAGCTCTGATACCAAAATGATCTGTAAATTCTTCAACTTTGGAATTATTCACAAAATCACAAATTAATCATTGTTGTTTACTTTCTATTAGAAAATAACAGAGATAGCTAGTGAATGAATTACTATTGTGCTTAGAATCAATAATTGTAGTAAAGGAAATAATATAATCTCATAACACCAACAATTTTATCCTGGAAAACCTCCAATGGAGGAAAAACTAGTTGGAAGGGCAATTTCTCTTTCTTCCCACTTTTATTGGCCAATTCAAATCAACTGGTACAAAATTTACAATAAGTAAGAAAGGGAAGTAGATAATATCTCAACACTTCCTTTCATTTACTTGCTTGTTCTGTCTAACACTCCTTTCTTCTACAAAAATACAATTTCTAGCACTAAGATTTCTTGCTCACTTGCTCCCATGCTTCAATGATCTTTTACACTTCTATAATCATGTATTTATAGCATTTCTCATGTCCTCCGTGCACTATAGAATGGGAAAGGTCATGAAGGAGAAGAGAAATGAACATCCTTTCAAATTCAGAGGTTGTTCATTTCAAATTTAGTTTTTTGTCTCGTAATGGCAGGATGCCACCCTATGTAGATGGTGGTGGTTGGGACCGCCTCCCTAGTCAATTTGGCGACGGTTCTATAACCACCACCCTAAGCAGGTATCGGTCATGTTACTTAAAAGATAGAACCTTTGTTTTGTTGTTTTCCTTCGTTGTGCTAATCTGCTTTCGATGAAGTAGAGTTATTTCGGACCCATATGGATCACTTATTATCACATGGATCAGGATCTCTCTATCCCTCTGGATTTCAAATCATCCAATTATTGTCAATTATCTTGTTATAATTATCACTTGATTGTAAAATGAGTTAACACCCTTAAAGGAAGATATTAGGTTCCGGGATCAACCTTTTCTCGAGAAACTCATCATCTTGTATACAATATCTATGTAGTTCATCTATCTCCATGTATAGGTTACTCTCATCCGATGGAAGAAGAATTCTCGCATCCATTTTACATTCGTACATCTCAAAATTTGATTGTTGACGTAGGTATCGTTGAACCTTTCCATCCTTTGTGTTTTTGGTTTGTTTGTTACATAATTAATGAACTAAAAATTACCTTAAACAACACCCAAAAAATCATTGAGGATTATGTTTACGATCTCCTTGATTGATCCACCTGAATGGCATAACCATTGTAAACATCTTGCAAAAATTATTGATAAACATGGTACTGATTAACATAAGAAAATTGTATAAGCTCTTTGGACTTACCACAATAACACTCACACACCTACTAACAATACAAGATTTTCCTTTATTTATGGGATGAAGGCTATCCTACATTAAGAATTATATACCTCTTTTTTCTGTGTCACTAAAATATAATATCAAAGACAATGATTATGGAAACAATGTTTACATGAGTTAGAGTTTCTTGAATGCAAACAAGTCTAGGATCTGGAGCACCTTCACATGTACTAAGATCGTATCAAACAAGACTACAAAAAAAGGGTTCATGCCTATGAATTTTAGGTCAAGGACCTATTTCTCAAAGTGAATCATAAAAACACCAATTTCGAACCTGCATTAAACAGAAAAATTCAAGCTTAATTTGTAGACACCAAAATTGGGTCACACTCCCCTTGGTCCCTTTTCGAATAGCCAACTTAAACATATTCACCTAACCATGACCCTTCTACCCCACATTAATATTAATTTAATTATTTACAATTAAATTAATACTCATCCTCACTTCATTCATTATTTAAATACCTTAATTAAAACTAATTTCCACCTCACCTAGACATGTCACCCCACCACCTCACCTAGAAACCTCACCACAAACCTATTTTTAGCATATTTCCCTTTACTAGGACTCAAAATTCACTCACCATAACTAACTAATACTTAGTCCTACCTACCTCAATGAACTAAGACTCATTGTAAACCTAAAATCACATGCCTATTATCCCTCTAACCACATTCCCGCTCATTAAAATGTAACATTCCATTTAGATCCACGAGAACAGATAGACATGGCCCAAAAGATTGGTAAGATCTGTCAATTTTAGTAAACCTATGATTTCCTACCTTAACCGACACCGATCAACCTGAAACCAATGCCGGTCACCCTAAACCTTTTTCGGTTACCTTATATTCATTTTGGTAACCTTGTTTGGGAGGTTGGCGAATCTCAAGTTTTGGATCCATACCCCTTTCGCACATCTAGACAGCTTATAGCCAACACCAAGAAAAGTTTGAAGGTATTTGCATTCATGGTAGCATTCCAGGAAGTATGGTCATGGCATTAAGAACCATTCCACAAATCAACCATCACCATCACTTAGCCATCAAATCTACAAACACCAGTAATTGTATATCTGACTGAATCATTTCATGCTTGTCTAGATTACAAAGTTTCTTCATCTCTGTTTATCAACATCTATTTGCATTCTTCATCCCACCCTTTTTACCTTCTTGTGAACCCAACCATTCCATCACCCACAATCATCTAATCACCCATACTTGATTCCTGAATACCTCTGAGCACTCCCAATACCTCCATAGACCTAACTATTCCCTTTACCATCTCTGTTCAATCTCAGACAAACCCCCAAAACCTAGTTTATTGAACTTCTACCATCCCACCTTAAGCTTTGGTAGTCCCCTCTTAATTTTTGTCGATCACACCTCACCGACGCCGGTCTATATATTTGGTAACCTTGCTAATAACAAAATCCTACTAACCTACGGTCAAGTGACCCAAGCTACCCGCAATATGACCCCGACTTGTCCCAACACCTTAACTACATACCCTACTTCCAGATCTAATCATGACCTATCCTAACACCTTGATAACATACCCTATTTGGATGAGATACCTAAATCATATCAAATATAAGAGGAAATTCTTTATTTACATCATTTATTACATTAAGTTGTATTAAAAAAGGGTTGACAACCACTAAGGAAGTACCAAACTTTCGGATCTAGCACACACTAGGAAGCCCACTTACATATATAGTTTAACTCTATTTTGTGGTCTTGTTTTGTATTTAGGATAGTTCCTCCTAGCCAAAAGGAAGCTCACAAAATCAGCATTGGATTAAGAATCCAGAAAGTGCACACAATCTCCAACTGACCATCACAACAGTAATCCTCCTTAGCCCATACCCTTATCTGTTTCATCTAAATCCACAAAGAAATTTTCAAAACATTTTGGAATGCCCAAGTGGGACCCATTAGGGGTAATTTTGCATTGTATTCATTCTTAGGTGAAAGTTGATGCGTTTGTTTCCCTTTTAGAAAGCTTCCACATTAATTTTCTTCTCTGGAATATTCCCTCTTTTCTATTGTCTAAAAGTAATCGTGTTTTTGGTGCTATAAAAGAATACTTATTTCTTTCATTTATATTGCATTAGTGAAATAGCATCCCTCTTCCGCTCATCACTGCTACATATAATATCACATTTTGATTTGGGTTTTAAAAAACTTGCATAGCATTATGATTTGTTGCATTATATCTCACATTAAAACTAAGGGAAACCTATATGCTTTGGAAGTCATGACTAGGTGATGATTGACACAATTGAATCATAGAAAGCACATTCTCTGTTCTCTCTCTTTGCCAAAATACACAAATTGGAATATATACATCTTCTTAAACAACATCCCACCAGAATAAGATGTCAACAATCACACGATCGGAGGATTTACAAAGTGGGTGCCAAATCTGGTTATCTATGTCTAGTCACCCATCAGAGAATGAACCATCCCGTCAAAATATAGCCACGAAACCTCACCTTTAGAATTTAATTCTTCATAGGAATCCTTCCCTACCAAAAACTCTATTCTAAATTCATGAGTCAGTATTTAAATGATGTAAGCTAAACACATTAAATTCACTTGTAAGATGACGTGTTTTTCTTAGCTTTGTGTTTGACTTGCATTTTGAGGTGTGAGGTTGTATTCTCCATTTTTCTTTCCTTTCACTCTCCATAATCGTATTTGGTGTATTCCAACTATTTATGAGTGTGTCAAGACTCATTTTTACCATACTCAGACTTCTGGGTTGGTATCTCATTCAACCTTAAATCACAAAAAGAAAAAATTTCTTCATTCTATAGATTTCATAGTAACTGGAATCAGTTTACATCTGATCATCGATTCATCGATCCGACCGGTGTCGGTTCCTTGTGATATAGGTCAGCTTACCTAAAGAGAACTCATCTCATCTTCTTCTCTATTTAAAATCTCTGGATGTCACCATATCCTCTGCATTATGATATTATTGACTAAATATAGCCTCCATAGTTGAATTCCCTAGTTTCTGTCTCACTTGCTCAAACTGTTAATTTCCTACGATGAATCGGCATCGCCATCTGTGACCATCATCGGTCACTTATTAACTGACATTGGTAGGCCTAACCAGCACCGGTATGTTTGTTTTGATTTTTAATCAAAACACCTACCAATTCACCTCTCATAATCAATTCTTTTCCATCCCTGTTGTTTTCTGTGTCATTTATAGAATATAGTCTTACCAGGTCAACACTTATTCACATGGTGTTGACTTGCAGCCCAAACTAACATTGTTGTATTTCACATCAACTGTCAACCACTCCCACCTAGTCCATCAACTCCATCCATCCTATCATCTATGGATCTAACTCAACTTATCCCCATTACTACCGGCGATGAGGAGTTCACGAGACTCCTTGACTAGAATCCCATTGCCCTCTAGTACTACCTTACTCATTCTTCCACTTGGGATTCCTCAGGATAGTTAATATATGACATGCCCATATCTATCCCTCCTACTCTCGCACCCACCTCTGCATCAGCTAGCACCAGCTTAGCACTACCATCATCCACTTTACCACCTGTGGTGTCTCAGCTAGATCCCATAATCGCTATAACAGTAGCGTCTATGTGATCCATCACACTTACAACATTGATTGTCCCTTCGAAAACCACTTTAAGTATAGCCCCATATGCACCTGCCACCTCACATATACCTATTACATCACAACCACCTTCGGCATCCAAGGTTCATTTTAAGACACCTCTATAAAATTGTAGGTGGAAAATACCTGGCGAATATCCCCGGAACCAGTTTCAGCGAAAGGTGAATTTGACAGTATTCCAAAACAAAAATTTCACCTGGTTTTTCATGGCTCCATCATTGACGTGCGACAACAAGACGTCAATAATCACTCCTGACATGTGTCAATGGAACGTCAATGGTCTTGGATCGACGCACATCACTGGCTCCTATTGACGCGTGTCATTGGCTCCTATTGACGTAAGCGCCATCGCTCCATTGACGCGGCGTCATCGCTCCTATTGACGCGTCATCGCGGCTCCTATTGACGCGTGTCACTGGCTCCTATTGACGCGCATCACTGGCTCCTATTGACGCGCGTCACTGGCTCCTATTGACGCGCGTCACTGGATCCTATTGACGCGCGTCACTAGATCCTATTGACGCACGTCACTAGATCCTATTGACACACGCGTCAATAAATCCTATTGATGCGTGTTGACCAACACTATCGACGCGTGACAACTATGGATGTAGCTATCACACGTCAACATGATTTATTGACACGTGACAATTAGATACATTGACGCGCGTCGCCTAGACTATTTTCATGCATCAGCTAAGACCATGACACTGATTTAGCCTATAAATACCCTTCAACTAGTCATTTTCTTGTTTTCACCTTCCCGCTCTTGAATTTTTACAGGTCTCAATCGTTGTGAAAAGCAAGTACAACTATAATGTCGACTTCACATGCTTCCCAACTGCAAGTTCAGCAAAAAAATCAAGAGAATCCAATTCAATCGATTTTGAGATCAACTACAGAATCCCTTATGCCCTCACATCCATCTTGTTTTAAAGATGTCTTTGAATATAAAGATTTGATGGATGCGTGTGAATTTATAGGGCTCGTTAATATGCCCCATTTCGAAACAGATCTAGATATTTTGAATTACCTTCTGTCATCCTACAATTCAGAGGACGACATTTTTATGTGACTCTGAACGATGGCCGAATGTTCTAATTCAGTATCGAAGCAAATGACATCCATCAGTTTACGGGCCTTCCGTTCAAAAATTTACCAATTGTTACAACCAAGGCAACACTCCTGGAAGAAGACAAGAAATTTCTCGAATCAACGTTCGGTTTCCATGTTGATTGTAAGTATAATTCGTTTTAATTCATATTTTTTATTCTATTTTTATTCTGATACAATTTGCTGTTATAAATTTATAGTAATTTTCACTGTTTGGCATTTGCAGCCCATGTCAATAAATCTAGGCGTGGTGTGGATACACAATCAATTGCACACCACTTTCTTGCTGCACTTATTTCATTTTTTCAATCCAAAATTGTTTTGCAGGGTTGCCAAATAGATATACCAAATTGGGCCATTGCATACATTGTTGCCACTATCTCAAAACAAAAATTCGATTGGTGCACATATCTATCCAAAAAAATAAGAACTGACCTAACAAATTCAAAACTTTTAGAAAAACCTTTCATTTATTCAACAAACTATCTCCTTGGCCTTTATTATGAGGCACTTTTAAATTTAAAAGATAAAAAAATTCCTACTTGCACTGATGAGGAGTTGATGAAGTTGTCAATTCCATTTGAAGAACAACAGGTATAAACTATTTAGTTTGTAATTGTATTTCAATTTTCGACATTACAGTGCACAGTTATTAAAACTTAAATTTTAATGTTTTGCAGAGAAGATTTATTGAAGCCCTTCCCTAAAAAAGGCGTTATTGAGAGGAAGAGGCCAACAACACGCTGAGGCTTCGGGACACTCCCAATCTGAAATGGAAGCTCAATCCTCTCCAAAACATCAATAGTTTGAACTCGTTAAACACCGAGAGAATTAATACCTTCTCATATATTATTTACAAATTCCAAAGTTGCATATTTATTTTTCAATTTAAATTTTAACCAAATGAATTGACAACATTTAATATTGATGAATTGCAGGGACTTTGGAACATACACCTATTTCACAAACTCAACCTTCTTCCCCAACTCACTCCATATAGTTGCATGCATTCATATCTTCTGAACAGACACTGAGTACAACTCCTACAAGGCCACCCGTAGCACCGAGAAAAACAACCCCTCGACAACATGGTACAACTTTTCGATAGTACATTTAATTTGAAATTTTTGACTTTATGAATTGTTTTCCTATTTTTCATTTTTCTCTTGTACTTTTCAGCACATGTCAGTCCTGATCAAACCATGGCACCGACACCCACTCAACCAATAATTTTTAAAATGCCAACCAGAGGAACAGTGAAAAAGAACATTGGTAAATGCATGCCTTTTGCTCCGGCCCCTAGTGGGACACTAAACATTGCCTCCTCCTTTCGAATTCCAACTCTCTCACTTGGTGGCTTGCCCAGTGCAACGGGCATATCTATTTTGAACAATATAAATTTAGATGAAGATTATTTGGGCATTGATAGCAATGACCCAACTGGTTTTTTCAATACCCGCGAGATGATTCAAGGCCAGCAGGTATACTTCAAATTTCAATTTAAATATGCTTTACAATTTTGAATTACATTTCGATTTAAATTTATTTATCTAAATCTTGATTAATTTTTTCACAAACAGGATCAGCCCACCCAAAGGTAGAAACAAGTAGCAGTTGATCTTGCTGAAAGCCCCCATACTTCTCCAGCAAGATCGTCTTCATCAGATTCAGATAGTGAACAGTTGCCACCTTTTCCTTTGGAGAACTTAATTGGTTATGATTGTCAATCCCATGTCAGTGAGTTTATTCTTCCTCATATCAATCAGCTTATAGAATGGGAGAGAAGGGCTAAAGTTCTTATCAATGAGATTATTAGTCGTTATGAAAATTATTGGCAATGGGATAGTTTATACGCTGCAGTCCAGAATCAACCTGCGAAGATGGATTCCTTAATTACCCAAGTAAGAAGTGGGACTATCATGTATAACAACTATAAAGATGACATTTTAGATAAGTCATTAAACAAATTGGAAAATATTAGTGCCGAGGCCCAGGCATATTTTAATAAATGGTCCAAGGACAAGGATTTGGTAGCAATCGCAAATGCCGAAAGAGATAGAGTGGTTGTAAGTACTATTACATTCAAACAATCATTCTTGTTAATTTGAAATTTTCATTTTTTAGTAATATTTTGAATTTACATTACTCTTTTTGTGTAGTTGAAATATGAAAATTTGAAGAGTCAGGAAAAGGTTTTGCAAGTTCACTTGGAAACAAAGAAAAACAGCTTTATCTCAAAGAAAAAAATTGAAGCAAAATATTGTTTTGGTTAACAAACAAAACAATACACTAAAGTGGATAATTAAAGAGCATGGTTTCGACCCTGACATATTATTCAAAGCTAAAGCAACAGCTGATCCAAATTTGTTGTCGCATGGAGATGCGACAAATCAAGAAGAAAGAATTTTAAAAATCTGGACAGTGCTGTGGAAGATCTTATAAGTTCAGGGGTTATTTCTGGTGTTGGGGAAAGAGGTACAGCCACAGTGGAAGAAGCCATTGGGGAAGAGAGCAGAGGAGTAGAATTGGATAAAGAAAAAGAGGGTTTTGAAAACTAGAAACTTTTATTATTGAGGAAACTTTAAATATTGAATTTGAAAACTTCTACTATTGAGTATGTACTATGGTATTTGAATTTAATTATATGGATTTATATACAATCTTTAATTTTAATTGCATTAGATGGTGATTATCATGAATTATATGTATGTTTCTTGTTTACTTGCATTGTCATGAATTGTATGTGGACGTAGATGATGAATGATGATAATTGATAATTAATGATAGATGATGATGAAAGATGATGAATGACGATAATGATATGATATATATGGACGATGATCAATTTAATGTGGACGTAGATTTATCATCAAGCACAATAATTCTTCTTCTCTAGACTTTTGAACTTGTTTTAAGATAATTATTCTCTATACTTGTAACGATATGATCATAATGTCATTAGAATGGATATAGATGATAAATAAATGGAATGTGTTATAATGGATATAGATGACATTAATGATTAGAATGGATATAGATGACATTAGAACGAATAGAATTGTAATGATATGATTATGAATTATTTAAAAAAATGGAATTGTTTTAATAAATTTAAATTAGATAAATAATTGTGTTAATAATAATTGTAGTGTCAGGACTCAGGATATGATAATGATATGGTGATGATATGATATATATGGATGATGAGGAATTTTATGTGGACTTATATTTAAAATTGTATAATGTATTGTTTATCCCACAGTTAAAAAAATATATCAAAGGATTTTGCACATATAAAAAATAAATTAAATATAATTCTAAGAAATCAAGAAAGAATCATCACTGGTAAGAAATTAAACATAATTGCAAATATGATAGGGTTTAGCTTACCTCTTGCGTATTAGATTGCTGTGAAATCATCAAGGGTAATGTGCTAGATCTTTGTTTTACCTGACATTGTAGATAGAGGGGTGAGTTGCCTGACATTGTCAGTCCTGAGAAGTGCCAGCAACATCTTTAAATATATAGACCAACAATATCTTTAAATAAATGTAAATATATAGAATTAGACCTGTAACATCTTTAATGATAACAAGAGCTGAAAAAATGTAAAGTAACAAACAATAAGATTATGTTGAAGAAGATACCTATTTAAAATTGAAATCATCACCGGTAATGTGCTAGATCTTTGTCTTAAAAAAATTCAACACAAAAAATGGATTAGTAGATAGATGGGTGAGTTGCCTGACATTGTCAGTCCCGAGAAGTAACAGCTTCCTCAGACGGATGTCAACCCACGTTTTCAAAAAATAAAAAGATTGTATTTAACTAAATGTAAATACATAGACTTGTAACATCTTTAATGGTAACTTAACTCGAAAAAAATGAATAGTAACAAACAATAAGATTAAGGGGAAAAAGATACCTCCTTAAAGTTGAAATCATCACTGCCACTGGTAATGAGCTAGATCTGTGTTTTTAAAAAACCCAACACGAGAAATGGATTAGTAGATAGATGGGTGAATTGCCTGACATTTTTAGTATATAGACCTGTAACATCTTTAATGATAAAGATAAAAGATAGATAAAGAAGATACCTATTTAAAGTTGAAACAATCCATTATCAATAGCTTCATCAAACTCGATGTTGTCTTCTGTAGAATGTGACGAAGAGCCAATTACACTCTCAAGGTTGGGAATATTTGTACTTGTAGCTGTATTATTCACACCTCTTCTTTCACAAAGGGAATTCCAGTGCGCAATTTCTCTGTCAAACGGAAAGGTTTCGATGGAGTATCGAGAAACATAACACCTCATGCAACTTTCCATATTTTTATCCAACCTGTTTCTCAGTTTTGATTTTATAAATGACAATGCACTGAAAACCCTTTCATCCTCCACAGACCCCAAAATCATTGTTTGGCATAACTCATATACTCTAAAATATTCATTGATATCTTCTTATAAGATAGAAGTGCATCAACATTTTACACCCCTTTCCATAACCTCATCCTTTCTATCCCACAGTCCTTACCCCTAATCACCACTAGAGTTGTTACGACTACCCCACCCATTTATACATACTACCAACCACCTTGACCTCGTATATCACTTATTCTAGCTATGTTTTGCCTACATTTATTCCTCTAGTATAGTTCTCATACTCAAGCACCACCATACACTAGCATACTACCCACCTCATGCATCCAACCTCAACCCTCTTTTTCTACAGTGGGGTACCCATTCATCACAACCTACCAACGACCTCATCAAAATGATGATGGAAAAGATGCAAACCTTAGAAGCATCTATTTTTGGCTCCCGTAATATTTAACTTATGATAAAATATATAACGAACATATCCATCCATCTATTCCCACTCATCCCTAGCTTGTGCATTGGGAAATCCCTAAATTAAATCACTTCAACAAAGTGAAGAAGACCCGCATAAACACTTGTGGTCATTTAAACATGGGTGCTACCTAATCACCCATGATGACGCTTTGCTCCTACAAACCTTCCCAATGTCCTTGACAAGACCAATATTGGATTATTACAGCGGACTACCTTGACATTCCATTTATTTCATTAATTAGGTAGCCCAAGATCTCTTAGACCATTTTCAATCAATGCTACCAAGAAAGTCACAATGACCGATCTCTATTCAACCCGACAAGATGAAGAAAAATCTATTGCATATTTCATTTCCGCTTGTGGAGTCTTATTAACCAATAGACGCCCAGCTACCTCAGATCGAACTTATTGAGTTGTTCACTAGAGCTTGTGCTAGAAACATATCACCAACTCTGCAGTACAAACTTTACAAACCTTTGATGAAGCATTCACCATGGCATGAAATATGGAAATTTGTGCCATTGAATAAAATAAAATTCAATTATGAAACCTGTAATTCCCCATTCAAATAAAACAATTATTCTTCATCTTCAAAACCTCAAAATAACTATTCAAATCCCAAAGGATCTGCCAAGGTGGTAGTCCTCAAAGCGGGTCCACCTCATCCTTATAATTAAGCCCAACATTCTTCTAATATTTCTCCTATCTAGGCCTTTCAGCTCGATGGGAGTAACGGAAGTACACTTCAATTGGAGAGCCCTATTATTTAGTCTTGGAAAAGATTCTTAAAGCTGGAGCCATTACACTTCCTCCCATAAAACCTCATATAGGTTTCGATCTTGCTCGTCCTATGCCTGCATGGTATAAATAGCATGACTACTGTAATTACCATCATGTTAAAGGCCATAGTGATGGTAACTACATAAATTTTAAGAACATTGTCCAAGAGATGATAGATAATGGAGACCTTGTTGTGGACAACCCGAATGCACCTGGTAAATCAAAATTTGCACATCTTTAAAAATTAGTTCCGTAACCATAAACTATCGTCTAGTAAAAATAGTGAACCTTCATCCAACAAAAACACTGTCTGCATTAAGTGCACACGCTTTTGATATCATACCGACTGTTCCTCAAATCCCACCTACTTCTTCTATCGAAGAAATTTGGACACGAGCTTCTCTACCCATAAAGGAGAATATATCTTCTACTCCTTTCATAGAGGAACCCACATGTTCTACCAATGTCATTTCATTATCTACCTCCCACCTACTAAACATTCAACACTTTTAATTATCCTATCCACAGGAGAATCATCATCGCCTTCTCCTCCACTAAGGGAGAAGTCCACCTCACCCAACCTATTATCTCTCCTATCCATGGGAGACTTGTTGACATGCCAATACCTATTGGGGACAGTTCTCCCTAGCATCCTAGACCCCATTGACATGATCTCGGCTCTTTTACCTACTGTAGTCCGAAGCTAGCCAATTCCCTATCTCATAGATATATTTTACAGGATTACCACCCAACCAATTCCATTCTCTTCTTCAAGTAGTCTCATTTTCATTGTTGGTTGATTTCTTGGATTACATTGATCATTCCATGCTCTGGGGACATCTTCATCTCCCCGTTTCGACCCAAATGCAAATGTTTCTTGAGGATACTTCTATGATCTACCCAAAGATATTTTCAACAACCAAATCAACATTGACCATGCCGATTGGAACAAATTCTTATTATTATTATTCAACCTACCTACATCCAAACCTCTACCCACAACTAAAACCATTCCCAAACCTAAAAACCTAACCATGCCTATCCCCTCACCTGTATCTAGACCCATCACTACTTTGGGTGTCATGTCGACATCAATCCTTACTCACCCACTTGTCAGATTAGACTTAGCCACATCTTCCCAAGCCCACACCAACATTATCCCTCCAGCCTAAAAAGAAAACCCAACCTTCTAGGAAACATAAAACTATCTCACCTACCACACCTTTGTCACCTTTTCCTCTTTCGTCCATCCTAGGTCCTCACCCATAAACCCCGGCCAAGCAGTCTACTACCCAAGGCTATTCAAATGCTAAGAAACCTACTACTTCATTATGAGCCTTCATTACACCTCAATCACCCAAAACCAAGCACCCTCACCTTCACCCGTAAACTTCTTACCACTTATACCTCCACTAGCTTCTATAGCCCCAACCTTGCTAATATGATTTCAACTCCTTCCATCCACCCCACCTCTACCAATCATTTCCACCGCAACTCGGTTATCCCCCGTGGGTAACCCGTCCTCTTCCACCATTTGATTTCCCTTCTGCATCCCGTACTCCCATGTCACCTTTACCCAAGGAGGTGTAACCCAAAGATAAGAACCCACTACTATCCAATAAAGTAGTCAAACCAACAAAATATTCCAGCGCTAGCTCTTCTACTATGAATTTACCAAAATAGATGCCATCAAAGCCTAAAACCATGTCTCTTACCAAACCAGTTGACCAGCCCATTCCCCTCCTATAAATCCTCTTCCCTCAAGATCATCCACACCTTTACCCAAACCCACACTCACCTCCCATTGTGATCCATTAGCGGGGTCCTACGCCAACATTTTAACCAATATCTTAGAGACTTCCATCATCACATTACCACCACTTTGACCTTACAATCCTCTCAAACCCAAACCAAAAGGGTTTGATGAAACCAAGATTTTTGCCTATCATCATGTGCCAGGACATGATGTAGAAAATTATAAGGCTCTGAAAACCATTCTTCTCCAACTTTTTCCTCCTAAACAAAATTTCAATGATGATGACCTTCTTGATGAGGACCATGTTCCACCTTCACTTGTCACCACACATCATCATCCTTTACCCATTCAATGATCAATATCTCCACCCCCACAACCATTTTATCCACCTCAGAAATTTGAGATCAACATGGTCCGTATTAAAGAATTAGCCAAATCACCACCCAAGTGGTGTTGCACCCAACTCACTTCATAAGGATTTTCTCCCCCGGTAGGTTTTTTCCCATCATGTCGTTACACCACGCATCCTACAACTTCTCCAATTTCCCCCTCCTCCCCTCGATTAACATGGTTCACGTTGCCACCGACGCCGTAAAGACAAGGGTAAGGAAAAAGCTACCAACTCCATGCCCAATATACCATCTTCACCCACACGCAAAATCACCATTTGTGGACCTCCAACCCTATCTCTGATGGAGTCACCCATCACACAATGATAAAAAAATTACATCAGTCCCCTCTAAAGATGTCATTATATGATCTCGTTCAAACTTTTGAATCTCATAGACAAGCCCTTATCAAGGTTTTACAATCCATTGAAGTTTTACCCAATGACCCCACACCAGTGGCCTCCATTATCACCCCTCACCATGTGGCCTCACTTACCAAATCATCTCCTTCTTCTACCCCCATGACAACTCCTCAAGTCTCCACCCTTAGCTTCTTTGATGAGGAGATTGTACCTCTCTAGTCAAATGACCCTGATCCCACCCTATTCATTTATGTCTATATCGATAACATACATGTATGACGCATCATGATCGATGGTGGTGCTAGCATTAACATCATCTCCTCCCATGTGTGTAATCAAATGCATATCCCTTCTATTTGTATGCATAATAACCCTATTATGTTGCGGTCCTTCAACGACGCCATCACCTCCACCCTTAGCACCATTATCCTTCAAGTTTGTGTAGGCCCTCACATTGTCCCGAAACTATTTTGTGTCTTATAAGGAGAGTTCCAGATAGCCTATCACTCGACATACCTTGGATTTGTGTCATGGGTGTGTCCCTTAAACTTTACACTGTTGTGTAAAATTTGAACATGAAGGACATAACTATACCATCCCCACCGACCCATCGCCATTTAAAACTTGCAACATGTTGTACCAACCCAACGATGTACTTATACCAGTCAAGGAATCTGCCACTACCCCCACTTCTCCTTCATCCACAAGCCCATCCACCAATGCTTCCACCACCTCTCCCACATATAACTCTTTGATACCCATTGCAGCCACAACCGATGCCCCTCCTATCCAATCATCTAGTGAATCATTTATCTCCACTACCCGTATACCTACTACCGATCCCTTAGAATTTATTTTTCAACACCTTACTTTGGGGGAGTACCGCCTATACAATATTGACACATTCCTGACTCCGAAAGAGTATGGGAACTTGTGCTAGCATCCTAGTTATGAATACCATGTAGGTGATATTTTTCCTTATGGTCCTCCCCACCTTCGCACTAATCTAATGTATGGGGACTTGATACTACCCCTATTCACCCAAACCTCCATCCTAAAAATGACCATTTTCATCTGACCTCCAATCTCTTACTAACCGCTGCTTCGTTCATACTTTCCTACATCACTACACATGGAAAGGCTTTAGCTTCGGTTTTTATGAACAAGGCCACCATACCATCATTTCTTATGCCACCCATAAGCACAATGACTGTAGTGGCATTGGTTTTACCGCACCACCTTCCAAGAAGGCACACATTGAATTCATTAAGGAAGACAAACCTTCTCCATCTTATTCACTAATGTCACCACCTTCACCCACGGAGTCTAAAGATCCCGAATCTATTCCTCCTAACTTTTTTTTTTTTCATAAACAAGATCTCCCCTGGGACCTTTGACTTATCAACGCAATGGCAAGGCTCCCTCTTCTCTTTCCTTCATGTATCCTGACATGATCGATGACGATACGCATTCTATTAATGTTATTAAATGTCAAGATGATGAGTCTATCCTCACCTACCTTGGTGTGGAAGATTATTATATTCACCGGTCACTACCTTCTGAGACACAAACCATGTTGAATGAATCAACTATCAAAATCAACATTAACACTCAGACAACCCGCACATTCTAAAGATAGGCCAATCTTTATATTTTGTTGAACATGAAGCTTTTACCTCTTTCTTCCAGGACCATAAAGCAACACTTTTGATTTGTCTTATGCTAATATTCTTGGTATTGACCCAAACATTGTGGTCCACAATATCATAACCATTCTTGATGCCAAACCCATAAAACAAAAGCTGTAGAAAATGCATCCTCGCATTGCTCTTCTTGTCAAAGAAGAACTTCAACAACTTCTCTTTATTTCCTTCATCCCACCCATCGACTATCCCCACTTGTATTTATAATATCATTCCTATCAAAAAAGTGATAGGAGGACTCGCATTTGAATGGATTTCCCGACCTCAACTTGGCTTACTCCAAAGATGATTTTCCTCTACCAGGCATTGACTAACCAGTGGTTGATCTCATCGCTGGCCATGAGATGCTATCACTCATAGATGGTTTATCGGGTTATAATAAAATATTACTTTCTCCATAAGATCAACACAAAAATTCCTTCATCACTCCATGGGGACCTTCGCTATCAATTCATGCCTTTTGGCCTTAAAAACACCTTGGTGGCACATATCGTGAGGCATGACTGATATATTCCATGATATCATGCATCGCATATTGGAAGATTATGTAGATGATCTTCTTGCCAAATATAAACATCGGCTGAACACTGAGTCCTTAATGTCATCTTTGACCGCCTCATCAAGTATTGTGTTTGCCTTCAACCCAAGAAGTGTGTCTTTGCAGACTTTCAAGAATAATCCCTAGTTTGATCATCTCTTTGCGTGGCATAAAGCTCGATCCTACTAAAGTGAAAGCTATTATCTAAATTCATCCTCTTACTAATCTCCGTCAACTTGAATCTTGCAAAGGTAAGTTGCAATCTATTCGTCATTTTATCTCATAGCTTTCCAATCTTCTTATTAACCATTTCATCATCTCCTCAAAAAGGATGTCTCCTTTAAATGGGATGATGAATGCCACAAAGCCTTTGATGCCATAAAACAATACCTTTCAACTACTAGTGCTCATTCCCCCTAAGGATGACCAACCCTTTTACCTATAGATTTCTGCCAATGACCATTCTTTACGTGTCATTCTCGCTCATCAAGATGAGAAAATAGAGAGCAAGAGGTTTATTACATAAATCGTACCCTTTTAGACTATGAAACTAGATATACCCATGCCAAAAAACTCTGCTTAGCCTTGGTTTTTGCAGCCACAAAGCTTCGTCATTGCCTACTCAACCGCAAAACCTTTTTCATCACTAAAATGACCCTCTACATTACATGTATGCCAAACCCTACCAACATCAGCATGCCACGTGTTGGCTCATGTTTCTTACATACCTTTACCATGAATTCATCCATCAAAAATTAATCAAGGGACAAGCCATTGCTGCCCAACTCGCCAATGCACACATCTTTGGAAATCAATCCTATAACTTCAATTTTACGGATGAATCCATAGATACCCTCTTCTTCGATGGATCCAAGTTTCAGTGTGGGGGTGGGGCTGGTTTTATCCTCATTCCTATTGATGGTGAACCTATTCCTTTCTCTTTCAAACTGAATTTTGATTGTACAAAAAAATCATCGAATACAAATCACTCGTATTGGGTCTCTAGGATGCTTATGCCTTAGATGTTAAGTCAATAAATATCTTTGGTGATTCCGTGTATTCGTAAACCAATTCAATGGTATATACCAAAGTGTCATAATGAAATACTTAAAAGTATAAACATCATGTAGACATAATTTTGAATACATTTGACCGCTTATGAACTTCAAACCACCCCCTGTTATACAAATAAATTTGTAGATACCATGGATTTATTGGCTTGTCGATACCGCTTTACATGCCGACTCTAAAATATTCATCACAATACAAATGTTACAATCACCAGCTTATTTACCTTGTGAGGTCTACTCCATTGGAACCATTATACCTGACCCACGTGACCTTTGGTATAAGCGGTTTCAGACTACCTTTCCCTTTCCATCCTACCTCCCTAGCTCACTTGTAATGGACAACATGCCTTTCTTAAAAGTTTCTCTTGCTATGTCATCATGGGTTGTCTCCTTTATAAGTGTGGCTTCGACGGTATTCTCTTAGGATGCCTTACAAGTTCTGAAATTCCCTACACCATCAAGGAAGTTCATGATAGAATTTTTGGAGGTCACTTTAGTGGTTTAGTTTTTGCTAACGTATTCTTCACCTTAGCTATTATTGGCCAACCCTAAACCATGATTGTTGTGACTATGTCAAATGTTGTGTGAAATTCTAGCAACATGATAATCTTCGTCACACACTTAGTCATGCCTTACAGTCACACGGGACCTTCACCTTTCCCTCAATGGGGTTTGGATATTTTCGGAGAGATTAATCCTCATTTTTCACAATGCCATCAATGGATTCTAACTGCTAATGAATACTACACTATATGGGTAGAAGCCATTCCCCTCATTTCTACAAAAGCTGAGAAAATATGTGAATTCATCAACCACTACATCATTTGTCACTTTGGTGTTCCTCACCACCTTATCACTGATAATGGAAAGGAATTCAAAAATAAAATCCTATAAAATCTTTGTGGTGCTTTTGGAATTCAACTCGTTTCTCTTCACCTTACTACTTGTAAACCGGTGGCAAGAAGAATCAACCAATAAATCCTTGAACAAAATTCTTATGAAAGTAGTTGATGATACTCGGGAAGGATTGAAATATGTACATTCCTTTCACCTTGTGGGATTATCACACTAGTATTCACACTTCGACTACTGCCACACATTTTTATTTTGTCTATGGTACCAATGTTATCTTGCCTCTTGAAGTATAGATTCCATCTCTCTGCATTTCACTACAAGACATGCTCAACGACGATGAATTTCGCCAGACCATTTGGTACAACTTGAGTTATTAGATGAATGACATCTCAATGATCTTGACCATCTCCAAATATACCAAAAACGTATCAAATGTGCCTATGATAAATATGTCCATGAACAAACCTTCTAGGTTAGCAACCTTGTCCTGAAGGAAAATCAACATGTAACCAAAGAAGAGAAAAGTAAATGGGGAAAATTTTCCCCTAATTAGCTTGGACCCTATATCGTTACCCATGCCTATGGATCAGGTGATTATCGTTTGTCTTCACTCAAAGGTAAACCTGAACTTGAGCCCCTCAATGCCTTACATCTTTGACCATTTTATTGTTGACATCAAGTCCTATATCACTTTCTGTAAATTGACCTCCCATCCCTTGAGTGTTGTTCACCTTCCATATTACCTGTTTTGAGGATCAACGACTAAACAAGAATCATGTGATCACCCATCACCCTTAAGCCTTATCTTCAATATGAATACTGAGGCTCTACTCATAACATGATTCTCATGGATACTTTTCATCTTTTTAAAGATGGAATCCCATGGTCGTTCATCACTTAAAACCACCTCTTTCATAGTTAACCTCTGTGTGTTATGGTTTTTTCTTCTAAACAAGAACCTAATCTTCCTCTATAGTCTTTTCCATGACTTAAACATTAAAAAAATGGGATTCAACTCCTTGAGTCAAACTTCTAGCAAAAGATGACTCCCTCAAAAGGGACATCTCTTCTCTCTATCTCACCGCTATAAATAGACTTCTCCCTTGAAGGACAACTATATAAATTCATTGCAAAAATACAATAAAATATTCAAAAGCTTCCCGCATTGATCAACTTCATGAAGACCTCAAGGAGATAATATACTCATCCCATATAGACTTCCCGCATCAATCAATCTATCAAAAACAAAAAAAAATGAATAAAATGATAAATTTTTCATCATGGACTTGCCTATTTTTGATCATGGGTTTCTTGCCAAGTAAACATGCCATCATACACTAAGTTACGCTAAACCACCCACTTTCACCTCATTGCCTTTTCACCCTAATTTTCTCTCTACTCAAGGGACTTGCCACAACTGCGAAATTTCATGATCATGTGAATTTCTTCACCCTTATAATAGTCCATTATGCAATGCTTTTAGGGTCTTACATTCATACACACATCTTGGGTATGGTAGACTCATTAAGGTTCTTATCAATTAAGTGACTCTTTTACCACCTCTTACCAATCACCTTCCTCACTACTTATTAATTATCCTATACATGACCAGCCATTAACACCTACATCTTAAATGACTCAACCATGCCTATCACCTAAGACTCAACCATGCCTATGACCTACACTCAATCATACCTAAAACCTACCAACCCATTCCTCTACCTCATCATATTCTTCCCTAGCTTATGGGAGAACTACATCGGCCTGAGGCCCCTTTTCGTCAAGGCTATGTAGGCGAACTCCTAGGGCATGGGGCCCTTGGAGGTTAGCTCGACCACTCTTTACCCTAACCAATTTCCCCTTCATTTTCCTATTCACATTCTACCTTAGTTAGTTTCCATTTTATATCAACAATTGGAAATTAAACTAAATAAGCACCAATTAACAAACATTTTTACCACATCATCAAATAATTCATTTATAATTTTTATATTTCCACCATAGCATATATTTGGAAATTTGAACCATAGCATGCATATACATTATCATTTTTCTTCCATGTTACCAAAAACTTGGAACTTGAATCAAAACAATAAACCGACGTAATTCAACCTTAGCTAAATTGACCTAACTCAACCATGCCTATACCTAACTTAACCATACCTAAACCGACCTAATTCAACCTTACGTAAAACAACCTAACTCAACCATGCCTATACCTAACTTAACCATACCTAAATCAACCTAACTCAACCATGCCTATACCTAACTCCACCATGCCTAAATGACCTGACTCAACCATGCCTATGACCTGACTCCATCATGCCTATACCTGAATCCATCATGCCTAAACCAACCTAAATCCACCATACCTAAGTGACCTCACTCAATCATGCCTTTGACCTTGACCCAATCATGTCTGATCCACCTAGTTCCCATCACATAAATAATAACACTAGAAATTACACACATAACTACGACATCATACCATGAATATCACCATCTCTATATAAAAATCATCATAATCTATGTGTCCATACATATGTGCACAAAACCAAAATCAATACACGTTCCTCTCATATACAGTCTCAACATCTTCAACACATAGTCCGATATAATAATCAAAAGACTCAAAAACTCTCATATACATCCTCGCTATCTTTGCACGTAGGTCGGTATAAATAAAAAACATAGAAAAATTATATCTTGAACACATATGGTGACTAATCACCTGATATTCATATTTGTGTCATATGTCTCCTCCTCCCCTCCTCCTAATCCATAGGGATCTAGACAAACACACCACTTCATTAGTTTCATCAGCACCAAGAAGAAGAAGAAGGAAAAATAAATAAATTGAGGAATATAGAGGTTTTGGAAGGAACCACCACTATGTGTAGAGTGGCGGTCCTAAAACTACCACCTAACCAGTCGGTGGTCCTATGACCGCCGCCTACTCGGGGTGGCGGTCTGGCACTTTGAATAGAGAAGAAGAATAGAGCATGAATGGACATGAATTTAAATTTCCCAGTCATGTCTCTTCACTTTCATGCCCCTTCACATCCTCCAGTGCATGGAAGGACATGGAAAGGCCTATAAATACATGGAAGGAGAAAGAGAGTAGACATTCGAAGGTGAATCAGAATTTAATGAGAGTAGTGAGCAAGATCTTCAGTGTTGGAATGGAATTGTAGGAGCAAGGTGTAGAAACAGAGAAAGTAAGTAATTGGAGAGAAGTTTTACAATGTTTTTTCTTTTCATACTTATTATAATATGTAATTGTCTATGTTAGACCAATAAAAAGGGAATAAAGAGCAGTTGCCCTTCCCGACTAGTTTTCCTCCTTGGAGGTTTCCAAGATAAAAATTGTTGGTGTTAAAGTTTGAATTTTTTCCTTCTCTATAATGTCATTTCTATAGCACTAGATAATCAATCATGAAGCTCTAATATTTAAAGAAAATCTGTCATTTTCCAAAGTTGAAAGTAGAATAGCATAGTTATGTGATTTGTAGAGTTCCAAAGTAGAAGTTTATGGATCATTTTGGTATCATATCTGATTATATATCCAGGACTGTGGTATTTGAATCTTTCTTGTGATTTTTTATGACAGTAAATAGGTCCAAAGGAAAAGAATTTTTACCTTGCGAGCCATATATTTCTATGAAGAAGTGGAAACAGAGAACTTGAGTTCAAATGGAGGAAGAGAACTTGGTCTGTAGAGTTGAGATGCTAGAGACCATGATGGATAGATTGCACAGAAAATAAGAAGAGCTTTCAGATCTACAAAAGATGACTTTAGTTAAGCAAGATTCCATGGACTTGATGTTTCAAGCACTCGGCTTAAAAATTAAGTATCGGAAAGATCCACGAAGAGGAAGAATGGGAAGAGCATGAAGAGATGCCAATTGTAAGCGAGAAGGTAAAATCTACATATACACCTTTTAAAGTTGAAACAAAAGTGGAAATAAAGAATTTTGAAGGAAAAGTAGATGCATAATTATTGGATAAATGGCTAAAACAATTGGAATTCTATTTTAGTGTGCATAATGTCACTGAGGCACAAAGGGTCACCTTTGCACGTCTCAAAATGGAAGGTCATGCTCTGGTTTGGTGGGAAACCCATCTAGCCACTTGTGAGAAGAAGAAACGTCCTATTGTTAGTACTTGGAAGGGTTTTAAAGAGTTGATTAGAGCTAACTTCTATCCTATTGGCCATAAGATTGACATGATGATTAAGTGGCAGTACTTTAGATAGGGCAGTGGTCAAAGCATGCAAGACTACACTATGGAATTTTGGAGACAAGCCATGTTGCTTAATATGGACTTAGAGGATGAGGACATTCTGACCAAATATTTGGGAGGACTTCACACTCACCTTCAAAGGAAGGTAATCTCCATGAAGCCCAAGGATCTCAATGAAGCTTGTGTACAAGCATACTACATTGATGACAAGAAGAAGCAAGGAGAAATAGAGCTAAAGGGAGACTAGTCAATAGAAAAGTAGGAAAAGAACAAGGGAAGACAAGTAGCAGAGGTAAATGGAAAGGTAAACATGCCGCTACTACTTTACATACTTGTAAAGATCCTAAGAATTTCTATAAGAATTGTGATGTAAATGGACATACTGATGCCACATGTTGGAATTTGCATCCGAAATTGCACCTAAAGCACCAAACCAAGGATTCCAAGAAATCCATGGCCATTGTGAAGACAAAAGAGAGGTGGAGATTGAGGATGATTTGGATGTAGACGAGAGGCTGGGATGCATGGCCACTAACATGTATGGGGTAGAAAAAGAAGAAGAGATGAGTAAGCTATTTCAAATCAAAATCCAAATCAAGAAGACTAAGGTAAATGCTTTAGTAGATTCTAGTTCTCAGTCAAATTTGATTTCTGATGCGGTTGTAGAACAACTTGGCCTAGAGACTTACGTGCATCCACATCCATACCCACTAGGATGGGTGAAGAAGGGTGTAGAAATACAAGTTATAAGAAGTGTAAGTTTTAGTTTGGGATAAATACCCAATACATAGATGTATTAGAGGCTGATATTATTCCACTTGATGCATTTGACATTGTCTTTGGAAGTCCTTACTTGTATACTAGGGATGTTGTGTTCACAAGGAGGGAGAAACGGTACAGATGGATCAAGGATGGATTTAGTTTTAACATCTAGGCACACCAGAGAAAATCAAAGAAGGATATGGTAAGTGCCAACCAAGCACCAAGACTTATTCAGGAAAATCATTAGTTTTGTTTGCTTTCATTGGAAGAAAAGAAAAATAGACATGAGAGCATGGATATTTCTGACCAAAGGATGGAGAATTTGGATAGTACTTTTCATTTTTTATAGAATAAGCCACCACAGGAACCACTCATTCAAGGAGCAAAACAAACTTCCACTATGCAGTCACCATATCTACCTACGGATTCACTGGACCTGACCATGGGGCAGCAAGAAGAAGAGGAGATATAAGGAATGGTGTTGACTATAGCAATAGCGTACTTGGAGAGGATTCGGCCAATCCATCTCAAGAGGCAGAGACAAGAAAGGACTAAACCACTATAGTATGGGACCTTTTCCATACTTGAGCATGTTGGAGAAGAAACCTTTAGGCCATACCTCATGTAGATGCACGTGATAGTGAGTTGCAAGAGCTCACACCCACTAACACCATCTATGCATGAAAAAGAAGGAAAGATACATAAGTTACCTTCCAAAGAGGATTGTACTTGAGGAATCTCAGAGGAGGATGTAGCATTGGAAATCAGAGATCCACGAAGTCTTGGTAGGTTGGACGAGAGAAGACACCAAGGCAGACCCAATGGTACTCGAATGAGCACAAGAGGAAGTTGATTCCTCTACCACTCCACCACTAAGATTTTGTGGGACCAAAAGCCTCCTAAGTAGGGGAGGTATGATCCATAGGGATCCAGAAAAACACACCACTTCATCATTTTCATCAGCACCAAGTAGAAGAACAAGGAAAAATAAATAAATTGAGGAATACAAAGGTTTTGGAAGGAACCGCATCTCTCGTGTAGAGCGGTGGTTATAGAACCGCCCGGCGCAGGTGGCGGTCCTGAAACCGCCACCCAACTAGGGTGGTGGTCCTGTGACCTCCGGTCGTCAGATCGGGCGATGGTCCGCACTTTTGAATAGAGAAGAAGAAAAAAGCACAAATAGATGCAAATTTGAAGTGCTCAGCCATGTCTCTTCACTTTCATGCCCCTTCACATCCTCCAGTGCACGTGAGGACATGGGAAGGCCTATAAATACATGGAAGGAGTAAGAGAGTAGACATTTGAAGGCAAAACAAAATTTAATGAGAGTAGTGACCAAGATCTTGATGGTCTTTGGAATGGAATTGTAGGAGTAAGGTGTAGAAACAGAGCAAACAAGTAATTAGAGAGAAGGTTTACACTATTTCTTCTTTTCATACTTATTGTAATTTGTAATTGTCTATGTTAGACCAATAAAAATGGGAAGAAAGAGCGTTTCCATTCCTAATGGTTTTCCTCCTTGGAGGTTTCCAGGATAAAAATTGTTGGTGTTGAAGTTTGAATTATTTCCTTCTATGCAATTTCCTTTCTATAGCACTAGATAATCAGTCACAAAGCTCTAATATTTAAAGAAAATCTGTCATTTTCCAAAGTTAAAAGTAGAATAGCATAGTTGTGTGATTCATAGAGTTTCAAAGTAGAAGTTTATGGATCACCTTTACTTTGGCTCCCTAGCAACATCTCTTCACCTAGAATGGGTCTAGCCCTCACCTACCTGCACGGCCTACGGTTGGGTCTAACCTTCGTGATCTAGTTGCCTCTCCTTGAAAGCTGCCATGGGCTTATATTTTGTGCTCTCTACACTATGTGTGTGAGATTTGGTCCTCTCACTTGAGGCCTGTTGTACTTTGTACTCTGCATATGAGGGGACATCTATCCTCATGGTAGTAATATTGTCCGATAATACCACACAGCTCATTCGGGAATCCATGAACCGGTCATCGTACTATCTGCAAGTGGTACCAATGGTCTTAGACCCTATACTGTACCATAGGACCTTATCCTCTGCTACCTATATAACGAGACGCTTCCCCCTATCCCGTGTCGGTGCATGTGCTAGTGCATATGCTGCAACCTAGGCATGTAAGGTCACAATCTATGCTTGTCCCGGTGGCCAAATAGCCCTTCATACCTACCACCTCTCGCTGTAGTGTGGCCACCTCTACCCGTGACCCGCCAACTTCCCCTGTAAACCTGTAATATGGACTGTAAGGTGGCATATTGCCCTGTAAGGAATCCCTACGAATTATAAGGGTTGCCTCATCGGCTTCCCTACCTCGGTAGTGCGGCTCATAGCTAGACTACCCACCACTGCCTATATCTATTTGTAACCCCGACATCATCATTCCACTAGTCCACTTCCTACTCCTCCCGCCTGTCTGCACGGCCAATTTGTGGTAGAGGAATAGGCCTCTCCACGTCGTCTCTCCTATACCGAGGGAATGGTGGTAGCACATCCCGAGGTAGCCCAAACCTATGAAACCATGCATACAAGCCTACACTACCCCTACATTTTCTTTGTTATGTCTTGGGATTTGTTATTTCACCTATACCTTGGCCTTACTCGCGCCATGACCAATTTTACTGAACATGTCCTACTTGATGTGACCATTGACCTTATACACTCGCTATACCTTGTGATGTTGTTACCTATGTTGTTTTAGCCTACCAACCATACCTTTCCTATTATTGGGTTGTTTATCCCGACCAAACCTTTGGTGTACAGAAAATACCTAAACATTCCTACACTTGACCTATGTTGTGTTTTGAAACATATCCTGTACCTTGGATACTGAATCACCTCACCCTTGTTTGGATAAACCTATCGACCTTAGATGATGTAGAGTTTGCAATCTCTTCAACTTGGTACCATGTTGCAATCTATACGCATCTGTGCATTTGATTGTCATTACTCATTACCCGATTTGAGACCACGGCCTATTACCTATTACCTACGTTGACCACTACCCTTCCCCACCTATCTTCACCAACTACACATTTATAAAACCACTCACCAATTCCATATTACACCTCATCGAGTTCTGGTTTGAGAGGGGTCATCTTTACCCACACATAGGGCAATCAATTCTTGTTTTTTGTCGGCCGCTTACCAATACCATATACATAACAAAAATGGGCAACATGTAGACACCAAAATTGGGTCACACTTCCCTTGGTCCCTTTTCGAATAAACAACTTACACATATTCACCTAACCATGACCCTTCTACACCACATTAATATCAATTTAATTATTTACAATTAAATTAACACTCATCCTCACTTCATTCATTATTTAAATACCTTAATTAAAACTAATTTCCACCTCACCTAAACACCTCACCACAAACCTATTTTTATCATATTTCCCCTTTACTAGGATTCAACATTCACTCACCATAACTAACTAAGACTTATTCCTACCTACCGAATGAACTAAGACTCGGTCTAACCCTAAAATCACATGCTCATTATCTCTCTAATCACATTCCCGCTCATTAAAATGTAACATTCCATTTAGATCCTTGAGAATAGATAGACCTGGCCCAAAATATTGCTAAGATCTATAAATTTTAGTAAACCTATGATTTCCTACCTTAACTGACGTCGGTCAACCTGAAATCGGTGCCAATCACCCTAAACTGTCATCAGTTACCTTATATTCATTTTGGTAACCTTGTTTTGGAGGTTGGCTAGACTCTCCGATTTGTAACGAGGAGGTTTGCATGTAAGCAAGAACTAGATCCCTTTCACACATCCAAATAGCCATAGCCAGCACCAAGACAGATCCGAAGGTATTTGCATTCACGATAGAATTATGGGAAGTACGGCTGCAAAACTAAGCACCATTACACAAATCAACCATCACCATCACCCAACCATCAAATATGTAAACACCAGTAAGTGTATCTCGAACCTGCATCATTTCATGCTTGTCTAGATTACAAAGTTTCTTCATCTCTGTTTACTAGCATCTATTTGCATTTTTCATCCCACCCTTGTTACCTTCCTGTGAACCCAACCATTCCATCACCCACAATCATCTAATCACCCATACTTGATTCTTGAATACCTCGAGTACTCCTAATACCTCCACAGACCTAGCTATTCCCTTTACCATATCTGTTCAATCTCATAAAAATCCCCAAAACCCAATTTATTGAACTTCTACCATCCCGCCTTAAGCTTCGACAGTCCCCTCTTAATTGTCGTTGGTCACACCTCACCGACGTCGGTCTCTATATTTGGTAACCCTGCTAATAATAGAATCCTAATAACCTACATTCAAGTGACCCAAGCTACCTAGAATCTAACCCTGACCTATCCCAGCACCTTTATTACATACCCTATTTCCAGATTTGATCATAACCTAGCTTGTTATATTAGATTTATTTATTGTATTTGGATGAGATACCTAAATCATATCAACTATATTAGAACATTGTTTATTTACATAATTTATTATGTTAAGTTGTATTAAACAATGGGTTGACTTCATCCAAGGAAGTACCACACTTCCTGGATCTAGCACACACTAGGCAGCCCATTGGCATATATTTTTAACTCTCTTTTGTGGTCTTGTTTTGTATTTCAGGTAGTTCCTCCTAGCCAAAAGGAAGATCACACAATCAACATTGGATCAAGAATTCAAAAGCACGCACAATCTCCAACCGACGATCGCAACAGGTATTCCTTTTTGGCCCATACCCTTATCTATTTCATCTAAATCCATAAAGAAAATGGTGAAACATAATTAGTTATACCCTCACCTTTGTTACATAACAATTGGGATCAAGTGTTTCTTTGCTTGAACACTCTTAATAGTCAACCTCTCAAAATTATCATGAAAACTATACACTTATGACTATATTAAACTTAAGCTTACCCTCCTTTCTCATCCCTCCATGATCTTTGGTAGTTACTTCACCTATTTGTAGGGTTCTTTTGGGATAGTTCACATGCGATTCCCAATCGTTTCATAAGGATTCACTCGATATATAGGTTTAGCTTTACTATGGAGGGAACAATTATACATTCAAACCTCACCTTCACACACACACACACTTGGGGAAACCTTGTCTCCCTTCTTTAGTTGCATATTCTATTTTAGTACTACAATATTTCTATTTTTTAAAAAAATCAAATATTTGCAAAAATAAAAAATTAGGACCTTTTTTTTATAACATATACTATTTGTATTATACATTATGCATGTTGTTTATTCCTTTGGTTCAATAGATAACATTTAATATTTACACAGATGCATTCACATGGTATATTGATCCTAATTTAGGGCATACACAAAGTGATACACAATGATAGGTGTTGGCCTACCCTATACTCGGATTGCTAACCTCTCGAGGGAATATTCTTTTTGCATACTACATCCAAGTGCTATACTTCCATTATAGTTCATTTCTTTCCTCATTAAACTTGGTTACATATATATCACACTAACAAGATTATCACATGTGTCTTGTGCAACATTTACAGATATTGCTAGCTCTTTCATATATTATATATCATATGATTTTTATTACATATTGCTACACTTATCTTTCATATGTGTTTTTTTTTGTGTGTGTATACTTGTTTTCTACTCGATTGTGGCCTAAAATCCTTAATTATCGTGTGACACTTTGGGGTGTCCCATGTTTGAGGCATAATGGATTGTGTGTGGTTATGCATCTCTTATTTTTAATCCTAAGGCCCTTGATTGTCTTGTACAATCGTGGGTGTCCCATGTTTGTAGACATTTTTTCCTTTTGTGTATCATTGTTGGCTATGTCTACACTTGTTTGTTGCATTGTATGTACTTGTTTTCTAGTATCACATGATTTTCTATCGATTTTAACATTGTTATATTGCATTAAAATTATTAGGGTTATCATACTTGTTGTTTTTGTTATTCTTGTTTAACACTATGGTTTCTACCATGCACATTATCTTTTAGAGATACACTTTATTCTTTGTGCACACTCAAATTCTTCATCACATATACCTCAAAAGTGGTTGAAATCATTTTGAGGTTTATTCTACATTTCCAACATATATAGGAAAATTTTTGGGCAAAGACATGTAAAAATAGACAAAATTTATCCATAATTGGATTCAAGTACAAAAAAATAGCAAAAAACATGCATGGTTAGGAACATAAAAAAGTGTTAGAATTGTATGAAAGGTTTTGACATATCATACAATTTTTCCTAGGGGGAAATTTTTCTATATTTGTCAGCATTTTTAGATTTGTAATCATTATTACAACGTTCTTATATGGTTTCATACTCAAGTTGTCTCGGTTTGGAAAAATTCAGGGGCATGAACTATTTTCTTCTCTCCTTCTCCATAGCACTTAGTTTCACTTCTGATTTTGGACACATTACGGGCATGGGTATCCTCTCTCAATTCAAATCTAAGCATGCAATCAATTCTACTTAGTTATACCTACATGTTTTGGGAAGACATTTTTTTGCCTAAACTATAAATTTGATCGTCTTCATATGGACTAATATTCCCTCTTGGTCATCCTTTCGCAAAAAAATAACCATAGCAAGTCATTCATACCAAATTTAGTAACCTAAAACTTTACATTCTTCTCATTTTTAAATAAGCACAAAAGGCACTTAATTCTCCATACACAACAAAGTAACTGATAAAAACCCATTAGGAAAACACCCTCTACAAGTCTTATATCTCATCCAAGGTCTAGAATTTTCCATCTTCTTTACAAAAGAAAGAAAAAATACCCTTCCCAAGTATTTGAAAAGTGTGGAACTCAAGTAATTCATTTTCAAAGCAAGGTTGTCAAGTTATGATTACACTAAAGTAGAAATCACATGCTAAAAAAATGACGTGTGGTTTAATCCCTCTTCACAAAGAGTGGCAACCTAGACCTAGACAGTGCACAAAGGTTCCCACAATGCACCTAATTTTTTTTTGTAGGAACTCTTTCTTATACTACGGGGTTTGAGTGTTTGAATGGATTTTACATATCCATTCTAAAGGTGAAAAAGAAGACCTGACACATAACGACAATCATTTACGGGTAGAAAAATAACTCGGGAAGTTCAAGCACAAATTCTAAGAAATTCCAAGACTCTTTAGTAGGGTTAGAACCATATCGACAATCTTGACCTATTTCTAATGTTTTTCCCAAATCCAATTTTAGGTTCTATTTCCAACAACAAAAAATTTTAAACTTTAGATTAGCCTATTGCTACATTTAGATCACTTAGTCTCTTCTAGAACCACACAAAATCAGCTAAAATTGCAAATTCTACTTTATATTTTGATAGTTTCTAGATGAATTATAACTTTTAAAGTATTATTTTGATTTGTGCAATTAATGTTGGAAGTTAATTAAATCATAATATCCACCTATAACAGTAATTCATCCTTTTTATGCATGTTATTTAGGAACATTCAAAAGCTTTAAAAGGTTGAGATTAATCACCCTAAAAAGTGAAATCATAGGTGTGGAGTGGTGTCATATTTGGATGTGGATTTCTCGAAGACAATATATACCCCATAGTGAAATTATAAGCCATCGAATCCAAATTAACCAAATATGTGAAGATAGATAACTTTTGTTCTGTAATAGGTTCAAAATATCTCAAAACAATTCACTAATGTGATGTAAAACATTGTTTTCACCATGTTTTAAAATTTTTCATGAAGTTGTAATACTATTGATGACACATATAAATCAAACTCCACCTCTTTGTTTCTTGGTGTCTTTCCTAGAGTGACAAAACATTATATATAAACTCTAGTGGAGAACCTTTCCATGATTTATGGTTTAGAGTTTGGGGTTTAATGTTCGAGTTTGGGGGGTAAGATGTAATGGTTTGGGGTCAAAAACATGCTTACTAGTAGAATATAAAATTTTGATAATTTTTTTAGATGAATCCAACAACTAACACTATAAAATATTGAAATATACAAAAATGGGTTAAGGGAGGATGGTACCATTGTGATCATATTAACAAGAAAAATCTAAATCGTTATTTTAAATAGGGTTTAAAATCTAGAGTATTTTTTTCTTTTAAAAAAAGCATACAATAATTTTTTGAGAGAAAAATTATATTCCTTCTATATTGTGAGTTATGTTTGATTTGGTGCAACTACCCTTAGTACGAATGTTGGGTCAAAACAAATTAGCAATGGAAAAATTCCCAAATAGAGTCTTTCACACCACTAACAATGAATTTTATTAGATAGATGCAACAATGAATTGCAAGCAAAAATATAGAAATGGTATAATAGTAGTACTTTGTAATAATAGTAGAAAAATAAAAATAAATAATCACTTGATATTTTATTAATATAAAAAGATATATAATTCATTCACTTTAAGGAGTGACCTCCCTAACCTTACAATAATAAATTATATAATAATAATCCAGATACTAACCATTACATCATATATACCCTACTTAGACTATAATTAATAAATAATTTAGCCCTACTAACAATATGAAATAATTGAGAGATGTGAGAAGAAATTTTAAGATGTTATGTTAGCTATATGTCATTGATACATATTCTAATACATGTAATAGGTTAATGGTGTAACAAAGATTAGAAAAAACATTTATTATCCCTTGGAAACGTTCTTTTGGAGCACCTATCCATAGAAAAATGAACTTGTCCTTCACTTATTTATATCCTCCCATATGTCACAAGTATATTTAAGATACAATGAAAATTAGTCTTATCTATTTGCATATTCTTCGTTACACATCCTTAGCCCCGATTCGACAAATAATTTCCAATCCCTAATCCTAATTTCCATTATCTACTTTTTAAAAGTGTGTTATATTGAATGTTTCATCTTTTCATAATTGAGTATTTATTATATTTATATATTATTGTATTTCAGTTTCATTTTATATATTAATTATATTGAATCTAGTTCACACACACACACATACATACGTACATACATATAAATATGCATACATACATACTGATAAAGAAAGTGAAAACACAACAACATGAGGATTTATGGGATAATGCAAACATCCACTAAGTTGCACTCGACAATGTGATGAGGTTCCATGGGGAGTGAGCATCAACCATGAAATGTGCATGCAAAGAAAGGAAAGGGTCACAACATCTCATAGATTTGAAAAAGGGAACGGGTAAAAATAAGGGGTGTTGTGTAACTCCTAGTGCATGTAATCATACCTCGTCATGTGGAGAAGAGGAATTACATTCCCACAATGCAACATAAATCCCATATGATGCAATGAATGACACTGCTTGACACATATGATGCATCGAATCTATCATAACCCCTATGACACCAAAGACCTATGAAATCAACTAAGTGAGATGACTCACGTAACATCCCAATTTTAAGATACTAGAACAAGGGAATTTATTTTTTTTTTTTTATAAAATGTTCTCTGTTATGAATTATATAATTCAAACACACGTTCAAGTTTTAATAATTGTTCTCTGCCCAAACAATGTAGTTTGGAACACACAATTTCCTTTTAAAACTAATGTTCCCTGTTCACATATTTACAATATGGAACACACATTCAATGCCATTCAATCTTATAACATATTCTATATGCTGCTGTAAATGACTCGAAGAACTACCGATCTCCCATTTTCATGGCTCGGAGTTTCAACGATCTCTCATTTCATGACTCGGCAACTACCGATCCTTCATGTTCATTCATGCATAGTATAATATATATACAAGTTCTCTTAACCGTTTCCGGTTATCGAAGTGATCCATTTAAGAAGCCTATCTAAATATCTATTATTGATATTCATCTGACATCCTGCATCTTAAATTAAGTGATTAGGACAACGCAACCAAAGCACTTGTGATACTTTGGCCAAAGATTTTCACATGCTTTGCATGATCATATTCTGGATGTGATACACACCAATGGAATACGTCCTTCACCTCACTTCACTTGTTATCTAGAATTGTCTTTCTGGTTCCTACCCGAGTCCTTTCAATTTAAGGTCAAATTCCAACTTCCAATTTCCAACTAGCAATATGAAGGCGAATATAGGAAGGCACTCATGGTAACTAAAGATACACGGACATACGGTGTCGTTCCCCACGACTCCGTGTGTCTAGTTATATTTAGTCCTCAGGAGTCACTCCGTATACGTGATCATATTCCTATCCCTAGCCAAGAACTTAACATTCGGCCTATGTATTCTTGATGTTTTAATTTGGGAGGGTATTGTAATATGTCGGCTATAACATTGTGTCATCATGAAGACCCCATCTTCATGAAGACACCATCTTTATAGTTTGGCGTATGTCAATGTCCTCTGAGAATCCTCCCATCGAGTACACATCCTACTCAAGTGATTTGGATATGATCTTAATATTTAAGACCAACTTTCAGCAACCATGCTTTGATCCTTTATCCTCGTTCTGTTACGGTTGTATGCAGCTAAGAGAGACTAAATGTCTTCTAGCTTACTATGCATCTTCTCCTTCGTACCAAAGGGTTGCATTTCCTCTACTTGGTTCTCTTCTTAATCATTGGATTAAGCAGCCCATTCTTGACAGGACGTGATAAGTTTAACCTATTAAACTTAACCAATGTTTTCACAAGCTGTAACCCAATTCAGAATTTCAGCTTATTAGGCGTCATTAAACAAGGTCTAATTATCAATAAATGTATTCATTTATCCTCCTTAACCTTACATAGTTAAGGTCTATTAGCCCTGGATATATTTTTCCCATATCCTTACTTTCGAATTTAACATTTGAGGCTATTAACGGAGTTCGAATATGAAGTTCGGTTACTCCTACGTTAATTGATATTCCTTAGCTTCAAGCTAATCCTGAATACCTATCAGTTATGGAATCATGTTCTTCCTAATCCTTTTTAATGTCAATTAAAAATTCATCTTTACCCAAGTATGAACTAATTGCACATTTCAACTTAAAGGTTATATTTAGGTAAGAATAGATGTCAATTCCTTTTAAATCCATCCAAGGACAATTAAATAATTCCAAATCAAGAAATAACATTATATTTCCAATTTAATCAACAATATCCAACTGATATAGTCATTAAAATATCACACTTGTATTTGTATTCATCAATCCATTTCATAATCCATACATCGCGATCAAATGATTTGGACTTTGTTTATATTAAACAACGTTACAACTCATAGATAGAAGAATGTACTTTCTTCTTTTCACAATTCCTCATAGAGGAATAATAACTAAAAATACAATTCATCTTCAAACAATCAAAAGAAGTATCAGAAAACAGCCATGTCTTCATTTTAATCAAGTTCCATCTGTAAAATTACTTGCAGGTCGGTTGATGGAAGCCGAGCATATTAAGCACTTGTCATTAAAATGAGGTGCTTCTAATTAATTGTCTCAATAAAAGAACCCCTGCTTTTATGAAACGACAGTATGAACATCAATCAAAAATTAAGCATAAAAAAGAATGGACAACATAACAACTGAACCATCAAAATACCATCCCAATCAGCCAAAGAATTGCTGTCCTATTTCCCACATAACCATGCAAGACGCAATTTCCTTCAACAGTTCCAGATTACAACATTTGTAAGAACTAGGAATATAAGTAAGCATACTGCTGTTATAACATAACTGTTATCCTTTCCATTCCTTTCATTAGTAATAAATGCAAAGGATAAAATCTAACTAAAATGTAACCCCATTACCTTCCTTTCAGTTCATGCATCACATTTGATTCCAAGCAATCAAGTACAGACGAGAAAGCAAACAACAATAAATATAGTTGCTTATACTCAAGCAATACAAAATTCGTTCTTAAACGATTACAGATTTCCAACTGTATGAAAGAAGAAAAGATCATTTTTCCAAGTTATCCATCCACATTCCTATTTCTTTCCTCATGACTGTCCTAAAAATTGAATCCAAATGAGACACAAATCAAGATAACAGTTCAGAGTGAAACTTACAAAATCCATTTGGAATTCACTTTCAGTGAAGAAGAATAATTTCATTCATAATCAGCTTTAAATGAAAACAAGGAAGAACTTATCATCCTTATCAATACTTCATTTAATTCAGGCTCATACGAATGCCATAAACAGGTTAGTAAAACATCTTATTATCATAGAACAAGCAGTATCAAGATGCATACTATGTACTTGTTGTACTAGAAGATTCCATACTTCTTTCACTGTATTTTTAACCAAATAAACAGTTATACAGCCAAGTAATCACTTATTCACATGTCCTTCTATATCCATGAATGCATACAGTTCATAATAACAATTTGCACATTGTTGTTACCTACAACAAGACCAATTTATAATGCACAGTAAAGCTCTAATGCTATTTCCAGAATTCAAACAACAAGAAGAGAAGAATTCATTCCTTTAACCTTTCAATAAGAAAACAACCATTTTCTTCTAACTCAACAAGAATTATTCAGGTTGATTTCATTTCTTTTAAATGACTGTGCAAAATCAGAATCATACGAAACCTTTCAATATTCCGTTTGTACAGAAAAACACAGCACTCAGGAAATTAATCAAAATATCACTGTCACTTCCGTCAAGCCGAATCCAAGTGATCAAAGAAACCCAATTATTATTTCTTCAGAATTAAAAACAGCAGAAGGAAGAACTCATTTCTTTAATAATTCCAGAAAAGAAACGATCATTTTCTTCAAAATGTGATAAGAACACCCTAGTCGTGTTTACTTCATACTGACAGCTCAAACCCATCTCGACAGTAGAACAATTGTTCAATAATGAAAAACAAACTCATATAACCTGTACAGTTTTCATTCATTATGTCTCTTTTAAAGAATACCCAATTCGAGTTCCCTGCCAACAAACATTTCTACCCGAAATCCATTTTTCAAGTTCATAATGATATGCAGAACTTCAGAATGCAATAATCAGTTATCAATACCTCTATCAAGGCAAACCCGCATAGGGTGTTAAATGCGTAAGTTTGGTACAGTCAAGACAGACCCAAACAGCAAAACAAATTTTCATGTTTTTCTTCCTTTGCACAGCAATCCAAAGTCAAGTGCGTTTTCACGATGACAGTCTGAGTTAGAAGATCAACCGCATCCATAAAACACTATAAAATCGACTTTCCATCACAGCAAGAAGACAACATAATTCATTCATTGCACAGAAATACAAAGCCAAGTTTGTAATCGTGTCCACAGTTCGAAACAGGAAGACCGAACAACATCAATAAAACACAACAAAATCATCCTACCCTCACAGCAAGGATAAACACAATTCATTAATAAGTTCAGAAGGAAAAACAGTTGCCTTCTCCTACTTTCACGAATACCCAAAATGTATTCGTTCATTTCTTTTACAAAAGAAAAAGCACAGACAATAATAATATCACTATCATTTCCCTCTAACCGAGCTCGTAATGCTCAAATTAAACTCAAATGCCAGTTCCTTTAAAATCCAAAAATGCTATTTCCTTCAAAACCCAAAACAACAGAAGGAAAAGGATCTTATTTCCTTTTAAAAATTTCAGTAAAGAAACAACTTCAAACAACTCGCACAGCTAATACTTTCCATCATTCAAGTTCGTATTAGCAAAAGAACGATTGTTTCATTAATGAAAACAAACTCATTCAACATGTACAGTTTCATAACACACATAACGAATTCCCCATTACTGTCAAACAAACTAGCACAACATGGTGGTGTTTCCAACTCAATTAAAAATGCAAGGACAGTTCGAATCACAACAGCAAGAAAATGATTCTACCCAATCATTTCAAACATGGCAACAATCAAATAAAACCCAAAACCCCCTTCATCAGAAGAGCAGGGTTGTTTTAATGAGACGCTTAAGTAAAGCAAGTGTTTTAAAGAGAAGGGCTTAACATGCCTGCAAATTTTCCTCAAAACTCGAAGAAAACCGCATCTACAGAAGGTGTTTCCTTCCACGGCGACAGACAGAGCTTCCCAACAATCACCTTCCTCTACAGGCTCAGCAAACAGCCTCCGATTTCCAAAGAAACAGTGATAAAAACCAAACGCAACTGGTTCGACTGAACCAAGCAAAAACCAAATGCAGAGCAACTTCTCAAAAATGCAACAACACAATAAACAATCAAAATTCCTCCATACTCTTTCCAAGGCGGGCTGGTCACGAAGACCAAAAAAATTAAATGCATTAAAGGCTCTGCCTTTTCCCTATTTTCTCATGCCACCGCCGACTTGGGTTGGTGAGTTGCCAATTTCAAATTTTGCATGCAAAACCAAGTTTAGTGCATAACTAACTAGATACCTCTAGCTTTTCCTGTTCCCACCAAACTTGGCGCTGTCCACGCAAGGACTTACATTAATTGCCATTAAATTTCCTTTCATCCTTATCCTTTCCCATGGGTCTGTGCGGCCCCTTCTAGGTTAGGATTAGTTTAGGATTCATAATAGTGTCCAACCTAGGTCATAGCCTAGTTCTTAGGTTAATAGAACTTAGGTCTATTTTCAATTTTTAGAATTTAAAAATCCACTTAGGATAGTAGTTTAGGATGTAAGGTAGAACTTAGGATTAGATTAGGATCTAATTTCCCCTTAACACCTAACATTTAATTAATCAACTTCCAGTCAAGTCTTCCCGACTGACTTCCAATTTCAACACTGTGTAGGACATTTCGTCCTTCGTTAAACATACCTGAGCCACCCGTATCCAGGCATTTCTCACCTTATGAGGTCTCACGTTATGATAGTGTATGGTTCATGAATCGAAAATTTTCCGTTAGGATCTACATGCCAACTGTTCATACCGAAATCAGGTCTTTGCACATTTATATCAACCTTGATCCGGTTTAAGAGTAAATCGACAAAGCGATTACAAGAAGGCCACAAAGCATATAGAGTTAAGCAAGCATACGACAAATTTTTCATCACATCAAGCAAACATAAAAGTAATGATAAGCTGCTGTCCCATGTAAACAAATTATAGTATGCAAGAACCCATATTAGCAACACATTCCCTTAAGATCAAAATATATCTTAACATGTCTTGCCTTCATTTCAGCGATTCAATAGTATGAAAATAATCACCAAGATAACTTACAAAAATCGTGGTGTTACACTCACCACGTGATGTGGAAAATTCATGCACCAACACCCCCCTTCATCATAAATTAGGATGAGGAGAAAAGTTCAAAATGAAAAATGTGTCTCGACAAAAACTCTTAATGAGGCACCCATGAAAAAAAAGGATCTTAAAATACAAAGCAAAACGCAATGGGAAAAAAATCCACAACAAGATATGGAAAACACTCTCTAACAATCTAAGAAAGATGCCTCAAATGGGCCCCGATAACTAAGGATACTAATAATGTACCCATGCACAAAAGGGAAAAGCATGCGGGAAGAAGAAGAGAGGAAAAGAAGGAGACAAGAGGAATACAAAAGAATCCATAAACATATCGAGCCATGCAACTCTATGAAGTCTCCAAGAAGAGTTTCAATGACATGGTCATTAGCCAATGGATTTAAAAAGAACAACCCACACCGAACTATGTTCCTTCCCTTAGGAATGATAGAAATGGAGTACCGTAAGTCCATCCAACCATAAAGGAAACCAAAGGTAGTAAAGATACGAAGATATTTGAATCCGGTTCATGGAAATGTGACATGGGTCTAAAAAATGAGCTCCAAGGAACCGAAGGTAATGCCACGAATGTAGAAATATCAAAGTGTGAGAGAGGAACATCTGTTGAAAGGCTATGCCTAATTGATGTGAAGGAAATGAAATAACCCCTGTAATAGAATGAAGATCTATAAGCAAGGGTGGATCAATGATGATCTTCAAAAATTTGGAAGTGATAAGATTCTGAGAAGGGGCACTCCCAAAAAAGAGGGGAAGGACTTCTCCTAAAAAATTGTAGAAGGATGAAGAACTCCCTATGTTGTATCCCAAGTAGACATTGTGAAGAGATGTCAAAGGTCGGGAAATTACTCATCCCATAGAGGGGGATCAACAAACAGAAGAGTAATGTATGATAGGTATGAATCATCACATGAAGGATGAGTTAAAAGGTCCTCGCATACATTTTGGAATTGGAAAGGAGGTAGATGAAATGACTATATGAGGTTGAGAATGGGATTTCTTGATGTATGATGAGAAAGGAGGAGTGTCATCATACTTTGGAATAAGGTAAAGAGAATGAGGATAGGATTACTCAGTAGTACTCTTGTCATCAGAACTAGAATCATAATCCTCATTATCAAGAATAGAAAAAATCAATTTTTGTCGGTAAAATTGCAATCACATGAAGAAGAAGAAGAGGAGACAACTATATCAGCAACATAAATAATGACAATATGTTAAAGGTATCCAAACAAGGACTAAAAGATGCTCTAGATGGTGTGAGGAGGATTTGAGTCTGCCACATGAAGGCAGAGAGGTATGGAGACATGCAACATCAAGTGACCAAAAACATGGTCACACATGTCAAGATAGTCCTTAAGACAAAAATAATTAGTGGGTGTAGGAACTGTCTCATGTAGAAAGGGAGTAAAGTCTATCATGAGTAAAGTAACATTACATAGAAGCATGATATGATGTGTAGTTCTCTCTACCAAGAAGTGGCGGAGGCAATAAAGATATCTTGTGATACTTAAGTCTGGAAAGAACATCCTCCATGATGTGGAAGCAATAAGTGCAAGGTGCATGAGAAGAGGGTGTGTAGATACAAGTAAGGTTTTAAGACGTTGAAATCAGCCGAGAATGCATCTACATGCAATAAAAAACCTAGGAATAATGATAACCCCCATTTTATGGAACTTTATAAGTAGTGTGTGATTACAATAAGGTGTGTTCATGCAATGTGGGACAATTGACCACTCACCTTGTAGTAGGTAAAAATCACACAAGAGTGGAGGCCACAATAAGTCCTAGTCAGAAGCATAGGAATGACATGCAATCAAGAACAAAAGGGAATAAACACAACAAGATTAAAATACTACTTAGTGTGAGAGAAGGCATCTCACATTGCAAAAATGGGATCTCTTTTCGGAAGGTTGTGGCAGGGTATGCTCACTAGCCGTAGGAAAAGAGGAGCACTACAACAGGTGAGTCAGAAAAGTGGCCCAAAAAAGGCCAATAATCCTATAAATGGAGCCCGAAAAAATAACACCCTCTTCTAATGATGAATTTTAATAGTTTCCCCCATTTAATTAAGTTTGAATAATTTGAAAAAATGAGAAAAATGCAAAAACATCAAGAAAAGGGTAGAAGGGATGTCCTAGGAAAGGGCGATATAAGGACATATCGGTGAGATGATGAGGGAGCTTGGGGAAAGGTATGCTAGAAGGGGCACGAGTTGAAAATTGAGCTGCTCAACGAGCCATGGTGCCACGATGAGTGGGATGGGGTTGGAAAGTAGAAGCACCGAGGAGGTCAAAGGAACATGTCTAATTGACCATTGGGAGTGACAGTGATGAGTTGATGAGTCTAAGTTGTAGGAGGTTTTAGGTGAGGTAGGTGCATAGAGAGGAGAGATTCTCAAGGTGTGTGCAACGAAGAGATTTAAGGAAAGGGAATCAAATAACGGAAGTGGCTCTAACATAAAAATGCACATGACAAGGTGGATTTGATAGTGGGAAATGTAAATAGATAGGTTGAATGGGATGCGGGGGCCAAGTGGAAGCCAATGAATGAGATGAGAAGTAAGTAAACATATACCAACAAAGATGAATCAATGTAGAGTTGGGGTTGAGCGGTCAAGTACAAGTGGATGGTGAATAACAAGGGTAGAGGTTAGTTCTAATACATGGGCATATTAATGTAAGAGATATCCACATGAGTATCACAAAAAGGAACTAACGAGTAGAGGATAGAACTTTCCAAAGCCAAAGTGGACCAAAAATGGCAAGAAGTCACCAAAAACACCCCAAGCATGAGTAGTGAAACTTCTAGAGTGATCTAGCAATATCATACGGGACGAGTTGGAGGAAGTGATGATTTGGGGCAACTCGGTTCCTAGCATAGTGATCTGGGGCTGAGTTGGCCTCAAAGGAAGGTTTACACTTCTCCAAAACTCATAAAACCACAAAAAGAACTCATATCTATAACCTGAAATTGTGAAACACTCGAAAACATGCATGTAAAGGCTAGAAAACTACAAACCCGGAAAATAGGACATAAGCACTCTGAACAAGATGTAAAACCATAATCAAAGCATAGAGCACAAAAATGGAATATACATTCTCTGACTTACACATGAAACCTAAAGAATGCCAAACCAAGAGAAGTAGGGAAATGGTAGACAATGACTAATGTGAATCCCAACAACATGTTATCGATACCATGATGAAGAAATTGAAAATGTGAAATTGAGATAATGTGAACATTAACCGAATTTCACTTCGGTAGTGTTCAAGGTTTGATGGGGGTAAGAACATCAACCATAAAGTGTACATGCAAAGAAAGGAAAGGGTCACATCATCTCATTCACCGTCTCATAGATCTGAAAAAGGGAAGGGGTATAAATAGGGGGTGTTGTGTAACCCCTAGTGCAAGTAATCATACCTCCTCAAGTGGAGAAGGGGAGTTACATTCCTAGAATGGAAAGTAACTCCCATATGATGCACTGTGATGCATATGATGCGGTGTAATTTTTCATAACCACTACAATAGATAATACCTATGACATCACCTAAGTGAGATGACTCACCACTTGATGTAGGAAATACACACCAATACATACATATGTACATACATACATACATACATACATACATAAGTACGTACGTACGTACGTGCATTTACATACATGCATACATACGTACATACATACATGCATGCATGCATACATACATACATACATACATACATACATACATGCATGCATGCATGCATGCATCCAAACACACATGATTGATGGTAAAAGGTACCATAGAAAAACTAAAATCATAAAATAAGAGGCTAAAACCATTTATTACACTATTTTGTTTGATAAAAACAAATTTACAACGATCATACAACTTAGTTTTCTCTAGGAATTTCGTCAAAACATGGTTCCTTTCATTCTTCACACATGAAGTTCATGTGTTCCTGCATTGGGTTGTATATGTCCACACCCTACTCATGGAGGCTTCCCACATCATATCTAGTCTTCTTTCTCTTTTTTGGACTTGTGCACTCCCCTTTCCCTTTTCTCTTGGTGAGGCAAACCACTAAGCATAAAGATGGATGACACAAATTTCTTAACCACAATTTTATGTAATGAAGAAAATCACTTTGATTCTTAGATTTATTTTCTTGAGCCCTTTCGAACTCTACCACCCTCATCCTAAGATTTCAAATCTCTTCACCTCTATTAGTTTCCTTAGTGTGCCTTCTTTTCCTATCATCAATGTTTTGAAGTTTGATTTTTGGGTTATCGGTTTCCATTATTAGGCACATGATGATGTTATTTTGGAATTTCAAATTAACCTATAATGTTTTAACTCTTTTAATCAAAACTTTATCTGAACCATCAAATTAATTTTTCTCTCGAGGAATTAACTTTTACAAAACCCTTTACAGACACCCCCAATAACTCAAGGAATGTGCGTGGGGCAAGCCATTGTAACTAGATAAGTAGGAACTTGACATGGAAGGGGCACCAAGCGAGGTGGAAAAAGAGGTGGAAAACATGAGGATTGACCTCGAGACCTCCCACATTTATCATTTAACACATAACCACTTGATCTAACCAATTAGACTACCATCGCCTTAATTATTATGATTCTCTTCTCTCTAGTTCACATTATCCTTGAATTCCTCCGGTTTGGGGTAGGATAATCCACCATGATATTATTTCTGATATAATTCCCCCTATTTATATTTTAGGTATTTCACCTTATTTGTCCAATAAATCATTTTAGAATCCTTTGACCAATTTACAATTTGCGAGATATTATCGACCATAAAATATTAATAATGGAAGAGGTAAGAGATTTCCATTTTTAAACTACCTCCCTAAAATCCCCTCTTCCACCGAGTGATTTATAGACCAAGAAATAAGTGATTTCCTTAGATTTAGTTACATGGTAGAACAAAATAATTGGACCTTGGTAGATAGGGACATCCACATTACATTCATGGAGTTCCATCAAGTAAGTTTTCAAGAGAAATAAAATGGGAAGAAAATAAAGTTAATTATGTGATAGTGATGAAATTGGTTAAGTATTATGAAGTGTAGGAGTATCCCACCTTAAAATGACCCTTTAAGGCCGCATACCTCATTATCTCGCAACAAGTTTTCATCTCAAGGTTTTGGGAAACTATCTCTATAAAAGCCATCATGGAGCTTAACTAATTTTTCTTCATCTTCCGAAACATGTTGATCTCCTCCTTTTTGCTCCCTTAAAAACTTCAAACATGTAATTTTCATTTTTTTCCCCAACAATTGATTCTTCCATCACCTCAAACTTGGCTACCTTGACTTCCACTTTCTTATTCTTCTAGGATGTGGAAAATTCAGTTGAGAGGACTACATCATAACCCATAAGTTGTTCCATGAATATTTTCAGGCCTCGATCTTCCATAATTTTCTAGACTCCCCCTTTGCATTTTATTTCATCATAAAAAGACAACTTGATTATTACACTATCACCACCCATTGAGACCAACTCAATAATTTTCTTGATGGCATGAAGGTAAATACTATAATTTATTTCCATGTGAATGAAATGTACAAAATACCACTTAAAACCATCCTAATAAATGTTTCCATTCAAATAAATGGGGAGAAAACACTAACCCTCAATTACACCACATGTCACATCAATGAGTTTGTCATCCCACCCATACTTCCAACTAAAAAAATCATTATTATTAAAGTTTATAATAATTCCCAAGATAAATCCATTAACCTTCCTACTTAGTGAATTTCTCATCAATATTTTGAAAAAAGGAGCAGGAGGTTGAAAGGGGTTAACCCATTTCTCAAAAGAGTAGCAAAAAGACACCTATGTTAGCTAATTGGTTTACCACATTATTTCCTTCCTTTATTATATGAATAATTTCCACTAGTGAAAAAGATATCAAAATTATTTGAGAGTCCAAAATGACATTACTTATTTAACAACATCGCGATCTTTGTTTTTGATGAATTATATTGAGGAAATCTCCCTTAATCATAATTTTATCAAGGCCCAATTCAATCAAAAATTTGATACCCCAATATGTATCCATGGCCTCATCCTTGTTATTAGTTTGAGATCCTAAGTATGTAACATACATTGCAATGGCCTTATCGAACCAACACAAAGTCATGTAGGGAAAATAATTATTTTCAAGTGCTGGAAGAGTTTCTCCTCCACTTGGTACTTGTTCTCATGTAATAGATTTGTACAATGGAAGGCATTCTCATGACTTAGTAGAATACAATGGCTTCCATTAGGAATATTCCTTGGAGATTATAGCCTTAAGTGGAAAAATCGATATTGCTAGAGCTACCACTAGTTAGTTTCTATTGCTTAGTCTCCCGAGGTAGGGGGTTATAGAGCAGGATAATTTTAGCGGCGAATATTCGTAATATGGCAAAAATTTCATTTTAGGAAAATTTGAAAAGGTGAATTATTCGGAGTGGGTCGGTGTCCTGTTTGCCTAAAATATATAGTATATTTTTTTTGGGGGGTCGGCTTCGCCTTCATTTGAAAACATCTCCTATAAAAACCTAGGTGATTCGCCGGGTAGTATACCTCAAGTAGCTTACCAAATTACCAATACTGTGAAATTTGAACTCGCATACCCTTGAGCACTAGAGATTCATATTATTGTTAGCCTGTGATTGTTGACGCGTGACAAATGCAGTGTTGACGCGCGACAAGGGCATTGTTGATGTGCGATAAGAAGATGCGTCTCGCGTGCGACAAGAGCTATACCGACACGTGAAAAGGTGTTCGACACGCGCGACGGAGGAAGTGTTGTGCGCGCGACTTAAGCAAAGAAGTGACGTGTGATAAAGGAAGTGTTGACGCGCGACAGAGGAAGTGTTGACGTGACTTGGGCAGTGTTGACGCGCGACAGTATATTAAGACAGTGGACGCGCGACCTCAGACAGTGGACGCGCGACAAGACCTCAGACACTGGACAGAGTCGCTACTTGGTTCTTTTGCTGATGCAGGACTCTTTTCAGAATAATGGAAGGTGCCAGCTCAAAGAATACGAATAACCTAAAAGTAAGTAAGAAATCTCAGAAATCACTCTTCAAGTATTTTGGAAACTCTGCAGATACAGATATTGTAAATACCAATCATATAGATGCCACCACAAAGAATCAAAATACTGACTGTGTGGAAGGTATTATTGAGGTGGACATGCATTCTGCACAGTATCAAAGTCAAACAAATGAAACCTACGATAATATGCCAGATCTTGAAGATATTGTTCCTGTTGGGGTGCAACCAGAAGTGCAGCTAGATATCACAGATACAAACACTCAGCAAAATGGAAGACAGAAATCAAAATCAAACTCCGGTCCAAGAAAGAGGAAACCAGGTGATTGTGATATTGCTCAAAATTCTACTCAAAAAAGTAAAGCATTGAAAATGAACAAGAATATGTGGACCATTGGCAGGACATACAAGTTTGATTGGGCAGCTAAATTTTTGTTTATTGAACCTGTACAATCATCTAATTCTGAAGAAATCCCATCTGAATGTACATGTACAATATGTATGTGGAAATTGGGAAAGCAACAAAAAATGCAACTGAAGCTGGACACTATAGAAAAACATTGTGGAAAACAATATTTAATCAGAATGAGGACGGATGGCGAGAAAACCAAAACACATAGGTGGAAAAGCGAAAAGAATGCATGCATGTTAGATACGCAATGGAATATGAGGCGAGTAGAAAAAACACGGACATTTGTTGGAAAAGGGAGGAACGATCACATCGCATATTGGTAAGATGAAAGAAACAAATCTACATGCAAAATTCATACAATTCTCTACTCTTTTCAAATACTTAAAAAAGGAAGAGCGATTTCAGATTTCCTCGATTTAAAATTTTGTATCAATTTAACGGAATCTTGAATGTACCTCGGTCTCATTGGTCTGAGAGTAGTGGATGGGAAATGGAAAAATGCCTCTCGATGATAGAGAAGGAAGATTTGAAAGAGAATGTAAAAAAAGAAAACTTTATCTCTCTTTCAATTGATGAAGTGACAGAAGTTGACAACACCGCATGGGTATGTATCCACATCTATACTTTAGAAAATCATATAAGGACACCTCATCTGTTGGGTGTTATGAAAATGGTTGAAAACTGCAATGCCGAAAACCTATATAAAATAGTTGTTTCTCATTTGAAAGATGTTGCTGGTATGACTGATTATGAAATTGCTACGAAGTTGGTATGCATTGGAGCAGATGGTGCATCTGTCATGCAGGGTCACCGAACAGGGCTCTGTGTTAGATTACAAACAACAGTGGCCCCATATATGCTACCAATTCACTGTATGGCTCACAGAATGAATTTAGCGTATAAAATGGTAAGCAACCACGAAAATGTTGCTAAATTAGAAGACCTTATAAGAGAACTTCATGCCTATATGTCAAGCAGCCCAAAGCATTTTCTCGAGTTCCAAAAATTTGCAATTGGAATTACAGATGGCAAAAAACTTCTGAAGGATGTGGAGACTAGATGGATCTCTTTGTATGAACCTGCATGCAGAGTTCGTGAGGAGTATCCTTCATTGGTTGGTTTCATGCACAAATACCGTCATGAAGTTGATAGGGCAAGGGACTTGTTGTTCCGTTTAACTGATTTGGAGACATTGCTTACATTGGTTGGTATTCTTCCAATGTTAAAGGAGATCAATACACTGATGAAGCATGCACAGGGTAGATTAATCTATATTGTGGATTTTATACGGATGAGGAAAATGGTATGTCAAAGTCTTGATATATTGTACTGTTCCAATGATAGTTTTGATGCACCTGTTTTTGAAAATTGGAGAGATTTATTAGATCTTAAAAATCCTAACACCTTTTTGAGATTTAATATCCACGATCACCTCTGCATCACTGTTAATGGGAGGGAAATACCTGTGCACATTTTGCAAAAACGTCAAGATATTACAGGATCGGAATGAGAAGATGTTCCCGTGACATGTAATTTGTTTGAGTCTGTTATAGTTGAAACAAGAATAAAGCTTAAAAAAATTTCAGAAACCTTGTCATCAGAAATTAGGGAACGTTTCTGTAAAGATAAAATTCTGGAAGCCATGGGTGTGATGAATCCTAATTTTTGGAATACTGAAGGTGGCCGTGCAGACTTTGTCAGTAAGCATTTCCATAAATCAATGGGTACAATAATGGAACAATTTACAAAGACGTCAGAGCTCAAGGGTGTGGAAATCAAAGGTATACTGAATGCCGATTTATTAAAGTTTCAGTCAACAAATTTTGCAACAACAATGAGGAACCAATATAAGAATTTAGATCAACCTTCTGAAAGTGGTGCTATTACAAGGCTGTGGCGAGGAATCTATCAAAGTTCTATTTTACAAGAAGATATCAGTGAATATTTCAGATTATATGAGTTATGCCAAACAATGATTTTGGGGTCTGTGGAGGATGAAAGGGTTTTCGAGTGCATTGTCATTTATAAAATCAAAGCGAGAAACAGTTGGATAAAATTTTGGAAAGTTCATGATGGTGTTATGTTTCTCGATACTCCATCGAAACCTTTCCGTTAAACGAGCAATTGCGCCTTTGGAATTCCCTTTGCAAAAGAAGAGGTGTGAATAATACAGCTACAAGTACAAATATTCCCAACCTTGAGAGTGTAATTGGCTCTTCGTCACATTCTACAGAAGACAACATCGACTTTGATGAAGCTATTGATAATGGATTGTTTCAACTTTAAATAGGTATCTTCTTTATCTATCTTTTATCTTTATCATTAAAGATGTTACAGGTCTATATACTAAAAATGTCAGGAAATTCACCCATCTATCTACTAATACATTTCTCATGTTGGGTTTTTTTAAAACACAGATCTAGCTCATTACCAGTGGCAATGATGATTTCAACTTTAAGGAGGTATCTTTTTCCCCTTAATCTTATTGTTTGTTACTATTCATTTTTTTCAGCTCTGGTTATCATTAAAGATGTTACAGGTGTATGTATTTACATTTAGTTAAATACAATATTTTTATTTTTTGAAAACGTGGGTAACTTCTCGGGACTGACAATGTCAGGCAACTCACCCATCTATCTACTAATCCATTTTTTGTGTTGAATTTTTTTAAGACAAAGATCTAGCACATTACCGGTGATGATTTCAATTTTAAATAGGTATCTTCTTCAACATAATCTTATTGTTTGTTACTTTACATTTTTTCAGCTCTTGTTATCATTAAAGACGTTACAGGTCTAATTCTATATATTTACATTTATTTAAAGATATTGTTGGTCTATATATTTAAAGATGTTGCTGGCACTTCTCAGGAGTCAGGACTGACAATGTCAGGCAACTCACCCCTCTATCTACAATGTCATGTAAAACAAAGATCTAGCACGTTACCCTTGATGATTTCACAGCAATCTAATACGCAAGAGGTAAGCTAAACCCTAGCATATTTGCAATTATGTTTAATTTCTTACCAGTGATGATTCTTTCTTGATTTCTCAGAATTATATTTAATTTATTTTTAAATATAAGTCCACATAAAATTCCTCATCATCCATATATATCATATCATCACCATATCATTATCATATCCTGAGTCCTGACACTACAATTATTATTAATACAATTATTTATCTAATTTTAAATTTATTAAAACAATTTCATTTTTAAAATAATTCATAATCATATCATTACAATTCTATTCGTTCTAATGTCATCTATATCCATTATAACACATTCCATTTATTTATCATCTATATCCATTCTAATGACATTATGATCATATCGTTACAAGTGTAGAGAATAATTATCTTAAAACAAGTTCAAAAGTCTAGAGAAGAAGAATTACTGTGCTTGATGATAAATCTACGTCCACATTAAATTGATCATCGTCTTTCATCATCATCTATCATTAATTATCAATTATCATCATTCATCATCTACGTCCACATACAATTCATGACAATGCAAGTAAACAAGAAACATACATATAATTCATGATAATCACCATCTAATGCAATTAAAATTAAAGATTGTATATAAATCCATATAATTAAATTCAAAAACCATAGTACATACTCAATAGTAGAAGTTTTCAAATTCAATATTTAAAGTTTCCTCAATAATAAAAGTTTCTAGTTTTCAAAACCCTCTCTTTCTTTATCCAATTCTACTCTGCACTCTTCCCCAACGGCTTCTTCCACTGTGGCTGTACCTCTTTCCCCAAAACCAGAAATCTCCATGCGACAGCAAATTTGGATCAGCTGCAGCGTATAAACTATCCCGTTGCCAATAATTTTCATAACGACTAATAATCTCATTGATAAGAACCTTAGCCCTTCTGTCCCATTCTATAAGCTGATTGATATGAGGAAGCATCTCCATCTTTCTCATCAACCCACACAAAATCTTTTTGTGCTTGTCCAGATCTATGAAATACTCCTTGCCCTCTTTAGAAGTACTTGTGCCAAAACCCTGTATGGTCCAAGCAACAAGTGATACCTAATCAGCAAGTGAACAAAACCAGAACTTGAAAACATATAAAGAGAAAACAAACTAGCATTACTTTGTAGTACTATATGGTCCAGCCAGTTATCGATCCACTCAATGATTCTCTCCAAGCTTCATACTCAGGAATTGTGTAAAAAGATAACACATTTCCATTTTTGTGAGTTGCCTACATCAACATGTGCCAAAATTAGACATGGAGATACATAACATCTGGAGGCTTAAAAACAAATATAAAGAGTCTCAATACACTCAACCAAATATACAGGGGGAACATTTACCCTGACAATAGGAGTGATAAATTCCACAACAAATGAAGGAATTTTAAGCAGTGATGGCCAGGTATGGTGTATGAAATTGATCAGCAATCCTTTGATGTGGGAACCATCATGGTCCTTTAAGAGACAAAGGACAAGTCAAAAAGGATCTCACTAGAAAGGATGTGTCAGAATTAAGCAGAAACTAAACAGCGCTATACAAAGATCATGTACCTGGTCTGTCATTATCATCAGATGGCCATATCTTAAAGATTTAATGTTGTCATATATTTTATCTTCCTGTAGACCAAGGATTTTTTTTATATTTACTATCTCTTTATTCTCCATTTGTTGGTGAGTGGTAGCTTCCCTGACATTGAGCAGCTTACCTCTGAGAGGAAACACGCCATAATAATATTGACCAACAATAGATATTCCTGCCACCTGATAGGATAAAGATAACTAAAATAACAAAAAATTAAATTGGAAAGTGATGTCGAAACATGTCACAATACTACCAAATTCAGTATTCACATTTCCCTGATTCAAGGCACAAACACTTACAGCAAGAGCCTTGGCTGAGTCACCCTCCGTTAATATTAAAGTACATTGATCAGAATTCTTCCCCCTTGATTGATTTGCATCATCAAGTTTGGGAACATCAATTAATTTCCCCTTCTTGGTTCCATCAGTTTTCTTAAGATCTTTTTTTTGTTTAAACTTTTCCACTGCACTCATCAGGTCAAACAAAGTTACAAAGCTCATCTTAGACACTAGCATTGCAAAAATTACATGTACTCAGAAATGCTACATATTAGACACCACGCCTTTATTTATTGACATGGGCTGCAAATGCGAAACAGTGAAAATTACTATAAATTTATAACAACAAATTGTATCAGAATAAAAAATATGAATTAAAACGAATTATACTTACAATCAACATGGAAACCGAACGTTGATTCGAGAAAATTCTTTTCTTCCACGAGTGTTGCCTTGGTTGTAACAATTGGTAAATTTTTGAACGGAAGGCCCGTAAACCGATGGATGTCATTTGCTTCGATACTGAATTGAAAAATTCGGCCATCGTTCAGAGTCACATAAAAAATGTCGTCCTCTGAATTGTAGGATGACAGAAAGTAATTCAAAATATCCGGATCTGTTTCGAAATGGGGCATATTAACGAGCCCTGTAAATTCACACGCATCCATTAAATCTTTATATTCTGAAGACATCTTTAAAACAGTATGGATGTGAGGGCATAAGGGACATCGATTGAATTGGATTCTCTTGATTTTTGTTACTGAACTTGCAGTTGGGAAGCATTGAGACCTGTAAAAATTCAAGAGCTGGAAGGTGAAAATGAGAAAATGACCGGTTGAAGGGTATTTATAGGCTAAATCAGCGTCAATGGCTTCACTTGACGCGCGTCAAAGGTCCTAGCTGACGCGCGACAATAGTCCTAGCTGACGCGCGTCAATTGGATCCAGCGACGTGCGTCAATAAGAGCAAGCGACGCGCGTCAATAAGATCCAGTGACGCGACAATAGGAGTCGGCCGACGGCGCACGTCAATAGGAGCGATGGTGACGCATCAATAGAATCGGTGGCGTGTGTCAATAGCGAGCCGGTGACACGCGCGTCGGTAGGAGACGAGTGACGCATGTCAAAAAGAGCCAGTGACGCGTGTCAATAGGATTGATGGCGCTTGCGTCGGTAGGAGCCCGATGGCGTGCGTCAAAAGAGCGATGGCTTGACGACGCCAATAGGTGTCGTGATGGCGTGCATCACAGCGGCCGGACGAGTGTCGTGCGTCGGTCAAGACCATTGACGTTCCATTGACGCGCGTCAGGAGTGATGAGTGACTAGATGGATCTCTTTATGCACAGAGAAAGCCTGAGACTACCAAATAATTGATTTCTTATCCAAAATTTAATGGAATTCGAAGTTTTCACCTCTTTTGCACTAGAGGAAATTCCCTTCATGTTTGCAATGCAGCCAATTGAGATGAAGCCTTCAAATTTATCCCCAGACCAAAGAAACAAACAGTGTTTGGTGTGTACTTGATGATGATATAGGGTCTTGTTTGATAAGTTCAAAAAGAAACTTCATGATATATGCTAAGACTGAGTTTGAGATGAGGTACCAGTAAGGCACTCTTGACAAAATTTACACAATGTTACCTTTTTAAGATGATCCAACCTTGCACAGAGAACTTTATGTTGAGCTGTAAAAAAAATTTCAATATTTGAGACACTTCATTTTATCAATTGTACTTCAAGAAGATCATGATTAATCAATTCAAGGCATAGAAATGGGGGAGCTTCAAGAAAATTGTCTTCAAACATACACTTGAACATTGTATCTTCAGCAAAGGAAAACAAAACAAGGTGGTAGCAGGAATTTTATACTTTGATACTCATTGCAAGGGTCAACCAAGTATTTCATCAGCTCAACAATGATAATTAGAAGAAAGTAAAAACAACTTTCCGTTACACACAACAATTTTGATCACTTTACCCTTATTGTATCTTTCAAACCTCATACTTGTGCCTGAATATCCTTACATAGGATGAGATGAATCTACTAAAGGATCAAAGATTTCAAGTTCATTCTTGTAACTAATATGATATGTAAACAACCTTATTGAGCTATGATCATATGCACCACCTTAAAAATTTGAAAAAAAAGAGACATATTTTAATTCAACCACTCCAAGAAGCAGTCCTGAAGAGAGAATCTCAAGATGTGAATCCTATACAACATATTTTGATACTGATCCATTTTCCCCAAAACATTTTACAATATCTCAAGATGTGAATCCTATACAAAATTAACTTCTATGATTTATCTGAAGAAGGCACTGTATTTTTTCTTGGATGCTAAGAAGACAGGTTGTTTAGTCTGCATTTCTAAGCGATCCAGTTTTATAAAAACTTGAATAAGTTTAAATACTCATTTCAAAATCTGATTAAATTTGGCATGAAGCACTAAAAGACACTCCTATACACATTTCATGTTTTGGTTAACCATGGGTTTTCCTAAAGATGTTACAGGTCTATATACTAAAAATGTCAGGCAATTCACCCATCTATCTACTAATCCATTTCTCGTGTTGGGTTTTTTTAAAACACAGATCTAGCTCATTACCAGTGGCAGTGATGATTTCAACTTTAAGCAGGTATCTTTTTCCCCTTAATCTTATTGTTTATTACTATTCATTTTTTCAGCTCTGGTTTTCATTAAAGATGTTACAGGTCTATATACTAAAAATGTCAGGCAATTCACCCATCTATCTACTAATCCATTTCTCGTGTTGGGTTTTTTTGAAACACAGATATAGCTCATTACCAGTGGCAGTGATGATTTCAACTTTAAGGAGGTATCTTTTTCCCCTTAATCTTATTGTTTGTTACTATTCATTTTTTTCAGCTCTGGTTATCATTAAAGATGTCTATGTATTTACATTTAGTTAAATACAATATTTTATTTTTTGAAAACGTGGGTTGACATCCGTCCGAGGAAGCTGTTACTTCTCGGGACTGACAATGTCAGGCAACTCACCCATCTATCTACTAATCCATTTTTTGTGTTGAATTTTTTTAAGACAAAGATCTAGCACATTACCGGGGATGATTTCAATTTTAAATAGGTATCTTCTTCAACATAATCTTATTGTTTGTTACTTTACATTTTTTCAGCTCTTGTTATCATTTATTTAAAGATATTGTTGGTCTATATATTTAAAGATGTTGCTGGCACTTCTCAGGACTGACAATGTCAGGCAACTCACCCCTCTATCTACAATGTCAGGTAAAACAAAGATCTAGCACGTTACCCTTGATGATTTCACAGCAATCTAATACGCAAGAGGTAAGCTAAACCCTATCATATTTGCAATTATGTTTAATTTCTTACCAGTGATGATTCTTTCTTGATTTCTTAGAATTATATTTAATTTATTTTTTATATGTGGAAAATCCTTTGATATATTTTTTTAACTGCGGGATAAACTATTAAACAATACATTATACTATTATAAATATAAGTCCTGACACTCTTCCTAAAATTCCCTGCTTTGTCATAGATCCATCACTTCTTCAGATTTCTCCATGAAGAAATAGATCTATTTTTAGACTTATAATGATCATCCTCTAACACGAAGTTATTCAAACTCAATTCTAATGCTATCTTCCATATCCTATAGTCACCCACCCAAATCTACACTAATCACAACTATTTAAATCAAAATGCTGAATTTGTTCACCGAGAAAGCATTAATTTGATACTACATATTGGGATTTTTAGAAATCATGAATGTAATAAACTAAACCAAAGAAAAAAATTAGATCTAAATGGAAGAATGAAATGCGCAAGGGAACTTGACAGAGTCTTTATCTAATAAAAATCCTTTCTAGTAATAAAACTGACTAGAACATTGATAATTCTATTAACTTCAAACTATCCTGCAAATGTAGTGTGCCTTCTTCAAGGCTCTACATAAATACTTACACACATAGTTTACTATGATCTAGTTTACAACCTTCAATATTTTCTTACACACTCAAAATTATTCCAACTTATAGCCTCCCAGTTCTAATCCACAATTATTCTTCACCCTTATCAAATATAAAAAAATGATAGGATTCTTCAACCTATGAACTTGATCTATACAGACTAATCTTCATGATAAAAACCTTATATGTTTTACATTAAACTTCAAAGTTCTATATCGAGCTTGACCTATCTTTTAATCACATGGTTATTCCAACTTTGGTTAATCTAGCCTCCATAACCTTGACTATTTACAAGCAACTTGTCAATCTACTCTACACAAAACAATATCCATGATAACAAAACCATATCTTTTAAACCATGGTCTTGATTATTTCCCAAGCTCTAATTCTTATGGCCTGGAATTTAACTATTTCATAATTGGCTAATCTAGCCTCCACATCAATGATTGTTTCCAGCAAAACGTTATTTTCTGACAAATGGTCTTGACTATTTTGGATGTCAAACAACCTCTCTAATGAGAGATTATGCACTTATATAGAGGTGAATCTCTTTAAAATAGAATTTTCCTACACCATAAGTCTATTAAGGAGAAATCCTAAAGATCTGTTTCAAATCTTAGTTGCTATTTTTTCCCAAAAACATAATTTTCAAGATAATTAAAGTCCCACAAGATATTTAGGCACTACATTTTACATTATACACATTAAATTGATCATCGTCTTTCATCATCATCTATCATTAATTATCAATTATCATCATTCATCATCTACGTCCACATACAATTCATGACAATGCAAGTAAACAAGAAACATACATATAATTCATGATAATCACCATCTAATGCAATTAAAATTAAAGACTTTATATAAATCCATATAATTAAATTCAAATACCATAGTACATACTCAATAGTAGAAGTTTTCAAATTCAATATTTAAAGTTTCCTCAATAATAAAAGTTTCTAATTTTCAAAACCCTCTTTTTCTTTATACAATTCTACTCTGCTCTCTTCCCCAACGGCTTCTTCCACTGTGGATGTACCTCTTTCCCCAACACCAGAAATAACCCCTGAACTTATAAGATCTTCTGCAGCACTGTCCAGATTTTTTAAAATTCTTTCTTCTTGATTTGTTGCATCTCCATGCGACAAAGCAAATTTGGATCAGCAGCTGCTTTGGCTTTGAATAATATGTCAGGGTCGAGACCATGCTCTTTAATTATCCGCTTTAGTGTATTGTTTTGTTTGTTAACCAAAACAATATTTTGCTTCAAATTTTTTGCTGCGGATAAGCTGTTCTTTGTTGTTTCCAAGTGAACTTGCAAAACCTTCACCTGACTCTTCAAATTTTCATATTTCAACTGCACAAAAAGAGTAATGTCAATTCAAAATATTAATGTAAATTCAAAATTTCAAATTAACAAGAATGATTGTTTGAATGTAATAGTACTTACAACCGCTCTATCTCTTTCGGCATTTGCGATTGATACCAAATCCTTGTCCTTGGACCATTTGTTAAAATATGCCTGGGCCTCGGCACTAATATTTTCCAATTTGTTTAGTGCCTTATCTAAAATGTCGTCTTTATAGTTGTTGTTAAACGTGACAGTCCCACATCTTACTTGGGTAAGTAAGGAATCCATCTTCGCAGGTTGATTCTGGACTGCAGCGTATAAACTATCCTGTTGCCAATAATTTTCATAATGACTAATAATCTCATTGATAAGAACTTTAGCCCTTCTCTCCCATTCTATAAGCTGTTGGATATGAGGAATAATAAACTCACTGACATGGGATTGACAATCATAACCAATTAAGTTCTCCAAAGGAAAACGTGGCAACTGTTCACTATCTGAATCTGATGCAGACGATCTTGCTGGAGAAGTATGGGGGCTTTCACCAAGATCAACTGCTCCTTGTTTCTGCCTTTGGGTGGGCTGATCCTATTTTTGAAAAAAATAATCAAGATTTAGATAAATAAATTTAAATCAGAATGTAATTCAAAATTGTAAAGCATATTAAAATTGAAATTTGAAGTATACCTGCTGGCCTTGAATCATCTTGTAGGTATCGAAAAAACCAGTTGGGTCATTGCTATCAATGCCCAAATAATCTTCATCTAAATTTATATTGTTCAAAACAGATATGCCCGTTGCACTGGGCAAGCCACCAAGTGATAGAGTTGGAATTCGAAACGAGGAGGCAAGGTTTAGTGTCCCACTAGGGGCCGGAGCAAAAGGCATGCGTTTACCAATGTTCTTTTTCACTGTTCCTCTGGTTGGCATTTTAAAAATTAATGGTTGAGTGGGTGTCGGTGCTGTGGTTTGATCATGACTGACATGTGCTGAAAAGTACAAGAAAAAAATGAAAAATATTAAAACAATTCATAAAGTCAAAACTACGAAATTAAACGTACTATAGAAAAGTTGTACCTTGTTGTCGAGGGGTTGTTTTTCTCGGTGCTACGGGTGGCCTTGTAGGAGTTGTACTCAGTGGCTGTTCAGAAGATATGAATGCATGCGACTGTATGGAGTGAGTTGGGGAAGAAGGTTCCAAAGTCCCTGCAATTCATCAATATTAAATGTTGTCAATTCATTTGGTTAAAATTTAAATTGAAAAATAAATATGCAACTTTGGAATTTGTAAATAATATATGAGAATGTATTACTTCTCTGGCGTTTAACGAGTTCAAACTGTTGAGGGTTTGGAGAGGAGTGAGCTTCCATTTCAGATTGGGAGTCCCCCGAAGCCTCCGCGTGTTGTTGGCCTCTTCCTCTCGATAACTTCTTTTTTCGGGGAAGGGCTTCAAGATATCTTCTCTGCAAAACATTAAAATTTAAGTTTTAATAACTGTGCACTGTAATGTCGAAAATTGAAATACAATTACAAACTAAATAGTTTATACCTGTTGTTCTTCAAATGGAATTGAGAATTTCTTCAAAGCCTCATCAGAGCAAGTAGGAATTTGTTTATCTTTTAAATTTAAAATTGCCTCATAGTAGAAGCCGAGGAGATAGTTTGTTGAATAAATGAAAGGTTTATCTGAGAGTTTTGAATTTGTTATGTCAGTTCTTATTTTTTTGGATAGATATGTGCACCAATCGAATTTTCGTTTTGAGATAGTGGCACAAATGTATGCAATGGCCCAATTTGGTATATCTGTTTGGCGACCCTGCAAAACAATTCTGGCTTGAAAAAACGAAATAAGTGCAGCAAGAAAGTGGTGTGCAATTGATTGTGTATCTACACCACGCCTGGATTTATTGACATGGGCTGCAAATGCGAAACAGTGAAAATTACTATAAATTTATAACAGCAAATTGTATCAGAATAAAAAAGAATAAAAAATATGAATTAAAACGAATTATACTTACAATCAACATGGAAACCGTACGTTGATTCGAGAAATTTCTTGTCTTCTTCCAGGAGTGTTGCCTTGGTTGTAACAATTGGTAAATTTCTGAAAGGAAGGCCCGTAAACCGATGGATGTCATTTGCTTCAATAGTGAATTGGAACATTTGGCCATCGTTCAGAGTCACATAAAAAATACCGTCCTCTGAATTGTAGGATGACAGAAGGTAATTCAAAATATCCGGATCTGTTTCGAAATGGGGCATATTAACGAGCCCTGTAAATTCACACTCTTCCATCAAATCTTGATATTCTGAAGACATCTTTAAAGCCGTATGGATGTGAGGGCATAAGGGATTCCTGTAGTTGATCTTGGAAATCGATTGAGTTGGATTCTCTTGATTTTCTTGTTGAACTTGCAATTGGGAAGCATGTGAAGTCGACATTATAGTTGTAATTGTGTCTTTGACAATGATTTAGACCTGCAAAAATTCAAGAACGGGAAAATGAAAATGAGCGGCAGAAGGGTATTTATAAGCTAAATAGGGCGTCACTGGCCCCTATTGATGCGCGTCATTTGCTCCTACTGACGCGCGTCACTGGCTCCTATTGACGCGCGTCAGCTAGGACTATTGTCACGCGTCAGCTAAGACCTTTGACGCATGACACTGGCTCCTAGTGACGCGCGACACTGTCCCCTACTGACGCGCGTCACTTCCTCCTATTGTCGCGCGTCAGCTAAGACCTTTGACGCGCGTCAACAGGTTCCAGTGACGCGCGTCAATAGAAGACAGAGACGCGCGTCATTAGGGTACAGTGTCACGCGCGTCAATAGAAGCCAGTGTCGCGCGTCAAAGGTCTTAGCCGCGGCGCATGGCGACAATAGTCCCTAGCTGACGCGCGTCAATAAGAGCTAGTGATGTGTGTCAGTAGGAGAAAATGACATGCGTCATTAGGGGCCAGTGACGCGTGATAGTAGGAGATAGTAGGAGGCAGTGTCACGCGTCATTACGAGCCAGTGACGCGTGACAGTAGGAGACAATGTCGCACGTCATTACGAGCCAGTGTCGTGCGTCATTGGGAGCCGGCATCGTGCGTCATTACGAACCAGTGTCGCGCCAGTGACGCGCGTCAGTCTAGACCATTGACGTTCCATTGACGCGTGTCAGGAGTGGTTATTGACGTCTTGTTGTCGCACGTCACTGATGGAGCCATGAAAAACCAGGTGAAAATTTTGTTTTTGAATACTGTCAAATTCACCTTTCGCTGAAACTGGTTACGGGGATATTCACCAGGTATTTTCCACCTTCAATTTTATAGGGGTGTCTTAAAATGAACCTGTTACAGAGGCCAGTCCCACTAGTAGTTAAACTACCAAGATTGAACTTGGATTTGAGGGTGATCCCCAAAGACAACGATTTCCACTAAGATGGCATGAATAACGAGACTCTTTTTATTTTAGGAAAAATTAAAGATACATCCACTTTAGTAGGTCCTAGATTACCTTTAAAAGCATCATCATAATTCATTTTCAGCTATCCAAACAAGGGAAGAAACCATTAAACCATCCATTTATCAACCTTCATGGGGGTGTGATTTCTCTTTGGAGTCGACATCAATTCCCAAATTGGTGGGAATCTATGTATCAAATATTCCAAAAGTTTGGAATTCCATGTGTTTCATAATAATGATTTTTATTTGATAGCCCCTATAATAGAATTCCCAATTCTAAAAGTACTCTTCTTTTTCTTCTCAAAGATTCTTAAATTGTGTTCATATGAAATACCCTAGAAAAATTGAAGAAGGGCCACATACCAAATATTTTTAAGTTCATCATTTCAAAATGGGATTCCCATTGGGTGATAAGATCTAGGGTGGTGGGAGGTCTAACCAATTTGACTTAAATTTTTTGAGAATCATATTCTAAATTATACAATAAAATTAAATTCCAAGAACATGTGCAACACTAATTCAACATTCTTTTCACAAAGAGAACACATGTTGGGGATCACAGATCCCTTTCGTGTCAAATTATCCAAAGTGGTAATATTGTCTTGTATGGAAACCTATAATAAAATATTTATTTCAATATAAGGTTCTTATCTCAAATAGGAATCTAGGGAAGATATCATGGAAAGAGCCTCTAACATCCTAAAATTTTGAAATTACACTATAAATAATTTTTTTGGTAAAAATAAATAAGTTCATAATATTTTTGGTTTGGAAAATGTGGTATGAGAAATAAGGTCATTGAGATGTTAAACCTAGAGGTTGTCCTAGAATTTAACATTACGGTTCAAATCAAAAATGGAATCTAGAAAAAGGATATTAAAATTTCAATCATATCCAATCAACACTCTTTCTTCTCATTACCCTTATATACATGCTAGCTCTATTATTTCTTCATGAAAATTGTAAGGATACAAATATATTTCTTTCTAAGGGGATTAGAGATCACCTTCCACCTAATAAAACCAATTCTATAAGCATTTGTTCCTAGTTTAATGATATTTATTCTCATGATGTTTTCAGATCCCTATTCCATTATAAATTTTCCTACATGTCTCATCACTAGTATAAAAACAATTACATTTGTGTGTTTTAAAAATTCCAACCTCAATTAGAAAGGTTAGGATTACTCCAAGATATTATATTGAGATATATCGTAACTACTTATAGTCTCATTTTATATGTAATATATGATCTCAAAAATAACATCTCATAAAAATTTATTTGAGTTCTTATAAATTTGTTTTGGAAGGAAAAGTTGTGAACATATAATTCAAATTATATATTTATATCCTACGCAAATGATGAGAAGAAAAATTGAGAAAACCTTCTAATTTTAGATACGTCAATACTTTAAAAATGAAGCTAGCTTCCCAAGTTGCATATTTTTTCAAAATCCCTTCAAAATGAAAGTGTAAACCCTTGGTGGGAATATATATGAATATAAGTGATCCCCCATATCAAAATCCATAGCCAAATTCTAATTTAATTAAATAATGGAAATTTCTCTAGTTTTTACTTTGCAATTTTTTCAAAAGTGTTCCTTAACATCCTTATGTAAACTTTCTAACTTGGCCTTTACCTGTAATTTCTCCTCCCTTAGTTTTTTTAGTATCTTAGATCCTTCCTTATTTATCCAAATAAATTATTCTCTTGTCCTTTTAGATTCAAGGATCCAACAAAATCTAGTAGTGTAGCTATTTTAGTTGTCCTATTTTAGCTCATCCCCTCTTCATCTAGTGCCAAGTAATAAACATATTTAGTATATGTGGCCCCATTTAAAACCATCAAGATAAATGAGGCTGAGTTGTATCTTCTTAAAGTTATCCTTGGTAATGTTAAACCACTCCTTCATTTCTCTTAGAGAGGTACTATTTCCTTTTTGAGTTTTGATTTTCAAGTATGGAATTTTTTTATTCTAAATTCAAAGGACTCATCTCATATAATTGTTTAAAATGTGAATTTAGAATTATCCTTAGTTTCTCCTTGTTAGTTATATGCATCTCCAAAATATTTATATTTTTGGATATTTCCTCTCCCAACCTAAGATTCCTAAATATCACATATCTCTTATAGCCTTGGTCCTATGATTTTGGTTTTTGTTAAAAATTATGGGAGGAAGAAAAGAGGATGGTAAAACCAAATTTCTTTTCCTTCTAATTAGTTTCAATTATTCTTCTACAACAACCACTATATGAGAATAAACAATAGTCCATGATAGAGCTAGATATCAGGAGCCTAACATTACCAAAAAGATATTATTTTATAATATTTTATGAGACAATGTGTTTAATTTATCATCTTTTACACTCATAATCAATCTTATAAAAACATAAAGAGGAAATACAATACATTTTAAAAGGTTAAATAATATAAGTATGTCCAACTTTGTGTAATAAATATTTTAAATATTGACTAGTAAATAAATATTTAAAAATACTTTTAAAACTTAAAAAATTTAGGTAAACTACAAATTTAGTGCAACTTGGTATATTTAAGATCTTAAAAACACATGTTTGGTTATTTTACATGTGTTTATCAAAATTTTCATTATCGGACATGTTTTTGAAAGTAAAAAAGTGACAAAAAGTGGGAAAAAAATCCTAACTTAATAAGATAAGATAAGGGAACACTTTCCATCATAAGTGATATTTTTTGATAAACAAAGAAACCTAGAGGATCAGGAAGATAATATCATGAAATTCTATTAACTATTCCTTATATTGAGTACCCTTTTTCATAATATACCACCTCTTTCCTTCTCATTTGATTCATGTAGATTTTTTAATGATTTTATATGTCACTATTAATGTAATCCCTCTTAATTTTATAATAGCCTCAGAGACAAGTAACATTTGATCCTTAATATCATTCAAAAATTTGTAACCAATCTACCTAAAAAATCCTAAATATTTTATTTTAAATATACCTTCCCATTTTAAAAAATGAAATAAACATTAGAGTAGGAAGAGTTTTTTGAATATTAAGTAAAAATTAATAAGGAAAAAATTATTACTTTACTGACCCAAAACATCCACCAAACATATCCTCCCATTGTAATTACCGAAAAAATCGCATCACATTATGTATCTCCTACCCATGAAATTTTCACACAAATATACTACAGGTAGTTGATATTATAATTTTCATCTTTCCTTTGTTTCGTTAGCACTATTTAATGCCTTTTTATTACCCATAAAAATAAATGAAGGGGATACTTCACACAATTAAATGCCCAAAATACAACCCAATATTCTCTCCCAATCTAGAATGAGAGAGGAGGAAGAGGGTAGTAAAGCCAAGTTGGGAGAATGGACTTCACCCCTTATTTTATTACTTTATTTTCATAATCCCTTCCATTTTCTTATCGATTTCCACATTTTCATTAAATCTTAGTTGGATGCCTAAGAGTTCATCTCCTTATTTTTATTGTACATATTGTTAGCCACATCTTTGATGATATTTTTGTCTCCTTTAGATTAATTTAATTCTTTCCTACATTTGATTTACAGGAATTTATATTTCTTAGATTCAATTCAACATAGATATCTTCAAGTATATAATTTATCCAAAAATTCTACATAATTTTTGTTATTTTTAGTATATCATCTTATTTTGTACAAGTCCCTTTATAAGAGTCGTCACTTATAAAACATTATAATTTCTATGGATTTTGAGGTTTTCACCATTAGTAGAAAAATATTTTTGTTTCATAGTCATCCCAATCATGATTTTATTCATATCCTTTACATTACATGGATTTGATAAGTTTTAAATACTCTTGGTTTCATTAGAAATCTTAGGCACATAATTTTATTAAATTTTCAAAACCAAGAAAAACCATTTATTTTCTCATGGTGATACAACTTCATCTTGTATTCCCTAACCACATGATTTGTGGAAGAAAAAACAAAACACATTCATCTAAATGGTTTCTCATAGAAAACCTTATGTAAGAAAATATTCTAAAAAATAAAAATACATAAAAATAAAATATATAAAAGAAGGAATATTCATCCTTACATACCATAAGGAGGTACTTCTATATGTTCTAGGGCCTACTTTCCTAAATATTCCTATGAAATCTCGAATTTGTTTTAGATTCTTGAAGATCCACTATTTCAATGGAAGTTCATATAAACTTACCTAATATTTCATTTCTTGTTATTTAAATTCTAATTTGAATTTTTCTATATTTTAATATTAATCCTTGATCTCTATCCTTTGTGTTGTAGAAGGAGATTATATAGCACATATTTGGGAGATAATATATGATATTCAGATCTAGGACTCTCTAATACTTAATCAATAAATGCTTAAACCTTAGGCCCTTCTAATGCATACCCTTGACTACTCCAATAGGGTATTATAAATCAAGTAATCCTTAACTTCAAATAATATTCATTCTATAAAATAATATCTTTAGAGACATGATAAGAATTTATAAATGCAAATATAGTAGATGGACTTGAAGAATAGTTTTAAAAGTGTGAGCACTTTCATTACTTGATTTCAAGAAATTTTTCAAGTGAATACAAGGACCATGAGTATTATATCTATCCACCATTAAAAAATCATTGTATTCTAACTAGAGAGGTAGAAGAGTTCCGGATCCATACAAAATTCCCTTTAATGTGGTAGCAACCAATGTATCTTTGAATGAATCTTCCTCGTATTCCCTTATTCACAATCCCATACTTTGTCATTTGATCCTATATTCCTCCCATTTGAGTTTCATAGCTAGATCTTACGAATGAAAACTAAATATTCCCTTTATAATCTATTATGCTCCTTTGAGAAATATAATAATAGGCCTAAGGTGATGTTATACTTGTATATCTCCTCATAATATTTCCAAAATTTGAGAAACTCGCCTTCCTTTCCCCTAACTATAAATCCATGGCCAAAGATCCTGTTCCGGTAGAAACATGACTTATGTGATTTTTATTTTTAGGTTGACATTATTTACTATTTTATAGCCACTTGAGATCATCTTTTGTAATTAAATGACATCCCCTGAATAGATTTTTCCCTAATATTTCCCTCATATGTTTTCCTTATTTATCCCATCATAATGTGTAATGGATTAGAGCCAAGGTATCACTTCATCTACCTCATAGATATTAATTTTTATATACTCACTTAAAATACCTTTAAATTTTTAAATATCTCTAAATTTATCTCATTACTTAAACCACCCTCACTCATGAGCTAAGAGACAATCCAAGCGAATCATAACTTTTACACCCCTCTACTTTCCTCTTTTTATGCTTCAGTTTATGATCAAAATATATTATCAATTATCTTATTCTATCAATGATGGCACTTCACTTTTGTATCATTCCATAAAATATCTTTAGATCCCCCATACCTCGTCTCTAATTAAAAATATAATTAAAAAATCAATATAACATTAAACATGAAAATTATTACTAGATTTTACTTTACCTTACTTTACAAACTTATCTCTCTTGGGTTTATGAAACCATTGTCCTCTTTCAATCCCTTTGGCACTATATTTTTCTTACAACATTTTCCCTCTTAGACACATCTATAAGTTTTCCTCTTTTAATCCCTTTGGATATTTATACTTCTTACAGCCTTTTCCATATCTAGAGTTATGCTCTCATTGTCCTCTTTTGAACCCTCTAGAACTTTACTACATTCTCCTGTTAGGTTTATATTGTCATTTTCCTCTTTAGAGCCCTTTAGATCTTTATTACTCTCACAAACTTTTCTACCTCTTTGGTTTATATGGAAATTTCCCATTCTTTGGGTTATTTGGTAGATTTATCTTTATAGCACTATCTCCTCTATCATTTATTATTATCACTTATTTATTTTATCACACTTATTGATATATGTTTCCTTCTTTGGTTTTACCAATATCTTTTCTTGTGTTAGCCCCGTTATAGGTTTACAATCATATTTTATGACATCACTACTTATATTATTTAGTTCATAATTTTTTATCTTCATTTTAATTAAAAATTAAACTCTCTTTGTGGCTAATTATCATCTTTATCCCTCATTACATATTCATTCTCCTTACATTTTTACATTTTCTTGTTTCTTATCTCACTTGAGATACACGTACATCCAATATGAGATAAAAAAAATTATTTATGGTAGGTATATGGGTATATAAGTGTATTGGTTTTAAGTTTTCCCCTATAGTGGTAAAGTGTAATCTCCCTAAAGCAGTGTCATTTTTTAAATATAAGGATAAAGGTTATTTTATTGTGTTGGCTAGATTTTCTCGCATAGCTAAAAACCTAGCAAATCATGAGATAAATCTCCCTCATTTCTTGGGTGAGGCTTCGTATAAGATTTGTCAATTAAATGTGCTAGTATATATTTAGGGGTATTACTTTAACCATGTAGCTCATGAACCATAGTTGTATAGTTTTGCAACAAGTAAGTAGTGTTAAAGAAAGGAAATATCTAATGAAGAATAAAATAATAAAAACACAAGAAAGAAAGAGGGAAGATGTGCAACCCAATCAATAGATTACAAAGTTGATTGCATGCACATAGAAAAAACCAATAGATATTAACACAGAATTATAAACAAAGGAAGCTTTCAGATCTAGATCTAGAATAACACAAAGTTTATAAGGAGATCTAAGACAAAAAGTTACAAACAAAATGCACCATGATGCAAAGTTCTCTGGAAATATACTCATTTCTATTCCTTTTCTTCAAATAGCTATCGGGGTTTCAACAAAAGTCCTGGAATACAAGAATGTTGCTTACAAATTATGATCCTTTAACCCATCGGTTATTCCTCTACTTATATCATATAGAGGGGACATTACAAATAGGAATATTTTAGTGAACTGGCACATGTGAAAGTTGTAAAGGAAACAACTAGAAATATCCCTTTTGGAATTCCTCTTTGCATGGCATGCATGATTTACAATTGAAGATAGAACCTTCTATTTTGCATGTCTGCCACCTATTTCCAAGTAGTTGACTTCTTCAAGTAATGGCTTTTAAACCAATCACTTGAGTTTTATAATTTAATTGATCACTCAATTATTTTGTCTAAGAAAATAAGAGAAAGAAGAAGAAAGAGGAAAGCTATAGTCTTGTTCTTTTTTCATATTCTGCATGCAATTGATTCTTTTGCCTTTGATTATCACCAAACTAGATCTAGAAACAAGTGATTGAAATTTCTCTTACGGGTGTTTCGCTAACATGTCTTCCTCTTATCCTTGAATCTTTTGTAGTTCTTCTCTAGTACATGCATCCGTGCAATATGTTTCAAAAATAACTCATCATTTTTATTTTTAATTGCATATGAGCAATTAAAAATTCGAAAGCACTCCAAGTGAATGCAAATTCAATGAAGTCTTCAATTAGAAGATTAGGAGCACATGCACAAGATCCTAGAAGGAATTATCCATACACTAACTTCTACACGAGCTACATCAAACAAGAGGATGAATTTTCTTTGGAAGCCTTTGCAATTAGATCAATTTGTGTAGATATGACAATTAAATCGATTGATTGGTGCATGGCTCTGTCTTTCTATCATTGAATTTAAAAAATCTAGAAGCTATGCATGATTCTGCAGAGCCTACCCTTTCATCCCGCTTTGCCATGGCTGGAGCAATCTTTGTCTGAGCAACTCTTTTTCTTTTAATTATACCGAAATTTTTACAATTGGTGTAGATCTGTAATTTATTCAGATTTTAAGGACATATTTAATGTACCGACATTGATTTTCACTCTCTTTCACTTATATGAGCACTGGAATGAATACCTATAATTAATTCGGATAAAGATGGATTCAGAGCATTAACACTTGATTTTTATCACAAAAATATTAAGTCTGCTTTGCCCTAAAATTTGAGGCTTTGCTTACATGCATAACAAGTGTAAATATTTTTAACTTCACTGGGAACTCATACCAACATGTAAATAATTAAAAAGGCTTAAATCAAGCTCCTCCAACCCTAGGCGCCAAAATTTGAAGCTTCCCAGCAGTGGAAAATAAACTTCAATGCAAAAATCCTCCTTCCTTGGGCACCAAAACTGTCTGGGCTGCAATCCTTTGCAAAAAGAATTAATTACACCTTCACTTATGGCATCCCATGCTTATATAACCTCGACATTCTATTTCTAATAATTGTCCATGCTATTCCTGGCAATTAATTAATAAACAAACATGTTTATTCCTCCAACTTGGGTGCCCAAATTTGCATGCTCATGGCTGCCATTAAATAAATAAATTTAATTTATTTTTAGCCCTCTACTTTCACTTAACATCATGCTTTGACCTCATGCGCCAAAATTAGGAATTAAATCCATTAATAAATACTTCAAAAAGTATTATTTCTCCTCCAAATGGGTCGCACTTTTTAGCATGCTTTGGGGCTGCATTAAATAAATTAAATTTATTTATTTTTAGCCTTCTTCTTCCAGTCTTCCTTGACTTCTATTCATGCGTTGACTTTTCCTCATCCTTGGGCGCCAAAATTAGGAATAAAAACAATTAATAAATGCAATTAAAGTTATTCTTTAATGCCCAAAGGGGTCGCACTTTTTGACATGGCTGATTTCTATATTTAAAAATCAATTTTTAATGGGATTATTCACCCTGCACTGCGGCTCCGAAAATCCCATCATCCACTTAAGTTGTTTGACTTCCATAATGGGAATTTTTACCCTACAAGGCAGGTAAGAAATTCCCATCAATGCCTTAAGTGATTTTTCTTTATCTCATAATGGGAATTTTCACCCTACAAGGCAGGTAAGAAATTCCCGCCTGCCTGTTGCCTCTAATTTTCCCATCATAACTTAAGTGACTTTTCCTTCATGGGAAAAAGTACCCTGCAAGGCAGGTACAAAATCCCACTGCAACTTAAATCCATCCATTCCCAAAATGCGACTTGCCTGGGAGAGGCTTTTTGTGCACAAATTCATCTTTTTAAAGAGAAGCTGACTTCCTGAAGTTGATTCCTTTTGGCATGAAAGCTATAGATGATCTCTAGATACTCCAGAAAAAAAAAACCATCTTGGTAAAGGAATTGACCTAGGGGAATTTCACAGAGAAAAACACGCAAAAATAATAAAAATGAAAAAATTGCTAGAAGTCACAAACAAAGCCCAAGATCCATTCCTGGTGAAAACCCTACTAGTATATGTGAATATTGACATGCAAAACTTCAACAGGGTTAAACCAAGCGCAATTTACTTCAAACGGGGCTTTAAATAATTAAATATAATTTTCCCGCAAACAAAACTTGGCAAAAGGATAAAACAAGTTTCGGCATTTGGGTATTTGTCAAAATTGGCTCATATGATTCATTGGGAATATCTTAATGCAATACAGGAATCTTCTGGCAATAAAAACACAAAAATACCCATTATTTTAAAAGAACGAAATTTTTTAAACATGCGGTAGTTGTAGATTTCAAGGTAAAACTGGAGACACCAGATTGGGACCCTACACAGTAAAAAAAAAGGACAAAATCCTAGATACAACAATGTTTACCAAAAATATCAAATCGAAACAAGAAGTAAAAATGCAACAAAAATAAATAAAACACAACAACAACCCCAATACTTGGGAAGATGCAGCCCACGGGGATGACTATTTAAGCACCTTAGATAAATCCTTCACCAATTTCTCCTGGCATTTATGAAGGATCTTAGTGGCATCCACATAAGTATCCCCAACCTTGATCTTGTCCTTACCCTTAAATTTTTCATTTGCATCCATCTTGTATGAAAGGAAGTCTTTTTCACTACCCATCTGTTGAGAATGAAGTGAGAGGAATTCTATGATATCCTTGCAAGTAGATAAAAATTCACACTTCTTATCCCAAATAACCACTTGCTCCTTCTCTAACCTATAGATATTGTTGTTTAATTCCTCCTTGTGGTTAGCATCCAAGTTACTCCCTTCCACCACCAAATTTACAACCTTTCACACCGTCCCTTAGAGCATGTACACCCTTACAAATCCAATTGATAATATCCTTTTATCAACCTTTTGAATTCCTTCTAAATATATATTAAGGATGACCTTAAATATCCAAAAATTCAAAATACATAAGATTAATTAAAAAACCAATCAAAAGGAAGGTAAAAATATATAAATTTAAGTTGAAAAGTGAATTAAAAATAAGTTACATGGTATTATTGACACACTTCTATCCATGTTCATATCTAAAAATATAGAGTTTTCCTTGCAATAAATCTTGAGGTATTTTGGAGCGTTGTAAGTTTTTCTTATTGGGGTACAAGGATACATATATAATAGGTCCCATACATTTCCATGCAAGTACATAATCCTCATATTTACATTATGTATCATTGGTTTTGAGGAATGATGAACACATCTCAAGAAGTTAGTAATCTTTAATTTTATTGAATCTCATATACTAACATGGGATATATTTTTATCTAAATAGTTTCCTTCATTCCTTTATGTTAAAATCCATATTCATGTTTAAATATTAAAGTGTCTCATTTTCCTCTAATGATCTTGTATCACATTTATGTTTCCTTACCCCTATTTGTAATCAATATTATATTCGTATTGATGGATATTGTTGGTAGTCAACCATCACCACATTATTTTGTATCCTCTTCTTTACATTTCTTAATATTTATCATCTTAGCATTGTCTCTACCAGAATTTTTATGAGTTTAATATCACAATAATTTATGGAACTAGGTATTCCTTGTAGTTACTTCCTATACATTCGTAAAATTTACATTTACCCTAGTGACATTAGATAATATTGATGTATCTTCTAATAAAATCTACCATTAAGTATTGTTTTGATGCTACTCATTTATTTTCATCCTTTTTATTGTATTTGTTGTTTTTTTATCTTTCTTAGATTTCATTAGGTGTCCATTTGACCATGGTAACATTTTTTCTTATTATATTCATTATCTTTTTACATTAGATGTACATTTCACCTTATCACTTATTTACCCCATGTTTTATCTTCTTTTAACTATCAAATATTTTATTAGATGTTACTTTCCTACTTACAATAAAAGATATTTTGTCTTGGTAGGTCATACCATCTATTTTTGTTATATAAAATTTTTAACCTACGAGATATTTACATGTTTTCCTTTTCATTTTTAGTGATAATTTTTTTCACATTTATACAAGATAAATAATGAAATAATAAATATAACACAATACATATTTTCAATTTAGAACATGTAACATATTACCAAATATTATGTGTATAATATCTTAGGATACATATTCATATAGAAAAAGTGCCTCATAAAAGGTGCCACCCTTATACCTATAGGGAGGTAGGGGAACACTTTGTGAGTAACCCATATATATTATAGTCATAATATATATATTAAGGGTTATGCCCTATATAACAGACCTTTATAAATATCTTGTTCTTTAGGAAACTCAATATCTAACTCTAAAATAAAATAATTCATCGTACACTTTCTTTATGGCCTCATGAACATGAGTTAATATCACTTTACCATTAGTACTAAATGTGCATCTATCACACAATTTAACTTCACGCTATCTTACCCCGACTAAAATTGTATAAATGGAATGAAATTCCTCTATGCATCTTTATAAATCCTATGCCAAATATCCCACAAGCCTAAAACCACCATCATGTTGAACTACAAAGGATTCTACATGTAATATCAAAGTTAGGTTAATATAATTAAGATATTATAAATATATGTACTAAGATAAGGTAAAATAGAAAATACTAAAATATAGAAAATAAATTAGTCAAAAATCATGAAATGATGCTTTTATGCTTAACAAAAACTCTAGGTTGAGTTTTTGGAACATATTCACCCAAAATTGCATATGGTTATATAATAGTTATTTTAAAATAGAAAAGAATGCTATGAAGAGTGTATAAAGTATTTCTATAAAATATGTGAGCTTGAAATGGAGTGAGGATAAGTTCACATGCCCAAGATAGGTTTAGTCAATGAATGCCTCTTCGAGATTCCAAATTCATCCTATGGTATTGTGTCTTGTAACTTAATTTTGGAACCTAATGTGACTATATCTCTAGAATTGGGTTTTTTGATCTACATTTTTTTTTTTTTGACTTATGTACCTACAAACATATTCTTCTTATGTTGAAGCTCTCTCTCTCTCTCTCTTTGGCATAAATGGACTAGTCAATAATTGATTTGAGATTCCTCACCACCCCCATAATGATTGAGAATTTCCTAAATAACACTACATTAAATAGGCCTCATAAACATTAATTTCTCCTCCTAGTATGTGTGCCAAAATTTGAAAAGGATATAGGATAAATCCATAATTATGACATCAACAATTAGAAATTATGTTTCAAGTTTGACACATGATAATTATCTAAGCTATAAAAGGATAATGCATTCATATTTTCATAGCTTGTTGAAATGTTGTCTAAGGGAAATATATTTCAATAATTGGGATAAAAGTTCATATTGGAGTGTTATTGGATACAAAATTCCTAGATGCCATTAATTGGTTAGGGTACATGTATTTATATAGGTGGATGATTTCCCATTAATGGACCATAATTTGACTAAGGTAATTTATGCATTGAAAATGTGATAGTTATAAGTACATCATGAAGGTTTGTTAGTTTGATACATGTTTTTCTATTGAACTTAGTATTAGAAGGTGAACACATCATGGATTAGAAAAAATATGATCTAATACATGAGGTGGATTGTTTTGAGTCTAAATATACATTCATTATAATATAATATGATTCTAAAAGTTATATGTTGAATATAAATTCATGACCTAGTGGACTAAGAGTGTGGGGATTGAGGAGAATGCCTTTAGTTTTAGTCAATAAAGATATTTTTAGGATACAAATAATATAAATTTCATATGAATTTGGACAAGTGTCTCAGGACCAAATTTTAGGTACTACAATTTCCCCCATTTCAATCTAAATAATGAATTTTCTATATTAAAATTAAAATGGATAAGAAAACAAAACCTCCGATTCACCAAATATAAGGGGTATCATATGTGAAAAATAGAAAAATCTTCCCCACATCATAAATGTGAAATGTGTAAATAACTTTTTAAATGCATGTATTTATACTCAATATAAATTTATAAAATTAGTAACTCGAAAACTGAAATACAAATTCTTGTTTAAAAACATGAAACAAGTACATTTAAAGTGTCCTTGTATAAATTATGCATGAAGTAAAAAAATAAGAAATCAACATTTGAGGCTAGTGTGTCACCATATTATCATTTGGGAATGATCATTCCATCCAACATTGAGGTATCGTTTGTCACCATATTATCATTTTGAATTTCTTATTTCCATATAACATTAGGTATCTTATTCACCATCTTAGGATGTAGGGATATTTGTCACCCTTATATAATATACTATTGTAATGTGTAATAATGTATGTGAAAATATCATATAAAAATGTAATATGTCCTAAACAATTATGTGAATACCATCACATTGTATACCTTATAAGATGGTGATATTATTTAGATATCTTGTTGAATTCTTATAACATTATCATGACACACTCCACTCTTTTGGTGATACATAATGCTTGTGCTTAAATTATTATACCTTACAAAAAACACTCCTTGTTATCGTGTATGATGTTTTTATACACTTTATATGAATTAAAATTGCAGTTTTGAGTGAATTGATTTTTGCAACATAACTCATCGTAAATGGGGGGCATATATTGTCGATTTTTTCTAAAAATTAAAGACAAATATAGATACAATGATTAATTTAAAACCACATGATGAAATTTATATCAATTTTCTCAACATATTACAAATCTTTGAACATGAAAAATTATGACATTTAGAAGACATGATGGATATTATATCAAGATCACAAAGAAATTAACCCCATAGTAAATTCAAATCTACATAGGATGGATAGGTGGCAGGCTAAAATGTACACACATTTTCCCCATGGAAGGATTTATTGCACATATTTTCTCTGTCACAATAGTCCATCAATTTCTATACTCACTCTCATATAAATATCAATTTCTATACTTGTTAGTGGAAGGCTTATTTACCATAATAATGCTTTCATTTTACATCTAAATCCCATACATTTGACATGAGGGAAATACAAATGTAGTCATTTCATGATTTAATTTTATGTTAAATTATTTATTTTCATAAGCATATTGATTAAGCACACATATTTTATGTGGTATGTATGCTCACATGGAAAAAGGAGAAGAGAACACACAAAGGCAAAGTTTGTGTTTACAATTCATTTTATTTTAATCCAATAATTTTTAATAACTAGATTAAAATAAGAGAAAATATAGCAACTCTAAATTTGGAATAATATTACTTGGAAATTATTTGAGCATTGCACCTAACTAAATTATTCATACATGTATATTTCTCAATTTAGTACTCCATAGCCACTAGGTCATACTTGTGACTTAGCTTTGACCCATAAACTAAATATTTACTATATATAACACACATATTTGGACTTTTGGATACTTTAAATAGTTTCATAATATATTTTTGATCTAGAAAAATATTTCTAAAAAGCTATTTTTGGAAATTCTTGAAAATAGTATTTTTAGCAATTTTTAGTATTTTACATTTTGGGGTCTTGAGCATTTATGAGCTTTAGAATGTATGATAATATCCAAAGTGATATGGTTTTAGAAATATTTTTAAGTTCGTTATGTCATCTTTCTAATGGATCTTTCGGTTCACAAATTTGGTCAACGGGCTAGGAGATTTGACCCCAACAAGTAGCTAAATAAAAAAGATTACTAATAATAGGATATATTTCGCTTTTTTTTTGACTTCTATATTTTTGAATCCATCTCTAAGGTGGATACGAATGGTGTCCATGTTAGATGACATTTTGGCTCCCATTTGGAACCCTTCATATTCTTTTTGAGAATTTTTTCATAATTCCATCAGTATAGCTATACATCTTATTTTAACAGAGATAGAACTCGGGCATACATCTCTCTTATGGATTTTTCAAATTTTTATACAGTTGGGATTGGAATAAAAAAATTATGTTTATATATATCATTTTTAATTGATTTTTATAATGCATTAAGCACCATCATCGTGTGTGTTTTCCACTGGGTTACACCTCAATCTTGATCAATGGTATCGGAGATAAATTATTTCCACTCTTGTATGTCGAACACGTGAGGTCATAATACCAAAAGAAAAGTTTCCAAACCCACAATACATTGGATTGTATTCATTATATATTTAAATGAATGTTGGAGCTTAAACTTGCACCAATCCTAGATCATATTGAATTGGGTCATGTGCAACATGGGATTGTCTCCAAGTTATGGGACCTTCCACACTTGAGACAAACCTCCGAGGAGAAGGTCGGTTGCTCTACCTATTACTATTGTTATAAATACTCCTAATGCTGAAATAAAATCCTAAACTAATCATGCCAAGGAAATAGAGTTAGAAGGATGTGTAGAAATGGAAAACTAATCTAAGGAGATGATAACACTAAAAGAGGGGGAGATGAATGTAGTTGGCTTAAGAAAAAAAAGGAAGAAAAAGATACATAGATGGGATAGACACGTGTATCATAGTATATAACATACCCATGCATTTATTTTCATGAATAAAAATAAGAAAAGAACCTACAAGGGTTGTATAGTAGCACAAAAATAGTCAATGTACGGAGATGATGCAAGGAGAAGCAATAAAATTGAGACAAGGCAAGATAATGACCTGCAAAACAAGATTCTATTACTTCCAAGAATGCACGATCGATTATTATGGTGTATGAAGAAGATATCCACATGTAAATACTATATTTGAAGGCATGCAACTTAAAATGTAGAGAACTAAATTCCTTAATAAACCAAAGGGTTTAACCCCTTTACAATGAGCCCGACTCTTACATTTATAGAAGAAGGAGAGAAGAAGAAGAGAAATAAGAGGGAAACTTGAATTTAAAATTTCAACCACCAAAAAAATGAAATAACTTCCTATAAATATGTTTGTAATGCTACCAGATGCACCTTCCCATGTCTTTTTTTCCTCATAGGAGAAGGAAGGAGGAAAAATCAGATCAAATTTAGGTGGTTGGGTTGGATAGACATGTGCATTAATGGCTGAAACACATTTACCTACTTCTCATCTACAAAATCCCACTAAAATTTTATTTTTAATGATCTAGAATGTAGCCCACATTAGTAGATTTCAATAATACCAAGAGTTCCCGAATCTAAGCTCTACGAAAATGTTACAACATTTTGAAGTTTACAAGGTGCTTTGGACAAGTAATGATATGTGGCACACACTTTGATTGGATGAATTATTTCCCAATTTGCTCATCAATTTTTTCATTTTATGGAACATGTCTTGTATTAGCTTGTCACAAGGATTCGGTGCCCTACTAGTGCACTTTGATAGGATGCATGTGAAAACCTCAAGTCTGAAATTTTTTCATGTGGCACAGTTGACTGGCATGGAACAATGAGCATGTAGAAAAAGGTGTAATAAGGGGAGAGAAAAGTACGAGTGCATAGAGGTGATGCACACAGAAGGAAAGGGTGCATATATGTAAGGGACAAATATGTAAGCAAGGTATGAGCATTTAATTGAGGAACACACGGTAGAAATAAGGAAAGGGGAAAAAATAATGTGTAAAATACTTAGCCAAATATTGGAAAGTAAGTCGAGGTACACTCGAAGAGTTCAAGATATGTTAGGAAGGAGGTGAATGTGTAAGGAGTGTGTGGAAGGTAAAATGGTAGGAGAAATATAAATGGATGGAGAAAGGTGAAAGGTAGACATGAAGAGAATAGCATGAAAGGGCACATGAGGATATTCAACCAAGGAAATTGTGTCAAGGGGACAACCAATATGTGCGCAACCCGAAATATTATAACTTCAAAGCCGAGCAGGGGATGTAAGTTGTCAAAATAACTAGGAGAGTTATTTTGGACAATAGTTTGGTGACTTTTAGGGCCATCTACCTGCTAGATGAAGGATATCAAGATATTTATAATATCCATTAGGCATGGAGTCAACTTGGAAGCATTAAATTTTGATCTATAATTTGAAGAACTACCTCTATAGCCACTTGAAGCACTCTCTATACTTTGTATAGTTTATGAAGACTGTTGGAAGATTTCTTAACTGAATTGGAATCCTGGAAGCAACAAAAGAGAAAACAAAAAGGAGTGCACGAGAGGAAAGAACTACATACAAATACAACAATGTTCTACCAACACACTTGGAATAATTGAAACTAATCTAATATTTACAATGATGCAGTAATAGACTTAATGGAAGGGTTTGAGATAAATCCCATTGATTGGGATTGATAGTGTGCCTCCATCAAGGTGAGACAAATCAAAATATTTAGCCTCCTTGTAAGAGATGATGATGTATGGGCCACTCCAAAGTGCATCAAAATCTATATGGCTTCCTAGTTTAGCTCTATCAAGCATACCATTTTAGGACTAAGTCAGCAAATTTGAAATCTTGGGGCCTAGCCTTTCTATCAAACCACTTCTTTGTTGACTCTTGATGTTGTTATAGCTTGATCATGGAATATTTTCTCAATTCTTCAAGTTCAACCAGCTTCACCATTTTGATTTCTCTCTGATCTGCGCCCTCGAATTGACACTACTAGGAGAGCTCTAATAAAGGAAACTCAAGAGATAAAGGAATTATGGCTTCCTTTCCATAAAAATCTTATAAGATGAAGTGCATATTTCCTTCTTCACCACGATTATGTCTACCCAGAGCATGTGTAAGACCTTTGTGTGCCACTACCTCTGGTTGATATTCATTTTCCACTTCAAGATTCTGATTAGGTTCTTGTTGGTAGACTTGGATAGACTGTTACCTTAGGGGTAATAGTTAGAATAGTTCTTCAAGTAGATTCCAAGGATTAATGCCGAATAAAAAATTCATTACCAAGGAAGGTATTTTCATTAACAAAGATAATGGGCTTAGGAATGCCAAACATTTTTATAATGTATTCAAGAAATTGAAGGATGACTCGACTTAGTTAAATCCTTGAGCCTGAAAACTTCTTTTCATTTGGTGAAGTAGTCTATTTTGCCAACACCCATTTGTGGCCTATACTTGAAGGAGGGTTGATCATACGTATGAAGTCAAGACCCCATTGCGCAAAAGGATTATCCACTTGAATTGGTCGAGGGGAAGCACTTCCAATTTATGCTTTCTTACAAAGAAAGAAAATTATTTTCATTTTAGGACCCACTTGTGCACATCTATGAACAAGGTAGGCAAAAAGTATCCCGCCTTTAATGATATTCATTCTTGGTTCTTTGGAATAGAAATGTCCACTAGAGAATCCACAATTAAATTCTACTAATGCTTTTTGAATCTGTGTGCCATTAACACATCTCAGCAGCACGCCATCAATATTTATTTTGAAGAGAACACAATCAATCATCACATATGAAATAAAATGAAACCTCAAATGTCTTCTTTTTTCTTTGCTTAAACCAGGAGGGTATGCACTAGAGGAAAGGAATGCAATGATGTCCTTCATCTAGATGTACACATCAAGGTCTTCATTTTTCTCGGAGTTCGGTGCATGGGAGTTCTTCATCAGAAACAATGAAGTCTCGAGGCTCGGACTATGCATCCTCAACAATATGCTTACAGAGTGTGCTGCCTCTAACTAGCTTTGTGGCTTTTATGATCACATTAAACTCCAAGATTTTAGTCACCCATCCTGCTCTTTTCTTCCCAATTTTTTCTCCCATGATGAAGTCTCTAAAACTTGAATGCGATAATAAAACCTTTAAATGATTTGTGATTAGCATAATTTTTAATTTATTTAGCCGTGCATGATGGTAAAGACTTGTTTTTCCATGTGATTGTATTTCAATTCACAATCCTTCAAAGTGTTTGATGAAGATATCCACTTGCTATTCCAGCCCTTGTTTATTTTCTTGTGTAAAAAAAAACAACACTCACATCAGATCCATAAGCATAAAGGATGAAATAGTTTGAGTAACTGCGGATTGATGAGTGTTAGCGCACACGTAATTTCTTGCTTGATTTTTTGAAACTTTCTTTTCCCTTTATCGTCCACTTGAAGACTATGTTTTTATTGAGCATAAGGGTGATGGAACTTACCAGTCCTCTAGAGTTAGGAATGAATCTCCTAAAAAAATTGATTTTTTGTAGGAATGAGTGAAAGGATTTCTTGTAAGCGGGGATAGGGAAATCTTGGTGAAACATGCTCGTGGTTAATAGCAATTCCATATTTGGAGACTATATGGCCAAAAAAATTTCCTTGTGCCATAGAAAAACTAAAATTTTTGGGGTTAAGAGATACCCAAAATTCTCTGCATCTCTCAAATACCTTTTTTAGATGCGCCATGTGTTCTACACCCTATTTTGAGAAGAAAATTATGTCATCCATGTAAACTAGGATGAACTAATTGATATATCCTTTAAAGGAAATTTCCATGGCCCTCGAAATGTTGTTCCTACATTTGATAAACCAAATGGAATTTTCTCGATATGCATATATTCCCCATTTGGTTGTTAATTATGTTTTGAATTGATCCTCTTCATTGACCATGATCGATTGAAACTAGAATACCCATCTAGCACGGAAAATCTTTGTGTGCCAACCATAATCTGCAAAATTTGTTCCATGGAAGGAAAAGGATAATGACCCTTTAAATACGATTTGTTCATATCCTTGAAATCAATGCAAAGTTTGATTTCACCATTCTTCTTATGCACTAGAACAAGATTCGCAACCCAAGTAGAGTAATTAATGAGTTTAAAAAATCTTTCCTCATGAGGGCTTTATCCTTGGATTAACTAGTCTCTATTTTTTCTAATGAGATTGACGCTAGGATCAAGGTCAATGGAGTGTTGAGAAACACTTGGGTCAAATCCTTTTAAGTCTTCATATTCCTATGAAAATATTTCATAGTATTTTTACAAAAGAGATGAAGGCCTATTTTTCACCATGCACATAATCTTTACCAAGAAATAAATATTTTCCATGCATAATAGTAATCTGGAATGTAGTCTTATTATACTACGTGCATATACGTTTCTTCACCCTTAAACACATCATCGGGATGAAAATTTTATCTAAGGTAACTAGCCTTTTAGGTAATTTATTTTCTTTGAATTAAATCACTTGGTCACCATAGTTGTCATGAAGAGAACTCAGCTTCATTCTAAATGAACCTGGATAATTTTCACATCACTATTGAAACACCGCTTGGGTGTTATTATCTTTAATACATGGCATGATCACCATTTTAACATGCTACATATTTCCTTTAATGAAATCCTCCATAGGTGAGAATTACAAATCGAAAGCACGACCATCTAATTTTCTTCCTTGTTTATCTTTCTTGGAACCACATACGATTTAGAGCATCAAAACCTTCGAGGAGGCCCCAAAATCTATGTTTATAAACTTTGAGAAGATTATTATTTGTCACACACTTATTTTTGATCTAGTGGATAACAACCTCGGTATCCTGAAGATCATGCTAACGCCTTGATCTTTTTATTTTTAGAAATGAGAAGACCATGCACTAGTGCTTCATATTCTACTACATTGTTGGAACAAGTAAATTGTAGCCTATGTGCGAAGAATAATTTCTCTTCCTTGGGAGAAATGAGAACAACACCCGCATCGGTGTCATTTCACCTTCGGATCCATCAAAGTATAACTTCCGCACACCAATATTTTCTTCATTTTGTTTGAGTGTGTATGGAATCACAACTTCTTCTTCAAGGATGTAGTAAGTACTAAGTCTAGTTTCAAAGGATTCAAGCTTCATATCATATGGATCAAATTTGTGATGCCTTTTACGCCCACTCATATGGAAATAAATTAGGAAAAGGAGGTGAAATTGGCCGATATTTTGAAATTGATACTTGTTCTCGACCTTCTTGGATTAGGAAATTATCTTGAGAGGGGAGGGTCATATGACTCAACATGATAAGAGAATATTGGCTCAACTTGTATGGTAAACCGGATACAATACCTTGGTCTCAGAATATATGGGACCAATCAGAAGATAAGTAACCACCCACTTTAGTAGTAAAATCTCTTGATAGACACAAGGAAAACAAAGGAGGTAGGTCAATGATTGACACATCTTGAGTTATGGTTAGTCTTGGACATATATGAAGGGTTAACTAAAGATCCTTGATGACTCCTAGAGTGATGACAGTTTATTCATTAAGATGTAAGACCCCTTTAGACATAGGGTTAAAGGCCTAAGACATCAACAATTTTATTTTGCATAATAGAAGTGCTAGCGCTGAGTCAATCATACAATTATGGACAAGGTGTTTTCCTATTATCAAGGAAATATATAAGGGTGGGGTTTTAACAACATTACTTACTTGATTCTACTGTTAAAAAAATATTGAAAGTAGCGTGAGATATTTAGGTAATCTGGATTGACACATGGGATTTGTTCAGAGCATTATGTAATAGGTCACGTTGAGATGGAATGGCTAGGGCATCCCACATTGTGACATTTACACTTATCTTATTCATCTAGTCCATAATGTTGAATGGAAGGCCCATGGATTTTTGTATTTGGGGTATAGTCACATCCTTTATTGATTGTTTAGGCATAGAGACATAGTCTTTAGGTTGCATAGAAGCTTGACCTACCAAAGGAGAGGCACTCCCCACTTTTGTAGAAGAATTGTGTAGAAGCTCATGCATGGAAACTTGTGCACCATGACTATTAGGTGTCTTAGTTTCATCTCCTTTCTTTTGAGAATTGTCTTGTGTGACACGAGTTGAAGGTTGGGCACCAAAATCCATAATTCTCTTCTTGTATCTTGTATTATCAGCAACCTAGGTATGCGACCTATTTATATCATCCATAGCTTGGTTCATCACACATAATTATTTGGTACCAAAGAAGATAAGGTTATCCTCAGGAACGCCTTCTTACGCCTCTTGATTTTTAGGTTCATGTGCACTAGTGGAAGGTTCATATTTAAAAGCATTATGAATAATATAATTCTTCATGTGCAAGGCATTAACAAAATGATTCTAACTATGAGGCATATTAAAAGGAAAGCACCATTATTACTCTTGAGCCATATTGTTCTGTCTTGAGACTATTGTTTGGCTTGCGCTGGAAGTCTTGAAAGGGGTTGTATAGGGGGAATTACTTGCAATGGGAGGTGTACATTAACATGCCATCTATCATTTTTATGATTCTTCCCATATATTTGATTTGTATATTGATTTATGAAGGTATGATGGCTCTACTCATACCCTTGATTAGAAATATTTCTAAAGGCTTACACCTGCTTCTTTTCTAATGATATAAATTTATTGGATAAGTTATTAATCAAGGCATTAATTTATGCATCTTCCTTTTACTGTGTGGGAGAGTAGGATGTGGATGAAATGGGGTGCGAAATAGAAGCAATAAAAGGTTGGGTTTCTTGAGAAATTTTTGGGAATAAGCGCATAGGTGGCCTAGGAGCTAATTTTCCTACTTGAATAAGACTTATTTTTTCCCTTATTGCAATATTTTAAGAAATATGTAAGGTTCTACCCCCCATGGAATGAATCGTGACTAAGATGTCACTATTCAAAGCCTTTAGATAGTATAAGAAGTCATGTTGGGATGTAGGCCTTACCATTTGTGGGATTTTATCCCAAGTCTTTTGAAACCTAATATTAAAATCAGTCATTTTCTCATTGGGCAATTTTTTTTTGTTATTTTTAGATGCTTGACCAAAGAAAGGTGATCGATTCATCTTTAAAGTACTTACAAAGAGCTGTTGTAAGATCATACCACTGGTAATAGATGTAGGTATTAGGATTCTGTACAACTCAAGTGCTTTACCTTTAAGTGAAGATACAAGCAGCGTCAATACATCATCATGTATGACGTGGTGTATAAAACACACATTTACCATATCCTAGATATGCTCAACAAGGGTGACCTAGTTCTCACTAGTAAAGTATGTAACACTTTTGAGGGAATTTGTTGGCATATCATGTAATGCATTCATTTTGTAAAGTTTCTCGGAGGGATGAAGCTACCATGATAGGTTGCATAAGAGATCTACCAAGAGGTGGAGTGGAAAGTGCACATCACGTTGGAGATGGAGATATGCGCGCAATAGTTTTGCTAGTTCCTCTTCTCGGAGATAGAGGTATTCAAAGGACTCTTTAACTACTGCGATTTGTTTTATATGTATAATTGTCATGTAAAGGTGTGCATACTACTAAAAATAGTAGATCTGAGTGTTGGGAATCACCATATGTGTTGAAACAAGCCTCCAAAGGTTGAAATCACTAAGTCACACACAAAAACTTAGCAATGATGAAATTTAATCTTTCAAAGTGCTTGTCCCACCTATTGTCACCAAATCACCGAACACTTAGAATGGTGAGAATGTGAATAGGATGTTGGTGTGATTGGGACACATGGGATCACCTCTCAAGTTGTGGTACTTGGGATCGAGGTGAACCTCTGAATAATGCCAAATTCCTCTTCCTAAACTAAGTGTTGTACTACTCCTAGTGTAATACAATGGTTATCTAGTCCTATGCTAAAAATTTTATGGGTTTTAGGAAAGATATTTACAATAAATAAAACTATACTAGGGATGGTGATGCACCAAATAAAGGGTGTTTTCAGACTCATGAAGGGTTAATTTTAAGAGGGTGTGTGCACCACAAGTCAACTTCACCTACTGCAACTTAGAGAGGGTACAAAATACCATAGACTAGGAAGCACGTGTTCCCTTTGTTAAACTCGATCAAACAAAAAAATTATCAGTCTTCCAGTGAAGAAGGATGAACTTGAGAAGGGTGAATAAGCACCACAACTCAACTACATGTAATAATCCACCACTTGATAAGCACAAAACTCCAAGAACCTACAATAGAAACGTGAACTTGCATAGTGTACCTACAAGCATGAGAAAAGGCACAAAGAAGTATAAAAGGATGAAAGGACCGAGATTAGTCATAAAACACACACTTTTATTACTTCAATAACGTGCACAATGCATCATACATTTAGAAGAGGAAATGGTTTCCATTATAGTCTTGAAAAGGAGGCTTGAAAGTTCCCTCAACATACAAGGATAACTTGTAGAAGAGAGAGGAATCTTGAAAAAATTTGCACTTGTCTCAAAATTCTAACTTGTCCAACCTGTCTGACCTATTAGAACCCCTTGGAATGAGCTTCCAACTTACATTTATAGAAGAATCGAGAGAGAGGAGAGGATTCATAAATTCCCTTCCTAAATTGAAGGTACATGATGGTTCATTTATTACAGTTGGTTGAACCACTTTCATAAGCTTCCATGATGTGTCATTAATGCCGATTTGACTTATTCTTCTCAATTAATTAAAATAATATTTAAATAATAATAATAAAATATTTAAATAAAAATATTAATTTAATTAAAATTAATACTAAAAATATTAATGGTGGGACCCCTTTAGGATTGATTTGCAGTGAATGGGGAGTCCATGTAAATGGGTCAAAAAGAACCAACTCGATGGTTGGCTCGCTGAGCCAACTCACCAAGTTAGTTGTGAGCTCCTTCATCTCCCCATGAATTGATTGAGCACTGAGCTCATCACCGAGTTATTTCTCCTAGGAGATCACTTCCATTTTTTCTACCATGACTGAACTCCAAAATGAGTTCTTCATCAAGAAAGTTGAAATTATCTTCATCGTTTGTTTGATCTCAAAATTGACCAAGATTCTTGTAACTACCCTAGACTACCTCATGCAACTCATACATATTCTGAGCAAGTCATGGATCACTCTTCACATTTATTTTTACATCGACAGGCTCGTAGGATCCCCACTAGACTTATGTCTTGCATTCTACTAGCTCAAATTCGTCACGTTTGAGTAATTTTCCCAAAAAAAGAGCTCTCCACCGAGTTCTTTTATTATTAATGAGAGTTTTTTGACCGAGTTTTGTGCCGAGTGAGCTTCTTTACCGATCTCCATCGAGATCTTCCATCAAATCAGTTATCCATGTTATTGATACGAGCTCCTTGGCTTTGTATTGACACCTAAAATTGACCGAACTCTGTCGTTTTAGCTCGGCTTCATCTGTGAACTCGCCTTAACCTCTACCTAACAAGTTGGGTCGACATTCATGAACTCAATTCTTCTTCACAAGTTTTCCAACTCAAGCTCCATGCAAGCTCTCTTTTTATTCATGTGAGCTCTAAGCTAGGCATGGTTATTTAACACATTGAGCTCCTCATTTTAAACTTGATACCTTCCATGCATGCTCAATGTTGAGCTCTCTATGTTGCGACTCAACATGAACTCCTAGCAGATCTATCCATGAGCCAAGTTGAGCTTATTAAGCTCACGTTTTTGTGTCATGTAGTCTTCAATTTTGCTTTCTTGCACCGATCTAACCACTTTCCATGTTTATATTTCTTTTGTCTCACCATCAAGCCATCCACAAGTTGAAATCATCAAGCTCAACTTGGTTCCTGTCAAAGACTCCTTCATGAGTGACTCACCTATCTCCTTAGCCTGATATCTCAACATGTTGAGCTCAAAGGAGCTTCCTCCACTAGTTTGGCTTGATCCCTACCATGCTCCATGAGCTCTCTCTGCTTGAAACACCATTCATCGGTTTGGAAAACACATCTTCCCTTTCTGTGAGCTCATCAATTACAATCCATGATTGAGCTCCTCATGGCTACGAGCTCCACATTTCACATGATGAGACCCCACGCATCAAGCTGATTGGAAAGCTCAGTTTGTAAATGTTTGGTTACCCCCTCCATGTATTCTGACCTTATTGTGTGAGCTTATGCCAAATCCATGGCATTCATACATTTCTAATTGAGCTCATTCAACGAGATGAGTTACTATAGTATGGATCCATTTATCTAGTTCCTGAATTCTTTTGATAATGTGAACCATGTCTCGGGCTTATGTAGAGCCCACCTCACCACTTCCGTGCATCATGCCTCATTGATCTCATATAATTCTAAGGTGGAATTCCATGGCGAGTTTGATCAAAATTACAGGTACTCCTACAGAATTAACATTGACTGACTCACTCTGTGAGACTTGATCCTTCCTTATGATTTCATTGTTAATCTTGTGACTTATGCCAAGATTTCTTTCCAAGTGAGCTACACTCTTGTTAGACCTCACACATGGTTCATTAAATTGATGAAATCTCCTCATCTTTGGACTCAACCTGAATTTATCGATTCTGCGATCCCTTCTTACGAGATTCATTTTAATTCATTATCAGAACGAGTTCCACTCACCGAACTTAGCACTAGCATCATTCAAGCTCACCATCATATGAGAAACTCGATTATTGATTTTATGTCATAGGGATTATTCACTTCATGCAAGCCCCGAGCAAATATTTGAATCACCACAACACCATGATATTCAAGCATATTACCTAAGAACTTGTTATGACTGATTCAAATGAGATCTTCACCATAATATCGGGATGACTAAAATTCTCTAACATATTAATATCTCATTTCCATATTATGTTACATTGAGGGCTCAACGCCTCACTGGGTCTTCTAATGATTTTCCTATTAACTCAATCATTGACCGAGCTCTACTTGATGAGGTGTTACACATGCACCTGGATGGTTTAAGCGATAACTCGACATCTCCATAAGCACATTCTTGTTAATCACTCCAACATGGTTTGACTCTCCTGGTGAATTTCCCAATATTACGGAAACATACTTGGAATCCTTTGTTGATTTCCGAGCACAATTTTACTATCTGGATTACCATCATCAAAATTATGACTTTGGCAATATACTAAATTTTCTCCCATGCGCGGGATTACTACAATGGCTTTGCCAACATCTAAGTTACACTTGACAAATACTCTAGACCCCTCCCACTTGATAACATGGCCTTGGGAACCCACAGAGTGTCTTTCCATAATGGAATGCCATGCTAATATCCCCACTTGGCGATAGGGGAACTGTCTCCACCAAGTTTCCAAGCTCCCATTGAGATCCCTTCCTCCACACATGAGCTTTCCCAATGACTCAGTCCATTGAGCTTATACATTGAAATCCATTTGAGCTCTCTACCAAGTGAGCTCCTTAACCTGGCACAATAATGATGCATTCACATGAGCTCAAACTCCTTACATCAACATCGATGAGATCAGTCAAGCGAGCTATGAACTTTCGACTCATCGGTTGCATTGACTAAGCCATCATCCAAACCCGACTCTCCTTTCTTCCATTGAGCTTTGTCGACTGGCTCAAACTCCTCCTAGTCTCCCTTAGCTCAAACCTATAAGCTAAGTTGAGACCCCGACTCTCCTGAGCTATGTTTCGAGCTTTCCTTCCGTGACTCACGTTTTCTCGAGTGACCATAGATCGAGCTCCGCATTGAACTTAACACCAAGTTATCACTTTGGGCTACACATTGAGCCGACACCGAGTTGATCTAGATTTGGGATATTTGAGTGACTTATTTAATTATTTTAATTATATTATAACCTAAGGAGAAGTTATCCCGGGAAAAATATCATAATTTGATTGTAATAGGACCCCATTGTCCAATTTTGTCATGTGTGCAAAATTGGATAACATTTTTGGTGACCTCTCGGGGATGATTTCCTACTAAGCATGATTCCAATAGCCTTAATTTGTTCATTGGGCATGGATTCAATATTGGGATCTTAAAAATGATCGGTTCATTGCGATGGATCCCAAAATTCCCTTGAGCATTGCTAATCTTGGACCTTCCTGAAATGTTGGGCATGAGGTATACTGAATCTATTGAATGCTTGGCATTTATGGAACACTGCAGAATTTTGGATGAAGCAGATGTTGAATTAGGGATATCATGAAAATCTTATTGAAACTTTGAACCTCCTTCCTTAAAACCTCCAATGTTGCAACAGTGTGCAAGCAAGAACAACAATAAAAGACAACACACACTAAAACAATGAAAACCATACATGCCCCAATTGAAACATGCAGGGCATGTAATGCACTTATTCTACTAAAAAAACCCTATTCCTACTCTATGCTAAGCTGGTGGCACAAGCGAGTTAAAAAAACCTTGTAACTAGTTGTGCAAAATAGCTCCCCTTCCTCACAATGGATTGTCATGCAGATTATTTGACAATGGACATGACTAAGAATGAGAGTTAAAAACTTAAAAAAGCCTAATTCTTCACCTGGTCCACCAAAGTATCAACTAGAAAGAGAAATAATTCCTCTTTTAGTTTCTCTACATTTTTCCTGTAGAGGCATTGTAGTTGATTCTCAAAATTGTGAACTCATCCTCGCATTCTGAAATGAATGTGACTTGTTTTGGCTTCTCCTTTGGATTTAATGAAGCCAAATACTTTATGGGACATGGTCTAACCCGTTGAATATTCCTTCTTTTATGAACTTTAATTTTAACAAGAAATTATTGTTGAAGACATCCTCAAAAAATATGGTTATTCACAACCTAATTTCCCTCTTGTTTCTCATTTACAAACAACTGATTTTTTACCTGGACGAATGGTATCATAGTGACATCTCCCTCATTTGACATAGAATTTGAAAGGTGAAACCCTCCTATTTGCATGTTTTGATGATTTTTATGGGAATAAAAAACTTCAAGATTATATTCCTCTATCATGGAATCATTAACCAAAACAGGTTCCATAACTGAAAATAGGAAGGTATCCTAGACATAATATTTTTCAATGCTTCTACATCATCCCAAGCTTCTTCTATGTGTTCCTCCTTTATGTGTGATGAGGGATATGGAAGACTCAATTCCTCAATTCTAATTCCAAGGGACAATTATGAGTAATGAGTTGTTCTTGAGCATGTCCCTCCTCAACACTCGACACTTTGTTTGGAAAAGAAGTGACAGAATAGAAAAATTTTCAAGTTCCATAGGCTCTTGTCCATCAAAACATTCTTCCAGATCTGATAGATAATTTTCTTCTTCATTCTCTGATTGTATCAAAGGTTCTTCTTCAATATAAGTATCCTCTAAACTAGGACCTCCTTCACCTTGATATTCTTCATTCTCAAACATGAAATTAGAAAGATCAAATTCATCTAAAAAATCATATTTTTGAGAAGGTAGAGAGGGAAAAGGATTTGAAAGCCTATGCATGGTCTCATCCACATTCTCAATCTCTGAATCTACCTTGGTCTCATGAAACTTTGTGTGGCTGATTGTAACATCTAATGATGACCTTGGAAAGATGCTACCACCTTCCAAAAGTGTTGCAGTTCTTGACATGCATGGAAATTAGGATCATTGCATTCACTAGAACTATCTTGTACACTTGATAGTTTTTCTTCTTTGAATTGCACATGCTCTTCTCCTGGCAGATTTGGAGTTGGCTCTTGCTTTTCTACAATTGGTTTTTCCACCGTAGTGAATTAACCTCCTCTAAATATTTGGAACCAATATGGATACTGCATTCTAAACACATAGGTCGAGTGTCTTCATCCTTCAGCTCTGGATTTGTCTCTGATACAAAACTAGTTTGTTCCATTTGTTCTTGATCCATAAGTCTTGCAAAGGTTTAGTCAGGAATGAATTTTGCTTTATGTTAAGTTTTGTAGCTCGTTCCTTCATATTATTTGCATGCTCTCCTTTGCTAGTCTCCTTGACCATATACTCCTCCCTTTTTCTCATTTCTTGATGATGCTCCTCCCAAAATGGATTTGGGACTACAAGAGGAGGGGTGGGTTGGGATTTAACTGATTCCCTCACTATTTGAGGAAGTGGAAGAGATTCATCTTCTTGTCTTGATGGCCCTTGTAGAAAAGAAGGAACTTTAGAAGAACAAGGCATGGAAGATTCATGATGGAATGGAGGAATAGAAGATGAAGTAGTGAATTCCACTGCAGGGGTAGCAACTGGAAGGTTAGGACCATGGGGCTCAAATTGTAACTGCATGGATGGAAACACGGGAAGAGGGTTGTAAGGTGGTAATGCAGGGACCTCCCATTGACAGGATTGAATAACATTACATTCATGAACATCTCTTTTCTTGATCCATTCTCCAACTTGATTCATCATCTTGATTATGAATTGAAGCTTTTGTTGAGGATTAAGCTCACATGGTATAGGGCCATTCCATGGGTATGGAATGTTGAAGCCAATCTAGGATGCCTTTGTCATTTCATTGGTCCTTATTTGCACCATGTTATACTCCAACTCTCAAACCTTCTTCTACAAGTGGTCTTCTTTAGGTGTAGGATAGATTTTAGAATCTACATGTCATTGTTCTTCAGTATCCCCCAGTCTAGTGGGTGACCAAAATGATCTACATCTTTCTCATGTGGGCATGCATGCTGAAACTGATATTTGTCATGAAATTGGTCTAGAGGTGGATTATAATAGCCTGAAGATGGAAAGAACCGCCTCTCATTGCAAGTGGGAATCCCACTGTGGAAATGAAGTCATGATGGCACTACTTCATGAATGGAAATATGTTAAAGAAAACTAGATGGAAATGGGTAAAACCAAAAGCCTGCAACAGAGAGAGCGGGTCACTTTGACCAATGGAGTCACCAATTATACTTGGGTATGCCTCGTAAGGATGAAATTTCACTAAGAACACAACAACTTAATGAAATGAAGTAATGCTACAATGGGTGATGTTGAGATGCCTCTTCTCCTTCTCCTTGAGGAGACAAGGAAAGTTCGATATGCTGATGATTTCCTTTCTTTGAAGAAGCTCTTGTCTGAATTATTTGCATAAGTGAATACACTGAAACTTGAAATCTAGAGAGATAGATTCATCAAGTACTTTGACTTGTGCAAGTGAGAAGAGAAGTATCGACTCTAGTCCCACCAGTGTGCAAAAACTAGTATCACCAAATCACTGCACCCTCAAATGGCCAGAATGTGAACAAGACATTTGGTGTGATTGGGACACATGGGATCACCTCTCAAGATGTGGGACTTGGGCTCAGGGTGAACCTCTGGAGAAGGATGACTTCCTCTTCCTAAACTAAGTAGTGTACTACTCCTAGTGTAATAAAATGGTTCTCTAGTCTTATGCTAACATTTTTATGGGTTTTAAGGAAAGAGATTTGCAAGAAATGAAACTATACTAGGGATGGTGATGTAACAAATAAAGGGTGTTTCCAGAATCAAGAAGCGTTAATTTGAAGAGTGTGTGTGCACAACAAGTCAACTTCACATATTTTAACTTAGAGAGGGTACAAAATACCACAGATTAGGAAGTATGCATTCCCTTTGTTAAACTTGATTAGAAAAACAAGTTATCAGTATTCCAGTGAAGAAGGATGAACTTGAGAAGGGTGAATAAGCACCACAACTCAACTGCATGTAATACTTCACCACTTGATAAGCACAAAACTCAAGAACTTGTAATAGAAATGTGAACTTGCACAATGTACCTGCAAGCATGAGAAAAGGCACAAAGAAGTATAAAAGGATGAAAGGACCGATATTATTCACAAAACATGGAATTTTATTACTTCAAAAATGTGGACAATACATCATACATTCAGATGAGGAAATGGTTTCCATTATAGTCTTGAAAAGAAGGCTTGAAAGTTCCCTCAACATACAAGGACAACTTATAGAAGAGAGAGGATTCTTGAAAAATTTGCACTTGTCTAAGAAGTATAACTTTTCCAACTTTGTCTAACTTGTTGGAACCCCTTGCAATGAGCTTCCAACTTAAATTTATAGAAGAAATTAAGAGAGAGGAGAGAAGGAGTCATAAATTCCCTTCCTAAATTGAAGGTACATGATGGTTAATTTATCACAATTGGTTAAACCACTTTAAGGCGCTTCCATCATTTTTCATTAATGCTCATTTTCACTTATTCTTCTCAATTAATTTAAATAATAATAATAAATATTAATAATAAAATATTTAAATAAAAATATTAATTTAATTAAAATTAATACTAAAAATATTAATGGTGGGACCCCTTTAGGATTTATTTACAGTGAAGGGGGACTCCATGTAAATGGGTCAAAAAGAACCAACTCGGTGGTTGGCTCGCTGAGCCAACTCACCGAGTTGGTGTTGAGCTCCTTCATCTCCCCATGAATTGACTGAGCACCAAGCTCATCACCGAGTTCTATCTCCTGCGAGCTCACTTCCAATTTTTCTAACATGATGGAGCTCCAAAATGAGTTCTTCATTGAGCAATTTGAACTTATCTTCATCGGGCTCCACTTTTCCTCCGAGCTGAGTCCTTTGTTCGAGCTCAAATTTGACTAAGATTCTCGCAACTACCCTAGACTACCTCATGTAACTTGTGCATATGCTTAAGTGAGTCATGGATCACTCTTCACATTTATTTTTACATCGGCGGGATTACATGCTCCTCACTAGACTCATGTCTTGTATGCTACCGGCTCGAATTCATCACGTATGAGTAACTTTCCCAAAAAAATGAGATCTCCACCGAGTTCTTTTATTCTTAATGAGCCTTGTTCCGACCAAGTTCTCGTGTCGGGTGAAATTCTATGCCAAGATCCATCAAGCTCTCCCATCAAAACGGCTATCCATGCTATTGATCCTAGTTCCTTGGCTTTGCATTGACACATGAAATTAATTGAACTCTTCTGTTTTAGCTCAAATTCATACATGAACTTGCCTTATCCTCTTCTTAGCAAGCTCGGTCGACATTCATGAACTCGATTCTTCTTCACAAGTTTGCCATCTCAAGATCCATGCAAGCTCTCCTTCTATTCATGTGAGCTCTAAGCTACGCACATGTATTTAACACGCCGAGATCCCCATTTTAAACCTAATACCTCCCATGCATGCTCGGTGTTGAGCTCTCTATGTTGTGACTCAACATGAACTCCTAATGCAGATCTATCCATGAGCTGAGTTGAGCTTATTAAGCTCACATTGTTGTGTCATGTAGTCTTTGATTTGGCTTGCTCATACCAATCTAGCGCTTGCCATGTTTATCTCGCCTTTATCTCACCACCGAGCCATCCATGAGTTAAAATCATCAAGCTCAACTTGGTTCCTATCAAAGACCACTTCGTGAGTGACTCACCTATCTCATTAGCCTGATCTCTCAACATGGTATAACGTATTCTTCCCAAATTCATTTTATAATGTTAAGCTCAATTAGAAATGTATGAATGCCAAATTCATTTTATAATGTATCCTTCCCAAATTCATTTTATAACTCACTCATGTGAGACTTGAGCCTTCCTTGTGATTTCATCATTAACCTGTGACATGTTTTGAGATTTCTTGCCAAGCGAGCTACACACTCATTTGACCTCACACATGGTTCATTAAATTGATGAAATCTCCTCATCTTTGGACTCAACCGAATTTATCAATTCGTAAACCCTTCTTGTGAGATTCCTTTTAATTCATTGTAACGATTTCCAATATCCAAAATTATCACTTTCATCATTCGAGCTCACCATCATATGAGCAACTCACTAACCAATTTTATGTCATGGGGATTATTCACTTCATACAAGCCCTAAGAAGAGATCTGAATCACCACAACACCATGATATTCAAGCATATTACCTGAGAACTTGTTATGACCAATTTGAATGAGATCTTCACCGTAATCTTAGGACTGACTGAAATTCTCTAACATGCTAATCTCTCATTTCCATCTTATGTTGCATTAAGGGCTCAATGCCTCGACTGGGTCTTCTACTAATTTTCCTATTAACTCGATCATTGACCAAGCTCTAATTAATGAGGTGTTATGCATGCACTAGACGGTTTAACTGATAGCCTAGCCTCTCCATGAGCATGTTCTTGTTAATCACTCTAATGTGGTTTGACTCTCCACAGTGACTTGCCCAATATTAGGAAATAGACTCGAGAATCCTTAGTCAATTTCCTAAAAGTGGGAAATGGAAAATACTTCAGACCCCTCCCACTTGAAAATGTGGCCTTGGGAACCCACATAGTGTCTTGCCATCATCCATGCTAATATCCCCACTTGGAAATACGGGAAGTGTCTCCACCGAGCTACCAAGCTCCCATTGAGATCCCTTCCTCTACACATGAACTTGCCCAATGACTCACTCCATCAAGCTTAAACATCAAACTCCCTTTGATCTCTCCACCAAATGAGTTCCTTAAGTTGGAAAAAAAATGATGCATTCACATGAGCTCAAACTCCTTGCATCAACATTGATAAGCTCAGTCAAGCGAGCTATGAAATTTTGAATCATCGGTTGCATTAACTAAGCCATCATCCAAACCCGAGTCTCCTTTCTTCCGTCGAGCTCCATCAACTAGCTCAAACTCCTCCTAGTCTCCCTTAGCTCGAACCTCTAAGATGAGTTAAGAACCCGACTCTCCCAAGCTATGTTCCGAGCTTTCCACTACAACTCACTTATGAGTTCTTTCTAATTTGACCATAGATCGAGCTCCCCATTAAACTTAGCGCAAAGTAAGTTGGCACTGAGCTACACATTGAGTTAACACCGAGTTAAGCTCGAGTTGGGATAGGTGAGCTCACTTATTTAATTATTTTAATCGTATTATTACCAGAAGTGATTCCCTGCGACCAATGTCATAATTTGATTGTAATAGGACCCCATTGTCTAATTTTGTCATGTGTGCAAAATTGGGTAACACCACCGGTCATGCAAGAAAGTTTTTAATCTCAAATTTACACCCATCATAGATTAGGTTAAACTGGGTCACTGAGGCAACATGGGACTATCTCCTAGTTGTGGGACCTTGCGCACTTGAGAAAAATCTCCAAAAAGGTTGGTTCCTCTATCTATTTCTCTGCTATAGCTACTCCTGATGTTGAAATCAAATCCTAAACTATATATGCCAAGGGATCAACATTAGAAGGATGTGGAGAAATCAAAAACTAATATAAGTGAGGTGATAACACCAAAAAGGGGGATATGGATGCAGTTGTCTTAATTGAAAAGGAAGGAAAATATGCACAGAGAGGATAGACACACGTATCAAAAGATGTAACACATCCATGTATTCATTTTCATGGAGCACAATCAGAAAAAGAACTTGTAAGGGATGTAAAGTAGCACAACAATAGTCAATGCAAAGGAGAGGTAAGGAGAAGCAATAAAACTGAGCCAAGGCAGAGAATAGCCACAAAACAAGCTTCTATTACTTATAGGAATGCACAATCGTTTATAATGGTATATGAGGCTGATATCCATATGGAAAGACCAGATCTGAAGGCCTGTAACTTAAAATGCAGAGAACTAAAGTCCTTAGCAAACCAAAGGGTTTCACCCCTTTACAATGAGCATGGCTCTTACATTTATAGAAGAAGGAGAGAAGAAGAGAAAGAAGAGGGAAAATCAAATTTGAAATTTCAACCACCAATAACAAGTAATAACTACCTACAAATCTTCCTATAATGTTGTCAGATGTGCCTCCCCATGTCTATTTTTCTTGTAGGAGAAGGAAGGAGGGAAAATAAGATCAAATTTGGGTGGTTGGGTCAACTAGACATGTGTATTAATGGATGAAACATGTTTCCCCACTTCTCACCTACCAAATCCCACTAATATTTGATTTTGAATGATCTGAAGTGTAGCCCACGTCAACAACTTTCCAATAATACCAAGAGCACCTGAATCAGAGATTTGTAGCAAAATTTATGATGTTCTAAAGTCTACAGGGTGCTCTAGAAACGTAATTGCACGTGGCGCACATTGATTGGTTTAAATATTGGCCAACTATTAATTTGTTTTTTCATTTTCTTCCACATTTCTTACATTAGCTTGTCACAAGGATTTGATTCCCTGGTGGCACACTTTAATAGGCTATGTGTGGCACACTCAAGTTGGTCACATTTCCACATGGCATAGTGACTTGATCGGAAGAATGAGTGAAGAGTGCGCGGAAGAAAAAGGAGAAAGAAAGGGAGAGAAAAGTGTGAACATGTAGAGGTGATACGTGTAGAAGGAAAAGGTGCATATATGTAAGGGAAAAATATGTAAGTATTTTGTGAGCATTCAATTGAGGAACACATGATAGAAATAAGGAAAAGGGGGTGGAAGAATACACAAGGGACTTAGCCAAATATTGGAAAGCAATTGAGAGGTACACACGAATAGTGCATGAGATGCTAGGAAGGAATTGAATGTGTAAGGAGTGCGTGTAAGGGAAAATGGTAGGAGAAATATAGAGAGATGGAGAAAGGTGGAAGGTGCCCAGAAGAGAAGAGTGTGCAAGGGTGCACGAGGAAATTCAACCAAGGAAATTATGCCAAGGGGATAATAAAAGTGCGCACAACTTGTAATATTTGAAATTTAGATCCAAAACAAGGATGTAAGTTATCAAATTAACAATGAGAGTTATTTTGGACAATAATGACCTCAAGAAATGTGAGAGGAAATGGGAGATCCATTCATAGAAATTATTATGAACCCCTTGAGAAGTAGAGGAGGGAGATGATGGCATTTTTCACCGATGTCCTCTCTCAAGTCATACATGGAACCAACACCACGACCATAATTGCACCCATATCAAGCATGTTATTCAAAGGATCGACATCATTTAAAGTATAAGTACATTTTTACATTCCGCAGTTTGAAGGAAAAAATGATACATTGATGAATTAGATAAATGAATTAACCAACAAAAATCGTATTTTTCTATCTATAATTGTTTTGATGGTGAAAAGATAATGTTTGTAATTCTGAAAACATTTCTTCATGTCAAAAAATGGTGGAATCATACTCCTAGAAAGAGAATGATAATGATTATGTAATAAGCGATATGAATCCTACAAAAATATGTGGCATTTTTGTAGATGCCATTAGAGAAGAATATTATCCAGTGACCATTTCAATAAATCACACCATTCACATCAAGGATAGGATCAGAAAGTATAGGACTACACCAATGAGTTTCATGCCATGTCAACAAAAGTAGGTGCATGGGACAATACGAAACATCATATTCTAAAATAATGTAGTGAGTTGTGATATTACATCTAGGAAGTTATGGAGTTTAGAGAGATCAATACTCTTAAGGAAACCTATTGATATGTAGTCAAAATTTAAGAAAGGTATAAACATAGGGGAAATAAATATACTTCATATTATAATAAAGGGAATTATAACACCAAGCAATAAGGAAGGGATCCACCACCACAAAAACAAACCAATAATCATACGGAAATAAATTCCATGAAAATACACAAGGATGTGGTGTGAGAAGTACAAGATTAGGTCTTTGTGACTCGAAGGACTATCAAGATGTGAAAAACATTGCTAATAAATTCATGGGAGCTAGATATAGGATAAGCCTTCATAGAGAACTAGGGTACACATGAATAAGAGGAGTGGATTTTGGATGTAGATACAAATACCAATCTTGCAATTGTATACATAATATCAACACCAAAAGAAGATGCATAATGTTAGTTCCACTCAAAAACATGGGTAATTGGTATGAATATTATCTCTATTCAATATATTAATAGTGAAAAGAATATGATATATGTTGAAATAGTAAAGAGGTTAAATATAGTAAAAACTCCTTGCTCATAACCATACTCTGTTGTATAGGTTAATCAAGGAAGAGACATCCATGTGAATCAATAATGTCATCTTATTTATTCAATCAAACCATTCAAATATATGTTGGTATGTGATGTCGCACCATTGGATGTTTTTGATGTACTTCTTGGATAACCATATATGTGGGAGTATCATGGTGTCTATGAGGTGAGGCCTAGGAATGCCATCATTATTGTAGGATGTAACCACTACCACATCGTATAGGTAGCCCCTTCCAAATTAATTTATTTTATCGTGAAAAAAATGTTAGAGATTGATTACTTAAACTAATACCTTTTTCCTACTCATGATTCGACCTAAGGACAAGAAAAATGTTACAACGGCCACAAGACTAGTCCTAGTAGGCCAAAATATGTAGAAAAATTAGATGGATTAGATGATATGTGAATATATAGATGTATTTTTACCACCATATAAGTTCCTTTGCATTTTTAGGTGATACATACAATTATCTTAGTCCTTGGAACACCAATCCTGAATGGGCCCCTGACAAGTGATCAATACTTGATAATGAAGAGATCAAGAGTCATACTCAAGAGATGATTAAAAAGGGGAAAATTTTACCAAGCTTATCACCTCTGGAATCCTAATTTTTATTTCCCAAAAATATTGTACAAGGTGAATTTTCATTTACTATCAAGCCTTGAACAAAATAACATTGAAAAAACTTTCATGAACTAATGACCTCCTAGAACAGCTCATGGGAACTAAGTTCTTCACAAATATTGATTGAAAGTTAGGGTACCACCAAGTTCCCATCAATCATGTAGATGTTTTTAAAAATTCATTCAAATCCAATGAGGGTTTGTTCAAAATATGGTCATGACTTTTGGGATCATAAATGCACCTTTAACATTCATGAGGATTTTGAATGATATCCTTCAACCATTCATTGATTCATTTGTGTTCATGTACCTAGATGACATTCTTATCTTTAGTATGACATGGGAGGATCATGTTCAACATGTCCAATAATTATTTATACCTTGTGTTAGCACAAGCTCTATTCCAACATAGATAATTGATACTTTAGCATGGAGAATATATAGTACCTAGGATACCTCATCAACAAGGATAATGTGAATGAAGACCTAAAAAGATCCAAATCATCTAAGTCAAGCTAACATCAAATACCGTCATTGAAATCTAAAGTTTCTTTGGACTATCCAAATGTTATTATAGGTTTGTAATTGGTTTTACTCACATTATATGACATTTGAATTAGGTGACACATAGAGGAGTGAAAGAAACATTCTTATAGATAGAGTCACAACAAAAGGTATTTACACCAGGGGTTCATTTTAAGAGACCTCTTGGAAATCAGAGGTGGAAAATACTTGGCGAATATCCCCGGAACCGGTTTCACGGGAAGGTGAATTTTTTGGGGGTTGTATGAAAAAATTTCACTTGATTTTCAAGTGGTGTGTGAGAAAATTTTGTAGACGCGTGACGGGAGATTTCTGTTGCGCATCAAAAAAAAAATTCATTGGCGTGCGTCAACAAGGTTGTTGACATGTGTCAATGAGGTCTGTTGACGCACGTCAATGCATTTCTTTGACGTGCGACAACAAATCTCTGTCAGCGCTTCGCAACCTCTCGCCCTCTACTTGCGCATTGAAAAAATATTTGTTTCACACATCTATAAACTCTTTGTCATGCATCTGTTATGCATCAATATCTCGTAGTACCTTCTTGTTGTGTGTCAACTATCCATCGTTGTTTCATGTTAAGAAATAACCCCATTGTCACATGTCAACAAACTCTTTGTCGTGCGTCTACTATGCGTCAATATCTGCAGTACCTCCTTGTCGCGTGTCAACTATCCATCAGTGTCGCACATCAACAAATAACCCCATTGTCACACATCTGTAAACCCTCCTTGTCGTGCATCAATAACTTACCCCCTTGTCGCGCGTCTGCAATACGGGATATATCATATTGTTGAAAAAATGTGAAGTAGAAGTGTTCTACCTGGCGAATAATCTAGGATTATATAGGGGATATTTTTCAAGGGTAGGCGAAGCCAACCCCTAAAAAAATTAAAGTGTAATTTTTAGGCAAACAGGTCACTGACCTGTGCCAGAAAATTCACCTTTTCAAAATTTTCAAAAATGGAATATTCGCCATATTACAAATATTTACCACTAAAATTTTCCCTGATTTACACGAATGAATGAGAGAATATTCTCAACACCAATTTTGGTATTTCCAGATCTATAACATTAATTTGAGATAGAAATAGATGCTTCAAAATACTCACTCGTTCTGTCCCCACCCAATATGAGAATCAATGCCATACCATAGTGAAAACTTCTTTGTCATAGTGCACATGTACCTAACATATGACAAATATCTATACACCATTATGTGAGCCTACAAATAGTGGAATTACTATATATTAGGAAAAGAAACTATCATACACATAAATCAAAAGCCTTTACAATTCATGAAAACCTGAGACAAGTTATATAATTATCATCATCAGAGGTGGTCCACCTATCTACAATAGTTTAGTCTTAAAATACTACACAAAATGGGGAGTGCCAAATGAGTTGATGATTCTTTGAATCATCCCCCGATCACATCTCTGATAGTAATATTTGACGCTTGTGAGCATACAAAATTAAAGTGGCCTTAAATGTATAAAAATGACGTTGATTTTTCTAACATCTATCAAAGCCTAAGGGATTCAAAAATGTTCTAGAATATCATTTATAGGAAAAGGTTCATTCTATATGGGAAAAATCTACTTTCATGTAGGAAACATCAAAAATTGTTCTTTAAGGCTCACTATAGTCAAGTTGTAGGTCACTTTGGAGTAGATAAAATAGTGGTTGTTTTACATAATTATTTCTACTCGCCAAATATCTATCATGATGTTACAGGACACATTAGGTCCTACACAACTGTGTGATTTCCAAGCTAGCTAGTCGAAGGTAGTGACTTTACACTCTGTAAAAATTTTAGGAACACGATAGGAGTCTCTCATGATGGATTTTATGTTAGGTATCCCTTCTAATAAAAATGGACATAAATGTGTTTGTTTGGTAGTTTATATGATCTTAAAAATAACAATATTGGCACCTTGTAAGAAGACAATATCAACATATGAGATTGCAAATCTATTCTTTGAGCACATTTGGGTTCATTTTTTCCTTTCAAAAATTATTGTGTTAGATCAAGATTCTAGGTTTATGGGGGCGTTATGTTCTACACAATGGTCCATGATGGAAACAAAACTAAACAATTCCACAGAGGTAGTGAACTATATGATTGTGCATATTATTTGAATTTATCACTCAAAACATCCACACACATGGGATGAAACTCTTATATATTTCCAACATAGATACAACTGAGCTCTTCATAGATCGTGAGACATAGCTCATTTTAGGTATGTATTGGATTCTATCCATTGGATCCCATTGATGTAGTATTTCCCTTCATGTTGGAAGAATAATGTTGGAACCAAAATTTCAGAACAAATTTGACACATTCAACAACAATTTCATGAGATCCTAGAATAAAGCAACCTAAATTACATCATGATTCCCATCATGTTCCTCAGCAATTCAAGTGGGGGATACGTTTTGGACACCTCTCCAAAAAGGGTGAATCCGCGATCCATATAGGAAAATTGTACATAGATGATATGGGTCATACACAATAAATATTTTTTGGTAATAATTCTTTTTAGGTCAATCTTCAACTCTACCTTGAGTTGCATCCAATTTTAATGTGGAGTTGTTACGCCTAGACTTTACTCCAATTTCAGATATACATAATAGATTGGTGAAAGTTGCAGAGTACATAGATTAACCTTGATTGGGTGACACCAATGAACATTGATCAAATAATTGATAGTGTGGTCAAGGACATGAAGCATCAACAAATCAAACTCTACCAAAGAGTGAAATAATGGAAGATAACACACCAAGGGAAATGATTCACCAAAATTCATATTGAGAAATTATTCCCACACGAGTCAAAAATATAAGAGAAATGAAGAACATTACTTCTTAAGGAGAGATGAATGATCCAAAACAAGGTTTCGAAAATCTATTTTTGTAAAGGTTTGAAATTTTTGTTTAGTTGTTTTAAATAACTTCTAGTATTTTACATTTTTAGGGGTCTTTAGATAATTTATAGGATTTAGAATATACAATTATATCCAAAGTTATATGGCCATAATTTTTTTAAATTTCATTCATTCATATTTCCAGTGGATCATGTGTTTTCTAAAATAGGTCAACGAGATAGGAGATATGACCCCAACAAGGGACACTAAAAAAAAGTCATAATAGGATAGATTTTAGAATTTTGACTTCTATATTTTTGAATCCATTCCTAAGATGGATATGAATGGTATCTATGTAGGATGACCTTTTTGTTCCTCTCCAAAACCCTTAATATTATATTTTTAGTATTTTTCATATTCTCCATTACATAGCTATAAAGTAGCTTGTTTTGAATAAAGAGATAGACCTACAGGAAATTAATATCTCTAATAGAAAATTTCCAATTCCTCTACATTTGTAATTTAAATAAAATTAGTTTGTTTTTACATAAATTTCATAGTGAATTTATAGTTATAACACATTAAACACCGTCGTTAGTGTGTTGTCGACTGAGTTTCACCTCAATTCGAATCAAGTTTGAACCTTCCTAGGAAAACATTACATAATAGGGTCAAGACCAGCTAATGATTTTAACATTTACCAATATTTCACCCTCCATTAATGTAAAAATAATATTTTCAAATGCATACGTTATCCCAGTCACCTTAGGGTTAATTAAGTCGGAAAAGATTTTTGTACAAGTGAAAAAGACTCAATAATTTGGTAAGAGGAGACATCTACATATTCCACTTACTACGTTAATAAAAATATGTTATAAATCAATGTCAAAACAATGATGCACAACCAACATAATGACACATCATGATTAACTTTTCCTAAAATTTTGTGGGTGTGTACTCTATGATAGACCCACTATCTATTTTTGTATGATAGCCTAAGAAGATGCTCCTACCCACATTGATTTTTATTTTTGTATAAAAATAATAATGGTCTATATTTCTCTCCCATTAATAAGTATATTTCAATTAGGATTCCTATAGATTCAACCTATGCCATTATTTATAAGGAGAGTAGTGTTTTGGTGGACAATTATCAACATCATCCTCTCTCTTTTAATAAAATAGATTATAATGAAAATTCCATTAAATTACCTTTTCACTCCCGACATTGTCATCCCCTATAATTTTTCAGAAATGGTCTTTGTTTTAATATTGCCCCAAAAATTCCTTTTGAGAAATTAATTATAAATGTGGAAAATTCCAATAAAAACCTTCCTTTACATGGTGCAAAGGAAATAATGTAATATTTCTCTATAATTTTGAGGAAATATTAAACACCAAAGAGAAGGTATCTAAGGAGGAATATCTCACTAAAAAAACATAAATGAGAATGAGAATATTTTTTTACTCAATGTTAACAAAGGGAATGAAATGGTGATCTTGGACCAGAAAAACTACATTAACATGATGAGGAAGCACCTTGTATGTAGGAGATACAAACATATAAATAAGAATAATCTAAATAAAATTACCAAGGATGTCATAATAATTATTAATAATGCATCGATGATTTTGGAGATCAAACATAAACTTAAGCCTATAGACCCCATCTTGCCATTAATTTATAGCTTGTAAAACATACACAATTCAAGGGTCCCTATAATACCCACCATTAATATTATGGATTTGCCTACTTATGGTCTAGAAAAATACTTAGTGAAGAGGTTGGAATAATGTTTTGGGAAATACATCATCATTTTAAAATAACTTACCCAAATTCAAACACAAGCTAGAAGGGAAATGCGTTGGAGAACATGATCTACTTCACAAATTTGATGTGGTATCACTTTACAAAAATATTCCTATAGAAAAGGATGTTAAATTTATAAAAATGAATCAAATACAAGGAAATAATGGAGTTGGATGAGTTTTACAGAAATTTATGTATTTTAAGTTAGGTAAATTTTAAGAAAAAATGAGGGTGATGCAATAGGATCTTTCCTATCTTTAATCATGGAGAATATTTTCATGGAAAAATTTGTAAATAAGACTGAGAAAATTTCCTCTAAACATGGAATGGTGCGTTGCATTCATGGATTATACAAATGATAATAAAAACATGGTAGATAGATCTTATACTTCTTTTTTATCACCTCAATGCTCAATATAAGCATATAAAAATCACAATATATGTAGAATAAGATGGTAAACATCCTTTTCTAGGTGTCCTAATCATGATAAATGATGATGGCTTACTTTATTACTAGGTATAAAGAAATAAAAAACATATAAATGTATACATATGAGAAGATTCACACCACCATTTGTCCCAGAAGAAGAAGAAATCAAAATTCTTTATATCTGAGAGACTTGAGAATATTAGATAAGGGATATTTTTTAATTACAAGAAAAGTATCTAGATAAGGTTTTTAAAGGAATGCATATAATAATTGGAAAATTAATTTATCTTCCCATGTAGACACTAAAATTTCAAAATTTACCCTTTGAAACTTTTGATTGTGATTGTGCTTCTTGGATAAGACAAACACCCACATCTTATCCCCAATTAATGCATCTTGTTATCTTTCCTAACTTTCTTATTCCCAAACACTGATGTGTCAAAAAATTATTAATATAAATACATAATATTAGTGCTTCAACTATACATTCCATTGTGTATCTTTTAGGTTTAATCTACCCTTCCCATGTTTAAAACTATATAGATTGGGTCACCTTTATAATCCGGTCCTAACCAACCTATATGGTCCTACACATTGAATCGTTTTCCAACTCTTATTTTGATGAAATAACATTTTATTTTGTATTTTCATCTTCCTAAGTCATATTTGTCGTGATTATTTACCTTTGAGATCATATATAAACAAGTTAACATCACCTCATTTACACACACGACACTTTATTGGCACTCCCATTATAAACACATGCAAAAGGCACTAAATGCTTCCTACAAATTCTAAAACTTGATGCACATCCATTGGGGAAACCAATACTACATTTCTAAATAAATCAACAAGGTCAAGGAGTATATCTTCCCTCATTCCAAAACACATTAAGTTCCATACTAGAAATTCTTAGTAAGAGCACCATCTTCTCAAGCATGTTTAAAGTGGTTCAAGTTTCCAACTAGCTACATTCATGTAGATGGTATATGCTAGGTGGAGAAATACATGTGATTCGAGGCATATTTATAGTAGTGATGATGTATGTGGTGTATGGATTGTACTTTAATCTAAATACTAACCTTATTGCATGGTATTCTAACCATGGTTAGGTTTTTGACATGATTTAGATAATTACAATGATTTAAGGATTATGTGACAAATAGGGTTTGATAGAGAAACACATTTTCAAACCACATAAGGACCCATAATATTATATATTCTCATTACAATAGGGTACAATAATGTACTATATGGGTGGGAATGGATTATACATCCGACTAAGATGTATGGTCCTACATCATCATAATTTCACGTCACAATATTAAAAATGAAGAATTTTTCAGTCTCTACACTCCCAAATTCTTTAGTATGTGTATCCATATATATTTTGTATAGTTTTATATAGATAAATATATCTATTGGAATAATTTTCATTGATGTATAATGAAGCTAAAGGAGATAATAGATTGGTTGGAGTCATTAATGTCAAAGGATCTTTGAAGGATCTAAATTGATAGAGTAGTTTGTTGAAAGAGTATTTCTTGTAACTTTGAGTCTCATATTTTAGCTTCAAAGTCTCTTTATATCGATTCAAATTCTGACCAGGAGTTCTTCAAATTCTAACAAAAATCTTGGGAGTCTATTTCTATGGCTTCAAATTCGACTAGAGTGCTTTGGATTATGTCTCGCATTATATGATTTGTCTTGGTATGGGACCAATAGTTTGGGTCGATTGTTGTAATGCATTTATGATTTTGTGGAATTAGTTTTTATGATCATGTTTAGCTGATCTTCCAAGGATTTAAAAACATGTTTATGATATTTTTTCTAGTTGATTGTCTCTATTTTGGCACTAAAACATTGTAATATTATTCAAATGTCTAACTAACTTGAGTTTATTGGTTTACTCTTATATATTGGAATTAATGTTCTTATTGTGACTATGAATGACCTTCATCTTGTTTGGATGCCAATGTTAAGAGTGTACACAGGTATAAAATGAGATGTAGAATCATTATTTGAAGTTTTCTTGAGAGGAGAAAGAAGTGAATTAAAGTGTTGGATGTGTTAAGAGAAAGGAATATGTGAAGAATGAATCGTGAAGGAAGTATGCCTATATGAAGAACATGAATAAGTAGAGTTGGAGGTTGCGAATAAAGTGAGAAGAATGTGCGTACTATGAAGATATTCCTAATTGCCTCAAATATATTTCTAAGTATGAAGTAATGAAACTTTATGAAGAATAGGAAGAGAAAACTCAAGCAGATTTAAATGAAAAAATATTGAGGAGGAAGGATGAGAAAAGCAAAGCATGGATATTTGATAATGGATTGATCTATGAATTCAAGAAGAGGTGGAGCTGCATTATGAGTGGAAGCACAAGTTTAAGCGAGTAAGTAAGTGAAAGTCGAACATCAATGAAGAGTAGAGTATAAAGTTATCGATTTCATTAATTCGACCAACAACCATGTTGGAAGAATGATCTTATCTATGTATATGAAGTGAATGATTACATTTCCATCATCGGGTTGAAGAAGAAACTACGGAAGGTGGATTTGTGTTTTTTATAGGTCGAGTGCCTTATAATTTGGTAATTAGTGTCTCCAATAGGATGGAACTATGAATTATTTGAGTTAGTTCTCAACATTGGTTATTTTTATATCCATTGAATTAGTACTCAACATTGGGGATTGATGTCTCAAGTAGTATTAGTATGTGTTCAAAATTGGTATTAGAGTGGTTTCCTTTAAAACGGGTTGACCCCTGGAAGGTATATCTCTCTGTAGCACACATGTAAGGATAAGAAATATTCTCTTAAAATAGGTATCCATTGTTTTATGGATTAAAACATTCCTTTTGAAGCATAAGGATGAACACCTATCTAATGGATCTTAGGTTTGACATTTGGAAATGAGTTGTAGGTGGTTATGTAGCTCTAAAAACTCCTCCAACAAATCAAGGTGCCAAGGAAATATGGGATAAAATCAAGGAAAAATATGAAGGAGATGAAAAAGTGAAGAAATAAAATCTCCAAACACACACAAGTTAACTTAAGGGATTGAAGATGAAGGGTGATAAAAACACTTGTAGCCTATATTATTCTTGTGGATGAAATTGTCAACACTATTAGAGGGCTTGGAGAAGAAATTAAAGATGATGTTATTGTGTAAAAAGTGCTCATATATCTTCCTTTGAGGTTTGACACCAAGGTGTCATCAGTTGAATAAATGAAGGATTTAAGCACCCTAACAATGGATGAACTTCATGGGATTCTTACTACATATGAGATGAGGACTGAAAAAGATAAATCAACTAAGCAAGAGGAAGCCTTAAAAGCATCAAAGAAGGTGAAAAATATAAATATTGAGTCACATGATCACTCCAACATCAATTCAAATTAGGAAAAATCTCATTTTATCATAAAGTGAAGAAAGGAGTTCGAAAATAAAAAGGTATGTTACCATTCAAATTTTGTATTGTGGTAAAGTAGGTCATTGTGCTTCCAGGATATCCACATGCAAAAAATAAAAAATGATTCTAGTGAGGAAGATCAAAACATGAAGGAAATTAACAAGTAATAGTATCATTCTTATAAGAACTACAAGAAAATAAAATATAAGAACTTCCACAAGCACAAGAAAAATCTCTACACCAAGGAGGAAAGTAGCTGCTCATCGAGGAAAGTGATGAAAGTGACTCTACTAGTGATCAAGAGGAATCATTGTTCATGACAATAAAGTCAAGAGATAGAAAAGAAGAGTTAGTTTCAAAAGATGAAGAATATGTTGAGGTGGATCTTGAAGGAGAGCTCATTAGTTCCCTAGATGAGATCAAGATTCTTAGAAAGAAGAACAAGAAACAAAAACAACTTCAGAAATTTGAAGAAGAATATGATAATTCAAAATCAAAATTGTCTCAAGATCTTGAAGAATACAATAAGATCATCATTGGCCTAAAGACTCAACTTGAAGAGATGAAGAAGATGGATGAGGTTGTGAGAATCCAACTGAAACAAAAGAATGAAAATTGTGAGAAGCTTGAATTTAAAATAGTTTCTTTAAGAAAGGAACTTGAGAAGACTAATGCTAAATTAAAAATTACCTTTGAGAAGATTACTAAATATTATATAATATGATCAATAATAAGTTATCTCAATTTATCAAATATGGACTTGGTTTTAAAGAATAGGGGACCTCCAAATATATTGTAGATAGGTTAATGACATACATAGATTCTCTTAAAGGTTCTATCGAAAGGTGGATGAGACTCACATTCCTCAAAGCACAAGAAATCCATATGAAAGGAATAAGAAGGAGAATCATGTCCCTAAGAATATAATCATTCCTCACCGAGTCATCTCGGACAAATGAAAAATATCCTTTCCCTAAGGAAACAACATATAATCAAGTTTCATAATTTGTTTTATGGTTATTGTATCTCATGCAATTAGTTTAACATAGATCAATACATTATAGATCTCATGCAATAAGTTTTGATAAGAATATGAATTTAAATTCAAGTTCTTTTGAACTTCCAAATAGAAACTACAATTCATTTTCAGAACACAAAGAGAATAGTATTGTATGTTATTAATGCCACAACTATGGGCATATAGTACGTTTTTGTAGAAGTATGGAAACTCTCGGACATTATAAGGATGAGGATGGATGGAACATAAATAGATTTTTGGATGGTTTCTTAGTTAGAAGTTTTAATTATTTTTCTCTTCTATTAGATTATATTATTTGTTATAAGTGTGACAAGTATGGACATAAGGCTAGACAGTGTAGAAGTAATCTTGTAGAGAAAAATAATAAAATGGATGCATATGATAAACAAAAGGTAAATCTATAAAATTTTGGAATAAGAAGCAAAATCATGGGAGTTCAAATGAAGAAATCAAAGTTGAGAAAAAAATTGGCCAAGGGATGGAAGTAGATGTTAATAATGTTAAGTTAGAACAAAATGAAATGGAAAAAGAGGATTTTGTGCGGGGTTTTCAAATGAAGGGTTCTCATGAGTATGAGAAAGAGAAAGTTGAGCTATCCAATGGTTATTAGGATGAGGATATCTGTGAATATGAATAGGATTCAACATGTGATGTTGATGGTGAGAATAAAAAAATTGAGATGTTTTTTTAGAAAGAATAAGCTATGCTTACACAACAGTGTGTGATGTATTGGAATGCAACACCAAATATGAAAATAAAATAATTTAAAAAGTTGAATTGTTTACAATGGATAAGGTGTGTGCGTGCGTGCGTGCATGCATGCATGTGTGTGTGTGTGTATGTGTGCGTGTCTTTATGCACACGTGTGTGTGTGTGTGTGTGTGTGTGTGTGTGTGTGTGTGTGTGTGTGTGTGTGTGTGTGTGTGTGTGTGTGTGTGTGTGTGTGTGTGTGTGTGTGTGTGTGTGTGTGTGTGTGTGTGTGTGTGTGTGTAAACTATGACACATTTCAGTTTGTAGAAGAAATCTAGAGGCCTCGGTGGAAGAAGGAAAATCTTGAACAACAGTCAAATGAAAATTATTTAGATGTAAAGGGAACTATTTATGACAAGAAGTAACCAAAGGACTATAAGATTTGCTGAGATCTACTGAAGACAAGTAGTTGTCAAAGATTGAATTTAAACCTTATGGATAGGCCAATATTCAATGAGAAGAGTAAGAAGTATCTACTGATAGCATATATCTGATAAATATATTCTAGTAAGTGTAACGAAGCTTTTTATACTCTCAAGAAGTTACAAGCATGAGCTATAATAAAAATAATAGCATTTTCAAGCTATTATTAATCCATAAGAAAGTATAATGAGTATTTCAGGAAAATAAAGTACATACAAGAGAAGTCATGTGAAAGAAACAACATCTTCGGACAAGATGCAAGGTTCAAATTAAGTATCTAAGTGTGATTGTGTATAATGTTAAGCAATTACTGATATATTTTGTGTTCACAATATATGAAGAAGAGGCACATGAAAATATGATTGAGTGTGGTGAAAGATGTTCTTTGGAGAGCTCAAGGATCTGAGTTAGTTGAATTCATGTAAGCAATGGATTGAGCTGTCACGCGTTAATGAAAACCAGATTTTAAGAGGAGAAGAATTCTCTTTGGGAAATATTTTGATATATTAGATAAACAAGAAGAAAGTATTCTATAGCTGAAGTAGATCACAATATCATAGTGCACATAATGTTATATGGAATAAGCATGAACTCGGGGGAGAAAATTCTTTCCTCATTATAATGAAGACAAGTTAGAAAATTTCAATGAGATGCATCCTCAATGGGGAATATTTGAGAATTTGAGAGCTTTACTCCTTTTCAATTGATTTCAAAGGGGAGAGTTAAAGAAAGGGGGAACAATATTTGCAAATACAAAAAGGAAAATAAATAGGAAACATTACAATAAAATATTACTAAAAAGGAGAGTTTAGTAGAAAGGGGGAGCAAGTTACATTCTTAGGTTATTCATATGTAAGAGGATAAGGTGGTTGGTTATATAATATGGTTTGTTTCCATCAATGAAAAAGGGGAAGATTGTTGGAATAATTTTCATTTATGTAAAATGAAGATGAAGGGGATAAGATAATGGTTATGGTCATTAATGATAAAGGATGTTGAAGTATCTAGGTAATAGAGTATTTTATTGAAAGAGTATTTCTTGTAGCTTCTGAGTCTCTTTATATTGCTTCAAAGTCTGACCAGAGTGCTTCATAGTCTTACCAAAAATATTCAGAGTCTCTTTTTATGGATTCAAAGTCTAATCAAAGTTTTTAGAGTCTATCTTAAGTCTGTTTTTGTATTAGTCTAGGACCATCAATTTGGACCGAATTTTTAATGCATTTATGAATTTGTTGAATCCATTTTTATGATCATGTTTGGGCAAAATTCCAAGGATTTTTAAAAATGTTTTATGATATTTTTTTGTTGGACTAGTATATTTGTTTTGACACTAAAACATTCTATATTTTCAATTGTCTATCGACCCTAGTTTATCGGTTTACTCTTGTATCTTTGCATTGATATTTTATTGTGACTTCACCTTGTTTGGATGCCAATGTTATGAGTGTGTACATGTATAAAAGGATATGTAGAATCACTATTTGAAGTGTTCTTGAGAGTAGAAAGAAGTGAATTATAGTGTTGGATATGTGGAGAGAAATGAATATGTGAAGAATGAATGAAGTGTTGTCATGCAAATGTGCAACAAGAAAATTGATTATTTTCGAGCATGAAAACTATACCTTTGTGTCAAAACTTTCAGTTTTTACCCTTCCATGGCACCCTGGTTCTACCCGGTCGGTGTAGTGACCTCCCAATTGATGTTAACTTAGTCATCTAAGTGATTTTAGGAGTTCTTGGAAAATGCAAATTTTGGGCAGTTGTGGGAAGGGCTATCACTGACCTTCCTAGGACTAGAGCAACCCCTGGAGAAGAACAGATGAGAAAAAATGGAAATGAAGGTGAATTGAAGGCATAGGAATATCATGGAAGTGATTTAGGGATATTCAATAAATATTTAGAGAAGTGGGTAGTTTGATCAAAAATAGGGTTCACATGTCTAAGTAGTGCACAAGTTCAAAAGAACTACTGAGCTTCAGGAAGTGGTTCCATAAGCTCTAGATGGATTTAGGATCCAAACAAGAAAAATAATTTCAAGCCCTACAAGATGGTGAAATATATCTTTCACAACTCTTTTGAATAATAAATTTATAACTTGTTTTTTCCATGCACAACTAATGAGCCAGATCATAAATCCACTTTTCAGGACTTAAATGGAGGAATAAAGATCTAATACCCAAACCATTGGATTAAGAAGGAAATTTTAAGTAAATATAATATAAAATTTTATCAAAACAGTCCATTGGGAACTCAAGATATCACATTTCAAGTTGTCCTCAAGGAACAAGTTCGAGAGTTAGTCAAATTTGATGAGGACACATGTCAGCTCCAAGAGCCTAATGTAATTTTGTGTCCCTTACATCCATCAAGCTAAGGGACATGAGGGATGATAAAATTTTCCCAGCCCCAATAATACCTCTGGTCACACATACAACCTCTCGGATCACTAGTTCGGCTACGGGTGCTTGTTCGCAACTCATTCCCTCAAGTGTCCAGATCGTGACATGAGGGACCATAAAAATTGATGACCCTCATGTCCCTTTGTTCTGGGGGACATGAGGGACATAAAATTCATCCAGCCCAAGGAATTTCTCTTGGTTCCTCATGTGATCAACTTTCATCCCCTAGGTGCTTCCAACATGCTTTTTGGCTAAAAACCCCCCTTTGTCATATTTTCACCAAGTGTCATCACGAGGTGCCACATGAAAATTGATGTCCCTCATGTCCCTTAAATATTGAGGGACATCAAGGACACAAAATTGTGCCCAAATCCAACTCCAAATTTTGAAAATTTCTATCTTCTATTACCGCTTCTTGTTGCTTCTCCATTGTCATAGCTCTGTGTGTTTCTGTCACTTAGTCCACCATTGTTGTTCCTAAAACTACATCAACCACAAAAATCCATCCTAAAAATCATGAAAACACATAGATATATAAAGGAATATTAATTAGTAGTGCTCAAGGTTCAACTAACGGAAGATAGATACGAGAGAAACCATATGAAAATCCTCACTCTTTTGTAAATGAAGATTCAAAGATATCTTGCAAACCCGAGGTACGAAACTAAGAGTAATTTTCTAATGTGTTATTCACTCTCGAATACCATAAAAACCTCATATTCAAATATCCCTTCCAATTCATAAATTTCTCTCAACGAAGAAATCTTATTCTCAAATCAACAAAGACAAAAACTTGATTTCCGTCAAAGTGGTAGTGTCGGTTTGAAGAGAAACTTCACCTAGGAAGAACAAGAAACAAAAACCCATAACAAAAATGTGATTCTCATCACAAAATAATAATAAAACTATACCTGTAACTTCAAGCTCCATTAATGGTTTTCATGTTTAGAGCTACCGTGAGGTCAAAATTTTGAATTTTTAAAATCTCACAAACGGTAGATCGGGTAGGCCTAAAATATCGGAGGAGTGATATTGGGAAAAAAACCATATCAAAAAAATTCATTCCGCCATGATCTGACCACCAGAAGCACACTTTATAAAAATAACATGCCTTCTACATGGGATACTGCTATTTTTGGAAAGTTACCAACTAAAGCATGATTGGGAAGGAGGTAGTGAACACAGAAAGGTGTATTGTAGGGAGAAATCATCGAAATGGTCGTCTTGGTCCAAAATTGAAACTCACTAAAATTATTAAGTGGTCCCATGAACACCTGCCAAAAATATAAAATTGGTCCAAAAGGTGGGGGAACGTAGAGAGAAAGAGGGATTTGAGTTGCTAACATCCAATTGAAGATCGGAGGAGCTGATTTTTCATACTTACTAAAAATAGCATATTTTCTCATGGGCACTTACTAAATAGCAAGTTGTTCCAAAGGGTGGATTTAATAAGGAGAACACATTGGGAGTTGAATATTCAATTTGATATCACTAGTTGGAGACTAAAGATGGAAAATTCTCGACACTTGCTAAAAATAGTTGCCTTTTCTAAATATAGTAGGTGTCAAGGAAAAATGAATTTTAGATTCATAGGGGAAAAAATAGTACAATCCCTATCATTGGACTATGCGAGAGTAGGTGATAGTGAGGTCACATACATGGATCTTAATAGAATATTTTAACACTCACGCTTCAATTGATATGTATGTTTCATCAGGAACATGTCCAAATCATCCAAGTAATGTGGCAATGTTGCAAGTATTCAAGGTATGATTTGTCTTGAAGCTTTAGTATATTTATAGAGGATCTCCAAGAGAAATGCCCACAATCACAATATTTTACTAAACACTTGGTTTGAGGTATCCATAGGTTGTCAAAAAATATATTCTTGTCTACTGTAGGAGAGAATCATTCACAACAAGGAATTCGAGGGAGTGGAGATCTTCTCATCAACATAGGGAAGAGAACAATTCAGATTTGAGCACAAACATCAAGGATTTTTTCATGAGGTAAAGGATTTAGAGATTCAGAGCTTCATCTCCTTGGAATAATCAGCAGACTTCTTCAGGAGAAACACCCTTTCTTTTCCTCCTCTCTCTTCTCCCCCAACTTTCTTTCTCCTCCATATTTCAAATTTTGCATTAGGGTTTTGTACTTTTTGATATGTCTTAAAGTGACTTGAGAGACATGATGAAAATTTTAATTCTCCTTATTTTTATAAAAGGGACTTAATATTCGAATAGGAATATGAATAATCTAAAGTAAAAATGAGGCATATTAAATATTATCGGGAAGAGGAAGAGTTAGGTATTTTCTATAAATTGTAATGAGCTACTCATTTAAAGGGGTTCTAATCATGAAATTATTCTAGTCGGTTATATTCTTGTCGGTTCATGAGAGGGATTTTGCTTACTTGTGAGTGAAAAGAGTTATCCATCTTTCCCCTATTCTCAATGTATTCCATTCTCATACTATGCACAATTTTTGCTTGAGCATCAATTCAAGAAGGAGTGTTTAGCCTTTTTTGACTAAGGGGTTTATTGATACTTTGTGTTCATTAAATTCTACTTAGTCTTATTGGTGTTTGTAGTATTGTTTCTTCCTAATTTTGATGCATGTGATGAAAATTATAAATAGTGTATGCAAGACTCGATTTTCTACTTGTAGCATTAGTCCTCTTATCTTACATTCCCACTCCCTTTCCTGCTCTCCTAGAAAATTACTCCCTTGCAGGTATCTATAAGATTTTTCGTAGGGTCATTAAAGTGCCCTTGTTGGATCCCCATCCATAAGTTCACTAGGAAAATCCATCTTTACTCGTGCATGCATATACAACAATTGTACCAATTAAGTAGATGGATTTAAATTCCCAGAGTGTTGGCAAGAAATCCACATGATTTGTCCACCCGACAAATTTTCTTTCCAACATGAAGGAAGCATGCTTGTATGAAAATAATAAGGAAGTAGAGTGGGAGGTTGTGAAGCAAGTGAGTAAAATGTGCACAAGAATAAGATATTCATTTATGCCTCAAAATTTTTTTGATTATGAAGTAATGTAGACTTGTTGAAGAAGAGGAAGAGAAAACACAAGCAGATTAAAATAAAAAAAATTGAAGAGGAAGGATTTTTTTATATAAGGTAAAAAAAGTTTGGTTTTGAAGGGACCCAAAAAAACCTATACAAAAAGAAACCAGATAGAAACAAATCAACTAAAAAGAGACATGGATCACAAAGTCAAACAAAATTGACCAATCGTACAACCCTGAGCAAGGCAAGACCTACATCAGGTCTACATAGTAACGATTTTTTTTTACAAAAATACATACAAAATCCATCGTAAAATATTAATAAAACCTAATACATATCCAAGACCCAAGTGTAGAAAAAGAATTTCCATCAGTTTTTCTTGCTCAAGGAAACTCTACTTCTAGTTATCGCACTAGGGCCCCTATCCATGAAAGCCCCAAGTTCATCTCGTCCATCAGATAGTTAAATTTTTAGGGGTATTTGTAGTAGGATCTGCTACTTCCATTTCCATGATCTCATCGTCCTTTCATTTTCTCATCTCCGGATGAATTTTATCTATTCCTTCTGTTGCTTCAGATTTGGAAATTTGGTCCTAGAGGATGGATATTATTTGTTCTTACATGACAATTTCCACATTTAGTCCACATATTCTCTTACTTTACACCTCAATTTTTATGTGACACTCCCTCACTTGAATAAGATTTTTGTTGACTAGAAGGATCGTATCCACCATAGATTCCACCCTAAGAATCTGAGCTTCCCAATCCATCATATTTCTATCCCTTTCCTTGGTAGTAACACTTTCCCCATAGGATTTATCAACTTGTTTCTTATTTCATATGATGTTAACTGCTATGTCATCTATATTTTCCCGATTCTACCCTTTTTATTGTGATTCATATGCTCAACAAGGGTTTAATTTTATGATTCCACCTCTATGTGATTAGGAATTTAGGGAGGGAACATGGGTTTACCTTTCGGTACATAATCGAATCGACCCATGATGCAAAGGAGTATCCACTTTCTCATTTTGGTAGTCATTGATAGAAGAAGTAAGGTATCGAAGAGAAATAATGGGAAACTCATATCTTGATTATTGCATAGGTAGTTGAGGTTAAACAAGTGGTAGGAAAATTTATTTCTAAATTTACCTTCTAAGGTAACATACTTCATGACTAAAATAAAAACATATGGCCAACACTCAGGGAGGCAACTTCTTTCAATACCATCATCAAACATGAGCATACTCTCATCAGGGCTAAAGAAAGTGGAGATTTCATGCTTTCACTTGTTTTTTCTTTAAAATTTTTGATACCTTCCATATATAAACACATGACTTCAGCTATAGAATATTCAATGACTAAAAACTCCATACTCCTCATTTTTATGCATACCCCATCCCAAGCATTACCAAATTTTATAGCAAGTTGAGGGTCAATACCTTTGATCATCTTGATGTAATTGGAGAACCCAACTCTTCACAGCATCTTCTATAGAGTGGAATCCCTCTTAATATGGAGATATGTCGATGGATCGGTTTGGACTCTATCACCACCCATGCTTAACCTAGCACTCTATTCATAATTTAGAAGGAGAAGAATGAAGCGCATAGCCCAAATCGAAGGATTAAATCCAAATTGGGGTAAATCCCCTTTTTAAACAAGAATTCACCCATTCCTTTGAATCCAAGGGGTTATCATTCCATATCACGAGATGTCTTTTCATAATTAACTAATTTTCTTATATTACTCCACGAAATTAGATCTCCCTACCACTCACCTTTTCCGTTAAGTTGTTGCCATAATTAGCCAATCCATCATCGGTTTTATTCCTGAATCTATAAACATATTTGATATCCACTTTCTCAAATGATGTAAGAAAAATACTATCCTGGTGATGATGTTATTGATTTTCCAACTGGTACCCCCTTATTTCTTAAGAGAATTGATAACGTAAAAGGAACCTCCTTCAATTATCGGGCTTTGATAATCATAGTGACACATAGCTCGATACCCCATAATATGACAATGGCTTCATCATAGTTTTTGAATGATTACCCAATGGCCCTACATAAGCTTGAAGGAACATGCCAAAATGATCCAAAATTAATCCCCCTCCCCCAGTACACCCCTCCATAGTTTTGGCCGACCCATCAAAATTAAGTTTGAAACCGCCCTGGGTGGGCATCTCCAATTGACATTATTTTCCTTCGCCTCCATATCTTTTCTATTATCCCATTTAGTGGGGCTTATATTTAGATTATTTAGAATGGTAATTTCTAAATCTGGGAAGGATTTTGAATATTTACCTTTGAAGGTCTATGTATTATATTTTAGATTCTAACCGATTTTTCTCATCACCTTCTTGAAAATAGAGCACCGACTATGAAAAATCTAGTTGTTTCTTTCAACCCAAATGCCCCATAGAGTGTGTAGGAGAGAACATTTCCATATTTCTTTGATAATTTCATGGTGGAAATTGAAAACCACTACTCTAGGAGGTTAGACACATCTACTAGAAGGACCATATATATATTAAAAATTTAAAGAACTTATGAAAAAATATTTTAAGCATATGTACATTCTAAGAAAATATGATTGGTGGATTATTCTTGAAGTTTGCATAGGATACACCTATTAATGAGAATAAGGTTTTTTTCCTTAGTTTATTCACGTAAATTTTTTTCTTTTGGATCACTTCCTAATAGAAGAAATTAATTTTGGGTATAATATTTTTATTCCATATTTTCTTCCAATAACCATTAGCTTCAATTTCTCAAAATTCAACAAATATCCCAAAATTCACCCCATAATTCCAAGAATCCATATCGCTCCAAATAAATTTCTCTTGACATTGTCTATGAGGTATATGGTAGTACTTTAGTTCATTATTTAGGTATTCAAAATGGAATTAAGGGCTTATGTAATTCGAAGGAGGAATTATTTGTAGCCATCTTCTCTCATATGTCCAATAATCATACACCCGCTCTCCATATTCCTGCCTATAAAATTGGAAGAGATTCATCCAAGGTTATTCAATATTTAAGGGCTTATTTATGATCTAAGGATCCTCCCAAAATTTGATGTTTGTGCCATTCCCTAGATTCCATTTTATGCCTTTAACCAACAACTTCCTATCTTGAACAAGATTGTTCTAAAAATAGATCTTTTTAGAAGTTCATGACGAGAGAGAAGAAACCAAAATTATTGCCAACATTTTGCAAGTATTTCAACTTTAAAATATCAATCCAAGTACCTTCTTCTTTATGCATTCTCCACCCTATTTTGGCTATAATATCCTTGATTCATCATCTACAAGTTTTCCAACCCTAGACCTCCCATGTTTTTGGTTATAGTGACCTTATCCCAGGATATCAACGGAATCCTATACTTGACATCTGATCCAAACCATAAAAATATCTTTTGGATGATCTCAATGGATATTTTGATTTTGGTTGGAATAATTAAGATTGACATTGTGTAAATGGAAACTCCCTGTAATGAGCATTGAAGGAATTTGGCCTTTCCATCTTGCAACAATAAGGATCCTTTCCAAGAAGCTAATTTTTATGGAACAAAATTTGGTGTTAAACACTTTTAATATGTACCAGAGCTATGAACTGGGTTAGTTGGATAATAAATTTATCTAAGTGGGACATGGGGGTGGGCTTGGGTCCTTAATTTCCACAAAACAATACGCATTCGAGCACCCTCCTATGTCTCTCTTGGTCCATATGGAGAAGTTTGACCCCTACCTCAAGGTGTCCCCATGGCCACCTATTGAAAGCATCTAATAAAATCGATGGGAATGGAACTTGGATTGATGGTTTTGAAGAGGAAGGATGAGAAAATAAAGCATGGATATTTGATAGTGAAGCAAGCTATGAATTTAAGAAGAGGTGGAGTTGCATACTTAGAGGAATCACATGTTAAAGTAGAGCGAGTAAATGAAAGCATGAACAACAATGAAGAGAAAAGAATAAAGTGGTCTGATTTCATTAATTGAATGAATTTCCATGTTAGAAGAATGATTTGATCTATGTATATGAACTGAATTATTAAATTTCCATCATCAAGTTAAAGAAGTAACTACAGAAAGTGGATCTATGTTTTTTTAGGTTGGTGCCTCACAATTTGGGGATTGGCATCTCCAGTAGGTTGGTGCTTACAAATTACCTAATTTGATGCTCAACATTGTGTATTGGTGTCTCTAGTGATTTAGTTCTCACGAACTAGCTGATTTGGTGCTCAACATTGAGGGTTGGTGTTTCTTGTAGTATTAGTGTGTGTTCAAAAACATCTTCATCCTCATGTTTTTAATCTTATAGGATATTGTACTAATTAATTGTAAAACTAATATGTTATTATGATATTGTATAATTAATGTTAGAAGTTAATTAATCAGAATAGATATTACTTTCCACACCTTACATTACTTTTTAGTGTTGTGTATTTCCATTACATTTCATCTAATAAGGTTAAAAAGGGTGTAAACATTTGGTGAACTTGAATCTTGAATTGAACATTTTGGATCAAACCCTAACTATCATAAGGTTCATTTTTATGTGATCTTCATATTCATTCTTGGTGTTGTATTTTTCTTTCTATATATCATCATGATTAATCCTAAAATTTTATATGATATTTTACTGATACCTAAAGGTTCTCAATCTTTCACTACTATGAGATATTATTTCCTTATGTTAGTACACACTTTGTGTCACTATGGTTTCTACAATTGGTTATATTATACTACTGATATCTTTGCTAATTTGTTTTGACTATTATCACTAACCATGTACAAGGTGAAGGGTCTAATGCTAACTCTAAAAATCATTCCCATTCCCTTCTTGAGGATGAGGCACAACATATGGAACATTTCTTACAAGATAATCCTACTCATATTGATATCCTTCTTTATGCTTCCCAAGAACAACCTAAACACAATCTAATGTAAATGAATGCACTATTACTACTTATAACATTCCTATATCTATGGGGTCATCTAGATCCATAATTCATTATGTCTCTATGCCTATTCCTACATCAACCATTATTCCTACTTACAATCATAGTGATTCACATGCTTATTCTTCTAGCATGTAGGCCCTTGAAACCCTTGTTCATACTTTATAAGCCCAAATATTACAATTACAACAAGGTACATCAGCTACTTCTCATATTATGGATTCTACTCAATTGCTTCATAGCCCACTTTACCTAGAAGTGGATTTGTATCCCTTTCTTCTTATTTTTGTTTCTCCTAAGCTTCCTATTTATGATGGAAAAATTGACCACATTGAACACCTTTTATCATTCCATGTGGATTTATTTGACTATGCATCTCACAACATCTTACTTACAAATATTTTCCCTTAAAGTCTCAAGGAATTTGACTTGTAATGGCTCTATTATCCCCAACACATTAGGTGTTTTGTTTCATCACTTTTTCAAATCAATTTCTTGCACAATTCTCTATTAACATTGGTGAAAAATTTTCTTATGCTCAAATTTTTAAGTCCACCAAGGTTATAATGAGCACATTAGTTACTATGTTTTATGCTATAATACTATGTTTACTAAAATGAATAATATGTTATATGATAGCGAACTTCAAGATCTCTTCACATAAATATTTTTTCTCTATACAAAAACTTTTTTTATCTTTGATAAGTTCCCCTCATTCAATCATCTATGCCATACTCTAAAATAATGTGATCCCAAGTTACTAAATATGAATAATCTTAAGTGTGTTTCATCTCTTCTCCTACACCTAATTTCAAGTTACCAAAAAATCAAAATTTAAAGTAAAGGCTACTAATAATAATCCTAATACTAATGGAAATTTCAATTTCAAATCCCAACCTACTAAGATAAAATTTCCACATGTTCATAGGTAATTTACACATCTACCTTATGCTCCCCACATTTTTCTAAAGCAATTACTTGAGTACAATCTAATAAATCTTAATTTAAGAGTTTTCATGACAAAAATTAATGATAATATCATGGATGCATTAGTCAACTCAATAATTTATGTATTAAGATAAAATATGCTATACAATATCCTAATGATGTAAATGCAATCAAATGGGATGAGCGTATTGAATCATCTAAGCCTACCAATGATAATCCAAAGCTAAAAATATTTAATGATGGACTTCCTAATTATGACACTAATATATCCACTTTGGAAGTGCATAATGATTATCATGTGGTACCACTACCGCATTCTTAAGATCACCCATTGGATGCAATGATTGGAACTATTTTCCTTATGCCTACTTATACATAGATTATTGTTTTTAATGAATTTGGTATGGATGATACTCTTGTTTAAGACACTCTAAACATTTTTGCATCTATTAATCAAGTTCCTATACATAGTGTTTTGGTTTATCCACATAATAAGCACAATTTATCTACTATTTAGCTACTTCATTCTCTTAGTTATACTAAGGAGTAAAACACACACAATCCTAATTTCCAATCTAGACATATAACTCTACTCATAATTTTTATATCTATTACCACACATGTCCCATTTCCATTGTTTTCCACTCTTAGCTCAAGTGACATGCATTTAGGTCTACCTTGGTTATGTAATCTTATGGATGTACAATATATTATAGACCAATGTGTTAATTTTATTCACCAATATAATTTTTCACCATTCAAGGTGTTTATTTTAAGGATCCTCTTCCTATGTTGTCGTGTAATAATTATACAGTTCCTACTTCTAAGACTTAAGAAAAGAATTCTAAAACACATAATATATATAGTGTCTCTAGACCTCATAATCCTCCTAATAGGCATTTTATAACACATGTTATCTCTTTTGGATATATCCCTTCTAGGTATCTTGATAGGTCTTCTACCACACATGTTATATCTAGTGGCTCTACCCTCCCAAGATTACTCATAAGTATTCTAATTGCACATCTTAGATCTATTTTATCTTTCTCTTCTAGTTCTCCTCATAGATATACTTCAACACAAATGATATATCTTGGATATAGTACACTTTTCTCTTCTCCCAAGTTTTTATATGACACATTACTACGTTTTTACTAATTGCATATGAGCATCCTTGTTTAGTACAATTGAGGCCCATGCCTCCCATTTATTTTAAATCGACTTCACCTTCTCATGAGATATTATTGGATGGATATTATACTACCCATATCCCTTTACAAATCTATATTTAATCAAACCAAAAATTAATATATTTGTAAAATTACAAAACTAGGAGCTATACATATAGATTGAATTTATATCACTTTACATTACATATGTTGTTTGTCACTATGGTTTGATTGATAGCATGTCTTTTCTAATCTTTACACACATGTTCATGAGGTATATACATGCATTAATGGGATATACATTGGTTCCTTAAATTACTTAGCTCGAGGGAATCCCTTAAAACTATAAATGTGTTGTTGTTTTATTATAGTTCCTTCCTACTTCATCACTACACTTGATTACATAAATCATGTGCATGATATTTTTAAGCTAACATGAAGTGACATGTGTCTTTTATACAACACTGACATATCATGTTTCACTTGATTTCTTACTAGATATGGATTTTATCATTGTTTAGAATTATTGTTTGTTACACTTGGTTTCTAGATACTTATGTTACTACTTGTTTATTTCATTGTATGTAAGATGAGTTCCTTACTTGTCTTGTGACACTACCGTGGTGTCCCATAAATATGGATTTATGTATTTCTTATGTGACATTGATTATCTTGTATGTGTCCTAAGATATTTGATTATCTTGTGACACCATGGGTGTCCCATTTTTTAGCTCTGTACATTGATGTGAATCTTCTCTACATGATACTACTTTTATTTTCTCACTTGATGACTATTTTGTCTTTATACTAGTCCTCTTACATCTGAATTACTACTATTAATGTTATTCTTATTTCTATCGCTACTATTGGTTCTTTTATTTTTATGATTATTTTTCTCTTTATGTGCCATGGTTACCACCATTTACAACCCCTATTACAAGTACATGTTCTCAAATTTGCCACTACTTCAGCATTTCAGAATTTTCTATAGATTCCTAAACATATAGTGCATGGGTAAACATATACTCTTTTGATCCACATGCTCAAATTCATTAGCACATGTGCCTCAAAAGAGGAGTAATTCATTGAGATATATCTACACTTACAAGTAAAATTATAGGTTCATAAATAGGTTTTTATATCGTACAAATCCTCATAACATCTTTGAATTTCAAAGTTTGACAAAAAAACACACATGTTCAAGACCATAGAGAAAATTCAATACCATTTGGATATACCTAACCTTACCATATGTTTCTACCATAGGGGAATTTACATCGGATGTCTATTTATTTTCATAATTCTCATCATGAATGTAGGTTTTGGCATAATCTTAGACTCAATTGACACAATTTAGATTAGTTTACAATGGGCATGAATATATCACTCCTTTACTTTGGTACTCAATTTAAATCACAAAATACATATGTTTTAGGGGCAAGGTATCCTTATAAATTGATATTTAATCATAATACACAATCTTACTTAATATTATGACACATTAGAGAGAATATGGGAGAACTCATTATATATTATACCTTGTGTCTATATATCAAGAAATTTGACCTAGATTCGTCTACAAGGGTATGGTTCATGGGGTTATAGAAAGTATCAAAGAAACTAAGTTCTTCATAGGTAGTATTTCCTCTCCTCATTTCAAAGGGAAGATATCAAGGTTACTAAAAAAATTTTATACACAATATTCATCCTTCATGAGGTTTATTGGTACATCTCTTCTTCTTTCTCTACCTTCTATTTAGTGTTGGGCTCTATGCACCCAATACTATAGTTTTTCCTTCAGAAAAATTGGGGACTAATCACCCCTAATCCTTCAAAAAAGTTTAGAAAAAAAAATCCAAATCTCCAACTACAAGTAATTAATTATATTTATTTCATCTACATGACAAATAATTGCATTCTTTCCATGTTATACATCTCTTGATTTCAATTTATGCAAATTCATATTCAATATTTACAATTGAGTTTCAGTTCAATTTCTACTATGGAAATTGAATACATTATACGTTATAAGTTTCATCATGGAGTGTTCCAACACCAACATTTGGACAAAAAAACTCGAGAAAGGTCAAGTATGTCTACACACCTGTATCTTTTCCTTTAAGTGTGTAGTTTTCTTTTCATACTTAAAGGGGGAAATGTAGACCCTCGAATTTGAAAATTTACCATTTGAAATTACTAATTCGACTATTATTATTATGTAAGACAAACACCCACATCCTATCCCCACTCAATGCATCTTGTTATCTCTTTCCTAACTTTCTTATTCCCACACACTAATGTGTCAAAAATTCTTAATGTAAATAATAAGATCAATTCTTAAAATATGCTTTCCATTTTGTAACTTTTATATTTAATCTACCTTTCCACTATTCAAAACCATATAGATTTTTTAGGATGTATAATTTTTCATGCCCAACCTATAGATTCATGTACCGATTGATTTTCCATCTTTTCTTTCAATGCAATAACATTTTTTGGGTCTCTTCATCTTTATGGATAGGCCTTGTCATGATGATCTACCTTTAAAACCATATATAAGAAATTTAACATCGCCTCATTTATGCACCCATGAAAAACTCTACTAATACCCCCATTTCAAATACATACAAAAATAACTCAATGATACTTAAATATTCTCAAAGCTTATGCACATCCAATGTGACAACCACCATTATAGTTATGAAGCACTTAAATAGGCCAAGGGCCTAGCTTCCCTCCTTTGCAAGCACACCAAGTTCCCTAATTCATAGCATTAACAATATCCGACTTAAAACATGTTTGAATTGGTTTAAGTTTCCAACTAGATGTATTCATGTATATGTTACATGTTAAGTGAATAACTACATGTGGTTTGAGGCTACTTTGGAGTAGTGTTGACATAGGTGGTGTATAGATTGTACTTTAACACAAAAACTAACCTTCTTACAGGTATTCCACCCATCGTTAGGGTTTTAACATGATTCATATGATTACATATGGTTTTGGGATTTTGCAGCAAATATGGTTTGATAACAAAACACATTTCTAGACCAATAAAGGACCCAATAGGTATAGTCTCATTCCAACAAGGTCTGAGACCATACCATATGGTTAGGAATGGATTATACATCCCAAATGAGTTGTATGAGTCTTACATTAAGGTAGTTTCAAGTCATAATGTCAAAAATGAAACATCTTTAGTCTATGTACTCTCAAATTCTCTTGTATATGTATCCAAATACATTCATTATAATATTCTATATCTATGCACATCTTAATCCTTGTGTTTTCAATATTATAAGATATTGTAATCATTAATTACAAAATCCAATATGTTATTCTTATTTATATAATTAATGTTGGAAGTTAATTAATCATAATAGCTCATAGTTTCCAAACATTACATTTATCTTTAGTGGTGTGTATGTCCATAACAATTATTCTACTAAGGTTAAAAAGGGTGTAAACATATCCTATATAAAAATGGGGTGCTTTGAGAATAAAGTTAAAAATGGGATCTAAAATAAGGGTCAATAAATGAAGGATTTTATTTCATACATTCAAGGGACTTCAGAAAAAATTGATAGAATATTAAGAAGAAAAGTAATGAAAATGTGTCTTAAGCTGATTTACACCATTATTAAAAAAATAAGGAATCCTAAGGACCATATTTGTTCTAAAATAAGGAAATGTGTTTATTATATACCATTTACTTGTGGGAAAACATGTATTAGTAAAATATGCCACTCACTCTAAACTAAAGTAAAATAAATTGATAGGAATGGTAGCATATTAGAGAAAATAACTTGGACCTTGTTAAACATGAGAAAAATATGAAACAATCCATTTACATTAGAAATAAAAAAATTCTTGAACTGGAGGTTTGATACATCAATGGAAATATTTGTGTAGTTGTTGATATTGAGAAACACCCAAACAATCTTAATCACAATGAGGGATAGAAATTAAGTCCTTCTTAACTACAATTAATTAATTAATCAGTATTTTTATTTTTCATTTTGAAATTAATGACATATCTTCCTTTCTCATTTGGCCAACATCTTCCTAATATCAATTTTTTGATATATTTAGACTTTATTTGTCTTATCAATCTATTCACAAGAATATGAATTTCTCCTTGACAATGAGTCTAGCATATGACTTCAAATGTTGGAAATAAAAATATTTATGAAAAATATCAAAAACATAATACCATTTTTTTCATATGCAATACAAATATTTAAACCCTATTCTGGTAAGAATTACATAATAAAAATATTCATTTCATTACAATCTTCAAATATTACATCCATACGTACATAAATACACACACACATGCTCACTAATATCTTAAAATAGTGGTGATATACTTAATATAATCTAACTTAACAATCCTTAAAATATCTCACATTCCTATCTACCTAAGTTGTTTTAAAAACTCACACATATTTTATCCTTACATTCTCACACCTACACTATAACTAGTATTGTATTCTCTCTCACATAATCAAATAAATCACTTATTTGAGTAATAATATTATTATTTATAACATTTCACCCTTAATATGATCATGTAAAAATCAAATACCACATGATAAATGAAGCAAAAAAATTCTTGATTCACATGGGAATACATAAACTATAGACTACGAACCCATCAATCAATCAATGGGAACTCATCATCTACATCTAATGGCTAAGAATACATAAACTAAGACAAGGACTCATCAAATACTCCTTGTAAACACTTAAGTTGTACCAAATTAGTGTGAATGACCTCACTAAAAATGTGATGAAGAATCCATTATTCCATGTAGTACCATTTATTTACACCTCCTCCACTTTACATGCATAACACGAGATCACACTATAAAATAAAATGGAAAATGAAAAATCGAGAGAACGGTTTCTCATTTTCTAATTTACAACCACTACACATGATCATTCCCACTTGATTACGAATAACATAAAATCTTTCCAACGCCATTGATCACCATTATTGGCATTATACAACTATACACTATTGGTTTTCCATTATTACATTGTGGGGACTTGTTCTAGTGATAGACTTGAGGTTGTTTAAAATTTTACCTCCATTGACTTTTTCCTCCAATAATATGATTCTTACTTAGCACGATTAATTTTTTTAGCTCAAGTGCATTTCAATTAGATGATATAATTCCCCTAGAATTTGTACATACTCATTCCAAATGGATGGTGGGTTTTCATGAAAATTCATCCATATAGGGATGATCACTATTATCTTAGAAACTTTTTGCTTTAATATATTACACATAATTTATTATATATAAAGCTATCACACTTGACCCCAAAATTAAACTCTAAACAAATAATCTATTTTAACAAGATATTCATTTACTATTTTTACCATAGAAAATTTTTACCCCATCAACCCCCACACAAACATTCACACAAAAATAAATTCACACACATGCACGCGTGCGTGCCACACACACAATATGAACAAAACCTATTTATTTTAATGCATTACAACGTATCAAATCTAAATTATAATACTTGGCATTTTATATTATAAAAAACTTATAAACATTACTAAGATGAAAATTTAACCTAAACATTATTTATATATTAAAAAACTAAACAACTATGTTTGTAATTGAATTTGTTAATATATCCGACTCTTATGTTCACATATACTTGACATGGACTTATCCATTTATTCTAAAGTTACTGAAGTCATTTTATTTGTAAATATGGTATCTCCTTCAAATATATGACACTTTTTTCATGTAACAAACTATATAACCCCAAAATAAGCATTACCTTGTGACTTTTGAATTCACTACACAATGTATTTGTATTTTTACGATAATTTATTTTGTGACCTATTTTTAAGAAGAAAAAACACTACTATGCAAACCATATATATATGGAATTTAATAAAATATACTAAAATTAATACACACTTATTTTTCTTTCACAAAAAACCATGCACTAAAATATATGATAAAATTTGTAGGTTTTTTTGAATTTTTAAAAATTTAGATATAGTTTATATTTGATAGATTTCAATTTGTTGTAATATAAAAGTAATTTTTGACTACAAATCCAAATGGAGTACAATAAATGACAATGAATAAATAAATATAAAAATGCTAGTTGTTAATATTGTAACCATGATTTATAGCACCTTAGATGCCATTTTATTATATTTATAATTGGAACCACCTATATTGAAAAATACATATAAAATACAATGAACAACATGTGAGATTGTTTTGCAAGGATCAATACAGAACCTCGTGCACATCAAGGAGGTTTCACTCCAATGGTGACATGAATGCTCCAAGTAATTAGTAAGAAATCAAACACAAAGGAAAACTATGTATGAAATAATATGTCTACTCATTCTCATAGCTCAAATAGAAAGGGTACATATATAAGAGTGTTGTATAAATCCCATGCATGACACATGAAACAATAATTACATCTAATGACCTATGATCTCAACTAAGTGAGATGAATAATCATGTGAAATGGAAAATATGTTGAGTGATGATGAAGCAAGTCACACACACCAACACCCCCTTTATCGAAGTTGAGGTAGAGGTCATGGAAAGTCATAACAAAAAGATAACTCCCCTAGAAAACTAAGAAATATGTGTCAATGGGGCCCAAAAACTAAAGGCATGATAAGGTGCCCATATACAAATAACATCTCTCTGGAAAAAATAAGAGGAGAACAGGCCTAAAAGCCTAAAGAATATGGGTGGATGCAAAGGACCTCACCCGAGGTGAAGAAAATTTTCCTCGGTGAGGGCTTTGTGAAAATATCTACAACCGATCATAAGTCTAAGAATATTTTAATTTGATGATATCATTATGAATCATCTCCCAAATGAAGTGCATATGGATCTCGACGTGCTTCATCCGTTGATGTTGAACCAAATTTTGTCAAATCAAGATGGTGCTCATGTTGTCATAGTGGATGAAAGTAGGCTGCCAAAAGTGAATACTAAAATTTGTCAAGATTCTCTACAACCAAACAACTTCTGTGGAAATGTTAATTTATCTTTTATACTCATCCTCTATAGATGATATAGAAAGTGAATTTTGTGTCTTGTTAGACCAACTAACATGACCTGAACCATGATAGAAACTATATCTTGAGGTATATTTCGATGATTCGATCACCAACCCAATCAGAGTTAACAAAACAAACTAAATAAATATTTTTCCCTCCTAGATAGCGAATTCCATCTGTATAATTTTCACAAACATAGTGAAGGATCCTATTCAATGCTCTCCAATGCAACCCATGGGAATCCTGCATAAATATGGACACAATCCCAACAACATATAAAATATGTGGACAATTTTGAGTCGAGATAAATCAAGCTCCCCACCAAATTTCAACCATAGGAGTATATAAATCAGAAACCACTTAACCCTAGAAAGGAAAGGAGTAGGATAAGGCTTACAATTGGACATATGAAACTGAGCTAGCAAATCAAGGGAGTACTTAGGCTATGAAATCACAATTCCTAAGTTAGATTTTGAAATTTGAATCCCAAGAAAGTAATGAAGAAATCCTAAGTTAGACATGGAGAACTTGTTGACTAAATCAATCTTCATAGAATCATTGATCAAGGAAGAGTTTCCCGTGATCAACAAGTCATCAACATACAAAATGGGTATGAGCATGGATTCATCCTACCACAAAATGTAAACATTAGGGTCATAGTGACTCCAAATGAACCCCGATGCAAGTAGAATGGAGTCCATCTTGGAATACTAATCCTAGGGAGATTGTTTAAGGCTGTAGAGATACTTATTTAACTTGAAAACGAGGTAGGGATCATGGATATAACCCAGAGGTTGTTCCATGTAGATATATTCCTCTAGGTATCCATGAAGGAAGGCACTCTTAACATCCATCTGGTGGATTTCCCATCGATTTGCAGCAAATATAATGAGGGTCATTCGAATGGAACTCATCTTTGAAACCAGAGAAAAGGTTTCCGAGTAATCAACCACAACTACCGAGAGAAACCCTTAGCTATAAGTCATGCTTTTAAATTTTCAACTTCTCCATTAACACCATATTTTTTTAGTACACCCAATTACATAAAATAATTTTTATTCCTTTTGGAAGAGGGGGAGATCACAAGTATCATTCTTCATGAGTGAGGAATACTCATCATACATGGAAAAATCCCACTCAATAATCTCATAATCCTCTCGAAAATACTAAGGGTTAGAAGCGGAGATGAAGAAGGAGTAAGGTCTAGTGAAATCTAAGTGATTTTGTATCTTTTATGTATAATCTCCCATCCATTCTCCAACACTCTCAGAAAGTATTCGAACCCAAAGCAATGACGAGGAGGTGAGTCGGGGCTTAGACTCTATAGAATCTTCACTCAAGTGACAAGGGACAAAGTTCTCATCATCACTACTATAAGAATCAAAATAATTTAAAGCATGAGGGTAGAGGGGATCAAGAGGATCAAGCGGAGGAGGAACATGCTCAACAACATCATCATCTAAGAGTCAAATCAATTCCGAGAGAGAATAAGGACCTCGGAGGGTGGAGAATTAGAATTAAAAGATGAGTTAGAAAATTTCACACTTCTCTCGATATAAAGTTGATGAGTAGTAGGGTTCAACAATATATAACCCTTCACACCATTAGGATACCCTATAAAAATACAAGGTATGGACTGTGGTTCCAAATCCTTGCATTTATTTTTGGGAATCTGTGCCATTGCATTGGATCGAATACATGAAAGTTTTTGACATCAGGTTTGCATCCAAACCAAGATTCAAAGGGTGTCATCCCTCTTACAACCTTGTGTAGAAAAAGGTTTTGAATGTAACAAGAACAATTCACTACTTTGGCCCAACACTATGGAGGAAGGGATTTCGAGTGAACCATACAAGTGTTCATCTCTTTAAGCGTTAAATTATTTCTTTCCATAACTCCATTTTATGAAGGGTTGTAAGTAACTATACAGTAAAAAGTAATCCCTTCAAAGCTATAGAAATATTCAAATCATATTGTTTCTCAAAGAAGAGCCGTAAAGTCTTGAAATTGATCATAAAATTTAGAATTTTTCTTAAGAAAATACACCCAAGTGTAACGTGAAAATTCATCAATGAAGGTAAGTATATAAAGATATCTAGTAAATAAAAGAGATGGGAATGGGCCAGAAATGCCACTATGATAAAGATCCAAAAGATGAATACCTCTCTAGGCTTTTCCTTTGGCAAAAATTTCTTCAGGGTTCTTCCTAAGGGAAAAACCCTTACAAATACCCTTAGAAAACTTAACATGGGGTGACCCATTGACCATTTATTTATTGCTAAATTTTTCAAGGTAAAGATAGTTAAGATGGCCAAAACAATCATGCCATATCTTACTAATTCAGTCTGTATGAGTGAGCAAGGTAGTTGGTGTCGAATCAAAAGTAATATGGGAGAAGGTATACAACCATAAACAAGTGATCTACCTTTCCCTTAGCCACACCATTGTCACAATGAAGCTCATGAAAATTACACTTACATTCCCGCACTAATACGAGTGATTTAATAAATGGATAAGATATTGGTAGAGAGATTGGGAATAGTCAACACTTAGTTAAATGATCCACTATCCATTTCTACCGATCCACTACCAAAAATCAACACTATAGTGTCATCACCCAATGTGATTTGGGACATTCCACAAGGTTCGACATTGGAAAAATCAACATACAAAGAGACCATGTGGTGTGGGGAAAATGAATTAATAATTCACGTCAATGAAGGAAAAATCTAACTACAAGGGCCTTTCCTTTGTTCTTCTCGATTTAGACTCCTTTACTATGAAAGACTTGGCTTTTGGAGCATTTTTTTAATAGAATTAGGAACACATATGTTATTATTCTCAAGTAAATGAGTTAGGTGATTGATTTTTTTCTCATACATTGATGCTCTTCATGTTCAATCTTCTTAAAATAGGAACACTTACACTTTTCTTTCTTTTCCTTGGGCTCAGAAGTAGAAGCGTTCATGTTAGGTTTGGTTTGGACTTGGTTTGTTTTCGTTTCCTTCTTGGGTTAGTCATTTGTCTCTTTCTTATTTTCATTTTTATTCCCTTTACCAATACTTGCTACAGGGGCATGTGATTTGGATTTGAGTGTCCCCATTTTAAAAAAAAAATCTTGTTATCTAATGAGTTGGGATGAGAAATCACAAATGAGGGAATTTTTCAAAAACTTCCCAAAGTGGCTTCCATGGCATGGAAAGTGGAAATGAAGTCAAAGTATTCAGGACCTAACTTAGAAATAATTGAAAAGATCAACTCGAAATTTTTCTTCTCCGCTTTACATTCCTTTAGAATCAATCTAATATGGACAAACTTTGAGAATAAGGCTTGTAGGTTTTTAAAGCCACTACGATTTGATCATATACATTCATTTTATAACTCATGTGCTCTCATGTCATCTTGTTGTCGAACATAATGTATAACATTTTCCATGCTTCATCAAGTGTTATGTTGGCGAGAAAAAAGTGGACAAATTTGTGGATTTTAGGCCAACGCTTATGGTAGAATCTAAGTCGCTACATTTGAAACACTCCATTGTTTAGCATGTAAAACCAAAGTGGATTTATGGTGGTTTTTTAACCAAATATCCACAAGAACACTCCACTATCTCTATGGAAATAATAACAACTCCTTGTTATAGCAGAAATTGATTTGAGAAAGGGGAGGGAGTGAGAATGAAGGAGGGGGAAATCAATGTTGTGGGTAGAGTGTCAGATGCCCACACACATCAACTGGAAGTTTCATTACATGCATTAATTAATAGAAGAAAGAAAATTTGTAATTTTTGAGCACAAGACAAAATAAAACACACTGGTCACAAAGCACCAATCAATTTTTCCATCGAGGGGACATAAAATTCCTTCCTTTTTTATTGATCTCAAAGTTGAAACTTGTACAACGAGTGGGAATAGAAGAAATAATGCAAGAGGAGGAGAATAGAAGAAGACTAACAATCATTTTTTGTCCTCTATTCGCAAAAATGTGCTTCTAGTTTCCAAATTCGATTGCCCTCACAAAGACTTCGAAAAACCATTAAATCATTTGACCCAAAGCTGTTACAAACAAATTTGATCATTTCCCTCTTCCAGATTCCTCTCGCACGCAAAGAAAATGCTTCTGATGAGCCCAAAAAGAGCTTCTGCATGCAAAAATGCATTTTATATTTCAATTTTCTAGTTTTCATATGAACCATTTGATCCTTTTCCCTAATTGCTTTGAAATTGGGCCATCCACGTGGTAGGAGAACATTGGAGTGGAGTCGGGGAAACTTTTTTGCATTTTTTGCATGCCAGAGACATTTTCTCAATTTTCTCCCACAAAACTCCATCAAAATTTAAAATTGAAGTGTCCATCATGTGGATAATTTCACCAGCTTTCCATTGATACCAAAAATGTGAAAATCTGAGCTCTAGATCGAAAGATATGGCCTCTTGAAGATTTAGGGCAAAACTAGCAAAATTAGGCAAAATTAGGTCTGCAGGCCAAAATTTGACCTTTTTCCCTCTTTTTTCAAATTGGGAAAATTTTCCCCAAAATATCTCCATGCCCCTGCCAACCCGATGACACATGGCACTTTCTAGTTCATCCATGGGCTTCAGAATAACATTTCACCCTTTTTCCCGTCAAAGGGAAAATTTTCCCAAAGTCCTCCACCGACCCAACCTCCGCTGCTAATGTGGACACGTGGCACCTTTTGATTCGATGTAGAGATGTGGTCCAACATTTCACCTTTGCACTTTTATGGTTTTGGCAAAAACCAAAAATCTTCGACAGCCCCGATCCCCACCGATGAATGGACACGTGGCACCTTGTGATTAAACGGGACTTAATCAATTTTTCTCCATTCTCCTTTGCGGGCTTGCGGGAGAAATTTTTACCTTTGAGTTTTTTAGCCAAAAGGATAAGTGTCAAATTTCTCTCTGCACCTCTACCAACCCACCAATTTCCTTGGCAAAATTTCCTCCTTACCTCCACGGGCCCGCCCAAGGAAAATTTCCCCTCCAAACTCCGCCGAGCCATAACTTGCAAAATACAAGGAGTTAGGAGGACTTCCTTACCTTTCTGGAAAGGGGAAAGAATTCTCTATCTGATGAAGCAATACCAGAAAAATTTGAGTGCTTGAAATGTGTAAAAATTTTACTGAGGCACAAAAGGAAGCTAGTTAACCCAAAATAAGAGGGAGCTTATTTTGGTTAACAAGTATGATCAAAACATGGAAACTTTGAGATAGGAGAAAGTTGTCTTGCTTGAAAACTTGCAATTTTCCCCTTTACACATTTGTAAGACAATAGCTGGCTCTAGCTTGGGGACATGGCATTGGATTGAGCAAGGTGAAGACATGACATGAGGATCTAGAATCACAGGTTTCAAAACATATAACATTGACCAGTGCCTTATCCATTGGGCCTTGCAGAGTCATGTACAATACTGAAGGAAGGAAGAAGGAAGGAGGGGAAAACACAACAAACCAAAACCACACCAAAATAGAAAACAAACCAAAACACACACAATAGAAAAGGGGAAACAAAAAAACTATGGTACAGGTGAGGGACAACTCACTTTCACTGATGGTACAACTTCAAATATTGCCCACTTCTAGGAAATCCCAATGGAGTTCCATCCAAGTATGATAAGAGAAAGGCATTCTCACCACAAGCTTCCTAAATTTGAAATGGACCCAACCACAAAGAATCTAACTTACCATGACTACCCTTTGGCTCTCTCCTCTTGTCCCAAAGTAGGACCAAATCTCCATCTCTGAACTCCCTTGCTTTGGCTCTTCTATCAAAGAGCTTCTTCACTTTCAGCTGATGTTCTTTGATTCTATCCACTACCTGGGATCTGCTCTCTTCTAGCTTCTCAAGGAAAAGGATCCTCTTGTCAATTGAATCTCTTGTATTGGCTATCTTCCACTATTTGAAGCAGCTTGAGAGCTGGCATTTCAATTGTAATAGGAATATCTGCTTCAACTCCATATAGTAGCTGAAAAGGTGACATGCCTATTGCCTTCTTAGGAGTGATCCTATCAGCCCACAATGCATCATATAATTTTTTGTGCCAATTCTTTTGATTCTCATCAACAAGCTTATGGATAATGGTCACAATATTTTTGTTGCTTGACTCAGCTTGACCATTCCCTTGAGGATAGTAGTCAGAAGAATGAGCAAGAGAAATCCCAAAGCCATAATAGAATTTTATCAATTCCTTCGAAGAGAAATAAGTAGCGTTGTCTACTACAATCTTCTGAGGAACTCCAAAATGAACAATGATATTCTCTTTTATGAAATTGTAGACAACTTCAGAGCTAGCCTGTTTGGTTGGAATGGCCTCCACCCACTTAGTGAAGTAATCTATGGTGGTGAGCACGTAGGAATGCCCTACACTTGAATGAGGGTTTAGAACACCGATAAAGTCCAGCCCCCATTGTTGAAATGGTTCTTCAATCACCATGGGTCTGAGTGGCAAGGAAGCTAGCTGAGGCTTTCCAACAAATCAGCTGGCATGCTTTGCATTTGAAACCAGTTTATGCATCAACAAAGAGAGAAGGCCAATAGTACCTACCTCTGAGAATTTTGTGGGCAAGTCACCATGGCTGAAAAGTGTCCACCACAAGCTTGATCATGATAGGCTTTGAGGATTTTTTCTTATTGTTCCTTGTCAACACACTTGAGAAAACAACCATCTATCCCTTTCTTGTAGAGTGCATGATTCCAAATCACATATTTGGCTGCTTTCAACCTGAGAGTTCTTCACTGCTTGTAATCTAAATGAGGAGGGCAATCCCCATAGGTAAGAAAGAAAGCAATGTCTGCATACCATTCCTCTATAGTGTTCACAAAGAGAACTTGTGGGCAATCTTCTGAGTAGGTTGGGAAAGTGTCATCTCTTTCTCCAAGATGAACTTTGAGAGATTCATCTTCAACAATCAACTTGCACAAACCATTTCCTCTAACTAGATTAGAGGGCTTAATCTCTAGGTCATACTCTTGGATCCTTGCAATCCAATTTCCTCTTTTGGCTCGGGATCTTGTTGTGTCAAAATGGACTTGATTGCACTTCCAGGACCATCACCATGGTGTGAGAGTTGAGTATGTAAAATCTGAAATTCTTCACGGCCTTGACCACTATGTATGCATGCTTCTCCAATTGACTATAATTTAGTTCATGCTTCTTCAAAGGGCAGCTCATGAAAGCAATAGGTGCTTCCAATCCTTCATCATTCTTCTAAACAAGGACAAGAAAGAGTGTGCTCGAGGCATAATAGTACATGATGAATTCCTTGCTGAAATATGGAGATACCAAGCGTTGGAGCTTTGGCAATGGCCTTCTTGATTTCTTCAAATGCTGATTTTCCTTCACTACTCCATTTGAAACTTGTTTGAGGCTTCATCATAGAGGTGATATGCTTTGTTAGTTCAGCAAATTGGGGACAAAGTGGTGAAGAAAATTTACCTTCCCAAAGAATGAGTGCACTCCTTTCTTGCTAGTGGGAAGAGATAGTGCTTGAATAACACTTACCCTCTCAGGGTCAATATGTGCTCCATGCTTATTCACGATGTGTCCCAACAACTTGCCTTTTGTGACTCCAAAGATACACTTCTTGGGATTTAGAGAAATGCCATGTTTTCTACATCTTGCAAGAATCTACTCCAAGTGGAAGATATGCTCACTTCTCTTCTTTGAAAACATGGTTAAGTCATCAAGGTATATGACAATGCAATGCTTGAGATCTTTGAAAGCCAGGTCCATGGCTCTTTGGAAGGTGGCTCCCACATTGATCAGGCCAAAAGGCATCCTGTTGTAAGAAAAAGTGCCCCAAGGAGTTGTGAAATCCATCTTGCTACAATCTTCTTCACCACTTTAATTTGATTATACCCTAAGAAGCCATCAAGAAAAGAGAGCATCTCAGATCCAATAACTTCTTGTAGGATATGATCCATGATGGAAGAGGGTAATTATCCTTGAGAGATGCCTGATTCAAGATTTTCTGAAATCTACACATATTCTGATCTCCCCATTTTTATTTTTGACTGGTATAATGTTGGCCACCCATGTTGAGTGGTGAATGGGGAAAATGATTCTGGCATTCAGCATCTTGTTCACTTCTTCCTTGATAACATCAGCAATCTTTGGATTATAGGGTCTTTGCTTCTTCCTAAAGGGCTTAGCATCCTACTTCAGAGGAATGGAATGATGCATTTCCTTCAGTTGAAAATATTTGAGCTCATCATAAGAGTAGGCCAGCACATCATAGTACTTTTAAGAAAAGAAATGAACTTCCTTTTCTCTTCAGGTGAGCAGCATTTTCCAATGTTGACCATCCTTGGATCTTTAGAAGTCCCAATGTTTTCCTTGTCAAAATCAGATGGACAATGAGAAGATAGCTTTTCTTTTTCATGAATAAATTTGTCATGCTTGTCAAATAGGTCCTCCAGAGAGACTAGACCTTTGGGGATCTTGTTACCTTTCAATCTGATCATGCCTTCATCATCCACTCTTTCAATTTCATCTGATGCATCTTCAGCCACAACTTCTCTATGTGGATTAACACTTCCCTCAAAGAAGAGATTATTGAAGTTGTCTCTTTGCTCCAAGAAGGCTAAAATCTGATTGTCATCATTGAAAACTTGCCAGTGATCTATGTTATCAGGTACACTTGGTCTGAAAACCATCTCAATGGTTATTTTTTCCTTTCCAAAAGAAGGATGAGGAGTCAATAGGGATGTTGATACTACAAGAGAATCAGCTCTTTCATTTTGTGTCTTGGGATGGCTTCAATAGAGAATGCATCAAAGAATTCAATGCAATCCCACACTCTATTCCTGTAATGCCTGAGCCTTGGGTTCTTCACCTAGTATTGCTGGTAGATTTGCTTCACTATCACTTCTGCATCACCAAGGCATCTCAACTTTTTGATTCCCATGTCTTCCGCTACACTTATGCCCAAGAGGAGAGCTTCATATTCTGTTGTATTGTTGGTGTTGTCAAACTGCAGTTTGTATGCAAAAGGATGCATCACATTGGAAGGAGAGTACAACACAACACCAGCCCCTGAGCCTGCTTTGGAATGGCTTCCATCAAACTCCATAGTCTAGACCTGATCTTTCTCTGATTCCGAGGAAAGTGGCAAGTCTTCTTCTCGTTGTGAAGTAAGGAAATAGTTTCCTAATCCACAATCTTGAAAGAGGATATTAGCTCTTGGGTCACTGGAACTTCTTACTGTAAACTTCATTTTTCTTACCGAAGCAACTTCTTCATCTCACCCTTTACTAGAATAGTTGCATAGAGGTCCAATCCATCTTTATCTCTCCACCAAGGTCTCTACAAAAACTTCTACTCAAGAGCATGCCAAAAGATGTTGGAATGTCTACCACTAAGATGGTTAGAAGTACTTTCTTATCAGGGTATTCAGCCAAAGCCACTTGTGCATCTTTTATCCTTCCTACTAGTGGTACTTGCTTAGATTCCATTGAGTAACAAGCTCGTTAACTCTAGTTAGTGTCAGGCTGAGAGCATTGGCAACTTTGAGTGGCATTACATTATCAGAAGCTCTAGAGTCAATGATGTAATTGTTGAGCTCAAAACCATTCATGAGAAGAGACAAGTAGAAGGGTTCCACCTTATCTATTTTGGAAGCACTTAGGGCCAACATGTTTTGAGTAGGTGGTGTAGATGGTGTCGGGAGTAGACCTTTAGAATTTGAACTTGAGGGTATAGAACTGCTGCTCGAACAACATTGATTAGTCTATCAAACTGAGCAGGGTGTGTTTGCAAGTATTCAATCTCTGAGAGCTGCACTTTGGTCTTACTTGCATGTTCCACAAAATCAAATGGGACAATGTTGGATGAGGGGGAAGTTCCTGGAGTGAGGGAAGGTTTACATGGTAAGGGTCTTTGAGGAACTTTGGCTGACTTGGAAATTGGATTGTCTTCTGAGGGTGAGGCCATCAGCTTAGAAGGAGGTGAAGGTGAAGCTATGGTCTGAATTTTAGCTAACTTAGAATAGAATTCATTAGAGGGAGGAGTGTTTTTAATAACTTGTGAGCTAGAAGAAGGAAAAGGTGACTTACTAGATATAACAACCTGATCTCTAGCAGCCATTTGGCCTAGTTTCATTTTGGCTAAATCCATTGAGGGTGGTAATGGTGAGCCTCTGCTGATGATCTTCTTTTGTGTGGCTGCTGGAGTGGGATCTTCTTTAGTTTTATTTTCCTTTTGAGCCACGGAGGGTAGAGCATCTTTCTTGGATTGAGCTCGAGTGAAGATAACACATGAGAAGCTTGGGGCTTCCTCTTCTTCTTCCCCATCATCAAAAAACTTGAACAAGCCATTGTGCATATCAACTTCTTCAATTTCGAGGTAGCCTTCATAATCCTCTACTATTTCTCCTTCAAGTTCATCAATTTCAGCATCCTCTCTTGATTCTCTGGTGTCATCAGATAGCATTGATAGGAGGTGCTTCAAGGGAAAGTTGGTGAGGAGGTGGTGCAATTCTTTGTCTATCAGGGAAGTTTGGCCTCCTTGGAGCATTTCTCATTGTCATTTGGGACAGTTGTTTCTTCAAGGCAACCAAATCATTTGCCATTTTCTAGAACATAGGATTTATAGTTACTGAAGCCAAACTCTGACCCTTCTACTTCCCATTTGGGCCTTTCACCTTTCCAGAGAGGATTAAGTCATCATCAGTTTCAATGGAAAAGTCTTGAGCTTCCCTCAGTGTGTTTGGTTGGGCTCTTCTGAGGAAGAAACCAACTTCTGATGGCAAGGCACTGATGAAGAATCTTCTCAGGTTGTTCTCAAGAGGTAGCACATCTTCAGGGATTCTTCTTGTCAATCTATCAAACCTTGCTACAAAGTCCCTCATGGATTCAAGAGCTTTCTTTCTTTATTTGGACTAATTGCACCAACAGCTCTTGACCATCTTCAGTGCTCTTGAATCTATTTTCAAATGCTCTTCTAATATCTTCCCAACTAGTAATAGATCTTGCAGGAAGCATGTAAAACCATTCAAGCAGCCTTTTCCTGAAGTGATTCCACAAATAGTCTGACTGACACATCTTCATTCTCAACTCCTAATACACCACAAGCAAGTGATGAATGCTGCTACATGTTCTTCAGGGAGTTGAGAACCATCTCCCCTGAATTTGGGAAAATTCTTTCTAGAGCCTCTTGGCAGATCATGAAGAGGTTGTTGGAGGGAAAGTGGGCCTGTGTTTCTCCCATGGCACAATAGGCCTATGTGCTTCACGTTCATGGTCACCCATTTTGTTTCTATTTCTGGTTTCTTGGTCAGCTAAGGCTGCCTCTCTCTCTCTCGCTCGTAGCTTGGAGTCTTGCAATTTCTTCAAGTTGAGCTCTAATCTCTTCCTCTCTGTCAAACTGAGCTATAACCTCTGCTTCTTCTCTCTCCAACTCCTCAAAAGTAGGGTCAATCACTCCTCCTTGCCTCAGCTGGTGAGTATACCTTCTATCAGCCAACTTGAAAGTTTATTGTCTTCTCTGGAGGTGCTGGAATTTGTCTTTTTCTTCTTTTTCACAGCCCAAAATTTTGTAGCAATGGTGAGATGATTTACACTCTGCCAAATATGCCAAGTAACCTCTTTCAGGTCTGAAATTATTTCCTTTGGATATGATAGAGCAAAGAAGGTTTTCTAGAAGGATTTGCAAGAATTTTGAGTTACATCCATGCAGTTCATATGGCTGCTCAATCTGCAGAACTCTTCTATTTGAATCTTTTTGTATTTTTGGATCACAAGGAATTTCAGACTTCAAAGGAAAACTTAATGATATTTTAAAAACCTTGTGGTCATTTTTGGGTGCAGATGTTGCAACTCTACCCCACGGTGTGCCAAAAACTATTGGCAAGAAAATTTGTCTTGTGGACAAATTTGTGGATTTTAGGCCAACGCTATGGGAATCTAAGTCCCTCTACATTTGAATGGTGCAGCTCCCATTGTTTAGCATGTAAAACCAAAGTGGATTTATGGTGGTTTTTAACCAGAGATCCACAAGAACACTCCACTATCCCTATGGCAATAATAACAACTCCTTGCTATAGTAGAAATTGATCTGAGAAAGGGGAGGGAGTGAGAATGAAGGAGGGGGAAATCAATGTTGTGGGTAGAGTGTCAGATGCCCACACACATCAACTGGAAGTTTCATTACATGCATTAATTAATAGAAGAAAGACAAATTTACAATTTCTGAGCACAAGACAAAATAAAACACGCTGGTCACAAAGCACCAATCAATTTTTCCATCGAGGGGACATAAAATTCCTTCCTTTTTTATTGATCTCAGAGTTGAAACTTGTACAATGAGTGGGAATAGAAGAAAAAATGTAGAGGAGGAGAATAGAAGAAGACTAACAATCATTTTTGTCCTCTATTCACAAAAACATGCTTCTAGTTTCCAAATTTGATTTCCCCCTTACAAATACTTCAAAAAACCATTAAATCATTCAACCCAAAGCTGTTACAAACAAATTTGATCATTTCCCCTCTTCCAAATTCCTCTGCCGCAAAGAAAATGCTTCTGACGAGCCCAAAAAGAGCTTTTGCATGTAAAAATGCATTTTATATTTCAATTTTCTAGTTCACATATGAACCGTTTGATCCTTTGCCCTAATTGCTTTGAAATCGGGCCATCCACGTGGCAAGAGAACATTGGAGCGGAGTCGGGGAAATTTTTTTGCATTTTTGCATGCCAGAGACATTTTCTCAATTTTCTCCCACAAAAATCCATCAAAATTTAAAATTGAAGTGTCCATCATGTGGATAATTTCACCATCTTTCCATTGATACCAAAAACATGAAAATCCTGAGCTCTAGATCGAAAGATATGGCCTCTTGAAGATTTAGGAAAAGCAAAATTAGGGCAAAATTCGGGTCTGCGGGCCAAAATTTGACCTTTTTCCCTCTTTTTTCAAATTGGGAAATTTTTCCCCAAAATCTCCGCGCCCCGCCAACCAATGACACGTGGCACTTTTTGGTTCATCCATGGGCTTCAGAATAACATTTCACCCTTTTTTCCCGCAAGGGAAAATTTTCCCAAAGTCCTCCGCCACCCGACCTCCGCTGCTGATGTGGACACGTGGCACCTTCTGATTTGATGTGGAGATGCAGTCCAACATTTCACCTTTGCACTTTTATGGTTTTGGCAAAAACCAAAAATCCTTCCAACGCCCGATCCCCACCGATGAATGGACATGTGGCACCTTGTGATTAAACATGAGGACTTAATCAATTTTTCTCCATTCTCCTTTGTGGGCTTCATGAGTGAACTTTTACCTTTGATTTTTTTAGCCAAAAGGCTAAGTGTCAAATTTCTCTCCATGCCTCCACCAACCCGCCAATTTCCTTGGCAAAATTTCCTCCTTACCTCTCATGGGCCCGCCCAGGGAAAATTTCCCCTCCAAACTCGCCGAGCCATAACTTGCAAAATACAAGGAGTTAGGAGGACTTCCTTACCTTTCTAGAAAGGGAAAGAATTCTCTATCGATGAAGCAATACCTAGAAAAAAAATTTGAGTGCCCGAAATGTGTAAAAGTTTGACCGAGGCACAAAGGAAGCTAGTTAACCCAAAATAAGAGGGATCTTATTTTGGTTAACAAGTATGATCAAACATGGAAACGAAAAACATAGTCTTGTGTGAGAAATATTATCTCACGTCGCAGCAAAAACCCCCTTTCCAAAAGAGTGTGGAGGACGTGCTCACTAGGATGCAAGCAATAAAAAGGGTGATACAATACAACAAAGCACTCAAAATGAGTCCATGGGACATCCAAAATGTAGGAAAAGCTGCCGAAAGGTGGAAATATGTTAGGAAGAGCACTACATAATCCAGAAAATAATTAGTAGAAAAAAATCTAATAATATTATATTACGCACTATTAATTTCCTAATTAATCTATATTTAGAGATTAAAAAGGTTTTAAAATGATTTCAATGTTAATTCAATGATTAAATTACCACTAATTTATTTAATTAAAGCTCCTCAAAATTAATTAAGGCTCCTAATATAATTAGATCCCCTAATTAAATCAAAAATCCTCTTGAATTAAATTAAATCCCTTAATAATCTACCTCCTGAAAAATATTAATCGCCACCTTTAAATTAATTTACCACCTTTAAATAATAGCACCTTATTTCCTTTTAATTAAACACCCCACTTAAAATTAATTAATATTAAGGTAAAGTACTTAGGTTTTTAAAAATAGAAGGGAGGGAAAAGGTGGGAAGGTGGGTTGATATTCAAATCGTGTGAGTGAGATGACACGGGCAAGAGGATGAGCTAGACAAGGGCTCCACGTGGAGTTAACTTGATGATGAGATCGAAAACCAAAGCGGGCATTGGCCTCGGGAATGAATTAGTGGGTGACCCAACATGGGAGACCCGAGAAGAGGAGGTTATGAGCTTGGCGGATGAGCCAAATCAGCGATTAGGAGCAATATTTGCAATTCGGGAGGGAAAAGGTAACAGGAAGATTCGATGAACTACGAGACATAGGGATGTAGAGTGGGTTATGTGAATTGATTATTATAGGGTAACGGATCCCAAAGTTTGTAGGTCGTGCTAAGATGTGGATGAGACATGGAAGAACCTAGAGCTAAGCTGAAAACAATAGGAAGAAGAAGGAATCGTCCAAATATGCCAAGTAGGGAACAAATCCCGAGTCAAACAAACCAAGCAAGATGCCAACAGTAATGAAAAATGCCAAGGGGTGAGCTTAGAAGGAGTAGGGATCAACACATGATATGGGTATGTTAAGCTAGGATTTAAGAGATTTAATGTAAACAACACGTAACCCAACACACAGACAAACTACCATGACCCAAATCAATGTAGAGAAGAGAAAATCCAACTCCCCGTAGCCAAATCAAGGACTAACCCGACTCATGTAAGACAAGAACAACTCTCTAAGGAAACAATGAATAAACCCAACTTTCCACAAAGAACACAAAGTGCCGATTTGAGCTAGGAATAGAGCTCGCCAAGATAGACAAAACTTGACCGAGTCACCATGAACGAATAAGGTGCGAGCCATGGAAGCATAAAAATAGAAATTTTTAAAATAAAATTTGTATTTTTAATGAAATACGTAACGTACATCCAAAATAGATCTTTCCTCCAAATTTATTTGCGAGATAGCTAGATTTGGTAGAGAAATTCCTTGAAACTACACATGCATAACCATAAAAACATCACAAACTCCAAACACAATACTATTAAAACTAGTTAGCAAGATTCCAAAAAATCATCGAAAATATTACACGAGAAGCATGAATAACAAAACAGGATGTAATTAGCAACTAGAATAAACGAGTGAATGTTTACCGGTCAAATTCTTTGATACCATGTGAGATTATTTTGCAAGGATCAATATGGAACCTCATGCACATTGAAGAGGTTTCACTCCAATGGTGATGTGAAAAATCCAAGTAATTAGAAAGAAATCAAACACAAAGGAAAATCATGCATGAAAAAATAGGTCTACTCATTTTCATAGCTCAAATAGAAAGGGCACACACACACACACACACACACACACACACACACACACACACACACACACACACGAGTGTTTTGTAACTTCTATGCATGACACATGAAACCCTAATTACACCTAATGACCTATGATCTCACCTAAGTGAAATGACTAACCATGTAAGGTGGACAAGACGCGAGTGATGATAAGGAAAGTCACACACACAAACACAACATATCTACAAATTATATTTATTGTTGTGTCTTGCAAGTATTTGTCCAATGCATATACACATTTTATTTATTCTATTTTAAACATGTATGATTTCAACAAAACTATCAATAAAAATAAAATTTAGTCTAACTACCTAAAATTTATAGAAAAGATCAAAAATCATTACTAAGGGTGATAAGCAAAGGAACTCCCTCACCAATAATAAAAAATTAGTTTCCATGACTTGGTTCTCTTTGACTTTCTCTATTACCAAATGAAATAATTGTTACATACCTACAAAACAAAAATCTTCGTTACATTATATTATTCAAAAATTACATATGCATAATCTCATTAATATCCTAAATTAGTGTTGATAGCCTTATCAAACTCTAACTTAACAATATCAAAAATATCTCACATTTCTATCGATGGGATTTGTTAAGAAGTTTAGCATTTATTTTATTCCTACACTCTCACACCTAAACTATAACTAATACATTATTCTCTCTCACATAACCGAATAGCTCATCCATGAGATTTTTCTTTTATCTATAAACAAGGGTTAGTGGGTTCCTTTCTCGTTCACCTAGGACACAAAGGGGTCTCAATCCCCAGAGAAATATAACCAACATAAACAACCATAATTGGCCTCAAACACCCAATGAAAGTCGAACATGGGTGAATATGGACACAACCAACCCACTTACATCTCATCAGCACACCCATGTGATTATTATTATTATTATTATTATTATTATCATCATCATCATCATTTCCAATAGATATAACAAAAAAATCACCTTACCCATTTGAAGGGCCTCATCTCGCATAGATTTGGGATATCTAGGATATCAAAACAATATCAAAACAAAGTACCAAAGAGAATGAATATCATTGAAAAATCATTTCTTGAGGAATATTATCAAGCTACTAAGTGTAAATGCATATTTTTTATGTTATCCTAGACCACTATCACATGATACAACATATACCAAAGATAAAATCCAAGTGTTAAAGGCCTTAATAGGATCTCATCAACACATTGTTTATTTCACATTGTCTTATATTCACTTGGAAGGAAGAACTATGTGAGGATTAATCCCTCTTTGAAGTATTAGTACATAATTCAAAAATCATAAGAACACATAAGTGGGGTGAGGTCATTCCATCCTAATTAAACTAACCCATTTTTCATGTCTTAAAGAGAGCCATGATTTTTAAGAAGAAGAATCCCTAATATATTATTTAGATATTATTATGAAAAATTAAGTACATAATTATGAACAAATAATACAAAATATCACAATGCCATAACCATAATCAAGTGAAAAGTTGCACAATTAAAAATTAAATAGACAAGAAAAATGAACCCGACATTTCTTCTCTAGATAGAAAATTTCATCCTTCATACACATCTAGGTCATTCATTTTTTACATAAAACTAATTCCCTTCCCTGTAAATCCCAAATCCATCATCATAATTTCCATATTAGTTACTAAAAATAATAAACCGATACAATATCTTCTAATCATAACTAATACTTTACTTTATCAAAATTTTAGAGTTTGTCCGATATGATATATGATCATTGTGTGTTTCTATAATATGCATATTTATCGTATTTCTATATTTCTAATTCTAGATTCATATGAACACAATTATATATATTAATTAGATCAAAGCCCTATTTTTGATATTACAAAATCATATGATGACATAGAATAGAAATATCATAAGCATACAATGGAATATAGAAGACATTATAAAGTATATAGTGCGGAGATAAAATAGATGTAGAGTATACAATTGTATAGAGCATAAAAACATAAAACATATAATGACATAGAGAAAATAGAGGATAGATAATATAATGATATAAAGTAAATATATCATAGAGCATAACATGGTATGGAAAAGACATATATTTGAACCTATTTAATGGAATAAAGAAAACAAAGTGTAGAGTATACATGTGCATAAAGATAATAAATCATAGATCACATAATGACATAAAATTATTACATCATAAATAATACAATATCATAAAAGTAAATAGAGCACAAATCATACATTGACATAGAAAAATAAATGTATACAAGAAATTATGGATCAATTAATACGTAGAAAAGATATGAGTTATGTATGAAGTAATGTGAAATATGTAAAAAATAATAGGGTTAATAGTAACCAAACAAGCATATTAAGTAAGTAGTAAAGTAGATGATCAAAAACAAGTAGGCATAAAGTATGTTAAATCAATACATAAAGATAATCAATGTGATCATAGATGAAGTAAAATATTTTATGGTGTTGCAAGATAGGTAAGAGAATCATTTTATCACCGATGGAATAGTGTGTATAAGCTCAATAAGTGAGGTTCCCAATATATTTTTCTCCATTATAGTAGGTATCCTCTATGGAATCAAGTTGTAAGAAGTTAGGAAGAGTGAAATATGAGATCTAATTAAGGTCAATATATAACATTCCACCAATGTAGCTATGAACCCAATGTGGTGGATTTCCCCAAAGTATATAGCTTAAGAATCCAAAGTATGTGCATAATGTCCATAGAACAAGGACATATGTAACTATACTATTTATACCATGAGGATAAACTACACAAGGATGAAACATATATAGAGTGCTAAAAATAATAATCATAGTTCCTAAGTCTATGTATTGAATGATAAAGTCACATATAGGTCCTTATTTGTATTTTTTAATATTATATTTTTAAATATTTTTCCATAAGAGAATGATAAAATGGAATTTCCAACTTATATTTTTACTAAGGGATTTAAATAATATGTTGTAACAATAAAATAGGTGAGGTGGGGTCATGGGTAAGACTTATACTAAAGGATTTTAACAATAGAAGAGATGAGTGAGCTCCTAGGTGCTAGTTTTTCCTTCAATAGTTATATCACACCCCTAAAATATTATACATCATTAGTTATACCCTATTCACTGAAAAGGGAAGTATAATTTAAATGATTAATAATTTTTCTAGGAGCATATTCCATTGATGGAAGAATAGTAGAAGGATAACTACATGATAAGCTATGTACAAGTGATTTGGTCTAGCATAAAATGATAGTGCATATACCACTTAGGAGGAGGTTTATACAAAAACCTCATGTGTGATAAAAGTAGCAAGTGAATTAGTGCTAAAAATATATAAGTAATCTCAATAGTATAGTAACTAAAATCATCAATACTTAGAATAGTGATGTCAAGAAGTGACATGCTACGAATAACATGAGAAAATGTTTCTTTTCATGGTAAGAAAGGATAATAACTTCACATATCGTATGGGTCACATTCACATGGTCACTGCATGTCTATTACATATCCCACATATCTAGGAACCAAATTTTTCTTACAAGAAGGGAATGTTGGTAGAATTTGAGTAGGTGTGAGTGATATTCAAGTGTACATAGTCATCACATCCATCAACATGGAATCTAATAGAATGTGTGAGGTGCTCATAAGAATCGTGAAGTATATGCAATGAGTTAACACTAGTAAGAAACATGTGTGGTCATAGAGGATAATTATATGATATAGTAGTAACCCCTTGTACTTTATGGATATTAATGTATTTTAAGAAATAATAAAGAGAATGGTGAATATTGTGTTTCTCATGCTAACATGCATGTCTAATGACGTTATTTATAACAAAAGTTAATCATTGTGAGACTAGTATACTCTTTTGAACTTATATATGCAAATAGATAGCAGACTATGAGTCAACATGCATAGAGATGCAAGATGAAATGACGTGTCTATGTTGATTATAGTATTAATAAATGGGATAATTTATATATCACTTTGTATAATAGGTAGGGATCCGAGAACTAATAGCATATAGTTGAATATGCATTTATGGGACAATATCAAGTGGTGTGGGATCACATTTGGAAATATGTTAAACCTTATTAGATATATGTATATTAAATGTAGGATCCTTGTAATGTGGGATAGGTGTGGAGGGTCTTATAGAGATCATTTCTTGGATGGTTTGATGTAGTTAGGAATAATTTTCGGTAGAGAAAGTGAAATCACACTTGTGGTATGTTATAAATGACATGTATCAAGTGTACTCATAGGTTATTTACTATATATGTAATCATTAAGTGATGAAATGGTTTTAATAGGATCATGCGGGGTTTTACATGTGTATATTGAGTGCTTGGTCTATCAAAAAATTAAATAATGTTATTATTAATGAGATCATCAATCATACAACATCTTGAGAAGAACCTATGAGTTGATTTTTCTATACATTTGGTAATAGTGACAATACAATAGAGAATTAAACTTATGTAAATTTATTAATTCCATTTCAATAGTTTTGGGGAAGGTTGAATTATAATATTGTGCTCGAGGAATCCTCCTAAATATTTATGGCATTTATTTACTCCATGATGTAAATGGCATAATAAGAAGTTCATAAATAATAAATCTCAATAGATTTAACTTTAATCTTGAAAGGTGGAATATTTCTCATCGTGTCTAAGAAATCTAGGATTTAAAAAAATAAAGACTCTCTCTCTCTCTCTCTCTCTCTCTCTCTCTCTCTCTCTCTCTCTCTCTCTCTCTCTCTCTCTCTCTCTCTCTCTCTCTCTCTCTCTCTCTCTCTCTCTCTCTCTCTCTCTCTCTCTCTCTCTCTCTCTCTCTCTCTCTCTCTCTCTCTCTCTCTCTCTCTCTCTCTCTCTCTCTCTCTCTCTCTCTCTCTCTCTCTCTCTCTCTCTCTCTCTCTCTCTCTCTCTCTCTCTCTCTCTCTCTCTCTCTCTCTCTCTCTCTCTCTCTCTCTCTCTCTCTCTCTCTCTCTCTCTCTCTCTCTCTCTCTCTCTCTCTCTCTCTCTCTCTCTCTCTCTCTCTCTCTCTCTCTCTCTCTCTCTCTCTCTCTCTCTCTCTCTCTCTCTCTCTCTCTCTCTCTCTCTCTCTCTCTCTCTCTCTCTCTCTCTCTCTCTCTCTCTCTCTCTCTCTCTCTCTCTCTCTCTCTCTCTCTCTCTCTCTCTCTCTCTCTCTCTCTCTCTCTCTCTCTCTCTCTCTCTCTCTCTCTCTCTCTCTCTCTCTCTCTCTCTCTCTCTCTCTCTCTCTCTCTCTCTCTCTCTCTCTCTCTCTCTCTCTCTCTCTCTCTCTCTCTCTCTCTCTCTCTCTCTCTCTCTCTCTCTCTCTCTCTCTCTCTCTCTCTCTCTCTCTCTCACACACACACACACACACACACACACACACACATTAGAAATCTTAAACATTAGAGGCGAGGAACAAATATGTGGGTTGTTATGAAGAAAAAAAAGTATGTTCACCAAAATGTAATATGAAAACTAGGTTAATCTAATTAAGATATTATTAATGTGTGTAATAAGATGATAAAAATAGTAAATGTAGAAATATAGTAAATAAAATAATCCAATTGTGAAAGGGTGATTTTTATGCTTAAACACAACTTATAGAAATTTGAAATGAAGATTGTGGTTAGGGTTTTGAATATATTCACCGAGGAAAATATTTTTGTGTGACAATGATCTAAAGTTGGGAAAGGATGTATAGAGTGTTACAAGGATGTATGATCCAAAATTGGATACGATGTTGGAATAATATTATTAAGTGGATTTTAACCCCTTACTATGTTCCTAAATAAGATTATATTTAATAATAATATTAAATATAACTATAAAATTTAGCTTATAGTTAATAAGTAAAAAATATGAATGTATTTTATTTATTAAATATAAAATAACATTTATATTAATACATTTAAAATCGATTAAAGGTAAAATGGTTTTATTCGAGAAGTCACACCCGATCACCCTAATTTAAATAGAGCACAAAGAGCCCGGGAAAAAAATATACAAGTAAGAGAGAGGAGGTGAGGTGAAAAGGGGTTACTTAGACATATTTACCACATGTAAATGGTTTAAGGTTATTTTACCTCATAGATGTTTTCCCACATTAATTTAATCGTGGAATATTTAAATTAAATTTACTACGCCTAAGGAATTTTCAAAGTGAGAAAGTTCCCAGTTCGACACAACGATAGATAATCGGTTAACATACATAAGTACATGGTCGTTGATTAAACTCATCCAAACCATTTATTTGTCTCTGTGGGCCCACTTCTACATTTTTGTTTTTTTCCTCTAACACCACATTTGTAGAAGTAACAAAAAAATTAAAACAACGGACCGAGTGACCCCTCCAAAACTACATCCCCTCGTCATTGTTGATTAAGGGTCCTGTCACCATCTTGCCCGGTTGTTGCGAAATGAATTTTCTTGTTTTCTACCGGTTCTAAAATATTTCTCCATGCTAAAAATATGGTTTCTTTGTGCATAATATACTGTATGTCATTTCGTGACCCAACAATTTTAAAAACCACCACTTGACTTGTGATGCGCCCATGCAGTGAGATGATAAATAATATTCACTTGTGTTTTTAATAAAAAAATATTTTGGTACGTATAAAACATTATTAAATGATATTGATTTGATTTATACTTTTATGTAAACCACCAATATTTTATCATGTTATAGAATATAATACTTCATAAGGTTTTATTCGCATTTTTTTAATTTATTATTTTAAGAATAAATAAATTTACTTATATTTTGTTATATAATAATTATTGCTAAGGGACTCTCAAAATATCATAAATATTTGTTAGGGAAGAAAGATGATGAGGGATGATTTAGAGTTGTAGAAGTAGGATGAGGGGATTTTTAGTGTCGTAAAAACTAATTAATCAACCATTATAGTAATAAAATGACCATTTCATTTATTTATAGTTTGTTATATAATAATAACTATTAAGGGACTCTCTAAATACCATAAATATTTGCTAGTGAAGAATGAGGTGAGGAGGATTTAGAGTTGTAGAAGTAGGACGAGGGGATTTTTAGTGTCACAAAACTAATTAATCAACCATTATAGTAATGAAATCGCCATTTTTGTTATGGGATATTTTTATTAGCATAAGAGTCATCATATATTAGGATTCATATATTAGTGTAGATCTGATAGTGTAAGACAATCAACCAATGACATTATTGCTTGATAGAATGGTGAATTGTTATTCAAACATTGGACTTCTCAACTAGCCATTTTTGATAGATATCATAGTTAATAAATATTAAATAATTATACATTTTTGGAAAATAACATAATATGCAATGGAAATGTGTCACATTCTTGAAAAAGGGAGACAAAAACCCATACTTAGCAATGAGAAGATAGATCACTAGATATATGTAGTATTTATGTGTATAATAAAGCTGTTTCTAATTCATTTCTTCTGCGACCCTGTCAATTTTCATTTCCGCCACATTTTCATTTCCGTTATGTTTCCCATTCCTTGTTTGATTAACATAACTTTCCGATGCCCCAATCACAATTTGTTCCTCTTGTAAGATATTATATTTATTTTTGATTAAGTGTATACATGTTACTCAATACTTATTTAATCATATTCGCCCCTGAAATATTTTCTCATTATTTTCTCCTTGATATAGACAATATTATAATAAGAACTAAGTGTATCTCAAAATATCTTCCTAAATTTATCATTGCTCAATTATTTTTATTAAAATTAAACCAATCTAAACTAAATTTGATGTCAAAAAGTGTAGTTTACGCCCTTTATCATTTATTTATTTTTGGCATTTTTAAAATTTTGGCCACTTTAAGTGTTTAAATTACACTCATGTGACTAATTCAAATGAGATCAAGATGATATAGTGGAGCACATATAGCAAATTTTATTTGGGTGGGAAAAATATGAGTTGTGGAATAGGTGTGGGACATGCATGGTTTTAATTCCCACCTTTTTATTTATAACTTTTTTAATGTCTTCACATTTTCTAGCAAATTAAATACCATGCAAAAAATGCATGATGTCATAAAAAGAAATATAATAAAATAGAAAATCTCAATCGATGAATAAAATATTCCTTTCATTCATATGTCCATTGACATTCCCTATAAGGGCTTAATCATTAATGATTGTTCTTCCATCACTTGCTTTTTTACAATTATTCAAGCTTGAAATTGAAAAGTGTGCTCTGTAAAGTACTATAAGAAGCAATTATTTTGGTTAGGTTTTGAACTTGGCCCCTATTGAATTCTCACAAATTTTATTTTGGCCCCTTTAAGCTTGCATTACACTCACGGTTGAGACGATTAAGTGAAGCACATATAAAATAGTTGAATAATGTGAATGAGATTGAGATGATACGGTGGAGCATGTTGTAATAGATGTTCTTTGGGAGGAAAAAATAGAGTTGTATAATAGGTGTGGGACATGCTTATTTCCAACTTTCCATTCATGTCTTCAACTTATCCAGCAAATCAAATACCCTGTAACAAAAAAACTTAATTTCATAAAATAGAAAAATCAAAACATATCAAATATCGATCAATGTATAAAACCTTCCTTTCATTCATCTCCATTCCCTGGAGGGGCTTAATTATCAATTATTGTTCTTGTATCACCTACTTTTCTATAATTACTTGAGCTTAAAATTGAAAAGTGTGCCCACAAAGTACTATAAGAAGTAAGCGGTATGGTTGGATTTCTAACTTGGCCCTAGTTGAATTCTCACTAATTTTTATTTTGGATCCTTTAAGCTTGCATTACACTCATATGAATGATGTGCATGAGGTTGATACGATTAAATGAATCAAATATAACAAATATTGTTTGTGTGAGAACAATTTACTCCATAAAACAGTGTGGGACATGTTTAAATGAATCGGATATAACAAATATTGTGTGTAGGAACAATTTGCTATGTGGAACATGTGTGGGACATGAGAGTATTTAATTCCCACATTCTAATTCCCAACATTCCATTCATGTTTACATCTTACCTATCAAATTAAATGTTGTCTAACTAAAATACTTGGTGTCATGAAATTAAAAAAATAGTGATCTTGATTAATAGATAAAATCTACCTTTTTCTAATGTATCGATGCTTGAGGGCCTCAACTATCAATGGTTGCTATCACACCACATATTTTCCCATAATTACTTGATCTTACAACTAGAAAGGGAGGCTATAAATTGTCACAAGATGCAAAAAAATTGTTGGGTTTGAACCCTAAACCTTTTGTGTTTACCCATTTTTAATTTGTCCTCTTTATGATATTGAAATACTTAAGTAGAGTATAAATAATAGATAACTTAATTAAACTATAAATAATAAATAATATAGTAAACTATAAATAATACATAATATATGCGTAGGAACAATTTGTTCCATTGAATATGTGTGAGACATGTAGGTATTTAATAGAAACCTTTTAACTTCCAACATTCTATTTATGTCCATCTTATGTATCAAATTAAAATGTCCAATTAAAAACCTTGATGTCATGAAATAAAAATATAACAAAGCTTGATTGGTAGATTAAATTTACATGTCGATTACACTCATGTAATTAGCGTGAATGAGTTCAAAAATATAAAGTGAAGTGCAAATAGAAGATATTTTGTGGGATGGAACAATACGACCTATGGAATAGGAATGGGGAATGCAAGTATTTAATCTCCATAATTTAATTTCCAACTTTCAATTCATGCCTTTGTCTTACCTTCCAAATTAAACATCATCCAATTGATGACATTGAAGCTGAAAAAAATATAGAGTATGATTTTGGATAATTTCTCTCATATGGCCATTTGTTGGGTGGGCTCAATTATCGATGATTGTTTATGCATCTCCTACTTCCTTACAATTACTCAAGCTTAAAACTAAAAGGGGGCCTAAAGCATTTAACAAGAAGAAAGCGTGGTGGTTCTATTTCACCTATTAGATTTTCCTCTTTTTTAGTCCCTTTAAGTACCAATCACACTCATGTGACTAATGCAAGTGAGATTGATACGATATAGTGGAGAAAAAATAGTAAATATTATTTGGGTAGGAATAAACTAAGTCATATATAAGATGTACGACATGAAACTATTCGACTCCAACCTTATTATTTCCAAAATTCCATTCACATATTTGCCTTATCTAACAAATTAAATCTTTCCCAATATAAATCCTTGACACAAAAATAAACTATATCGAAGCCCATTTTGTGGTATTATTTGTGTTGCTACTTCTAGATATGCATGGGAATATGTCAACAACTCTTTATCAAATCTTGGCCATCGAATCTTTTACAAATCTTAATTCTCATCTCTTTGTTACATGTTGGGAATGAACATATGAAGCAAGCAATTGCAAATCTACATCGAAGGGAACTAATATCTATTTAGAGAATAGAAGGATGAATCATATTATATGAATGCATCCTCTCCCCTCCCCATCGAGATCTCTATAGATGGGTTAGGGGAAACTAGATATATAGTCGATCCTTTATTTGTGGGTGACTCGACGATATTCGTTTTAATGTTGCATTTTTTATCGTATTGAATCCAAAAGTATTTTACTTCCAAACTATTCATTGAGGTCCTCATGACGTATCTAACAAATTTGTGTCGTGTAATCAAAAATCTTGATTTTCAAGCTCGATTGATGTATATTTTCTACCTTTCGCTCATATGACTAGCTGAAGTACAAGCTCAATTAGTGATGATTGTTTTTCATCAATTGTTTCCTACAATTACTCGAGTTCACAACTAAAGGGGAGCTATAAAGTTCTACAAGAATCACCAAGAAGCAAGCATTGCGATTGATTTTGAGCACGGAACCTATTGTAATGTCCCCTTTATTGTTTTGGACCCTTTTAGCTCATGTGAATAGTTCGAATGATATCACAAGTGTAAAGTTGAGAAAATATACAAGATTTTTTGGGGAAGGAATAAAATGAGCCGTATAACAAGTGTGTAGCATGTAAGTAGTTAATTTCCATCATCCAATCAGAATCCTCTATGCCCCATATATATATATATATATATATATATATATATATATATATATATATATATATATCCATTTTTGTCGTTGATTGTGAAGACATCACGATTAATGATTATTGAAACCAAAATTGATTTTACACAACAACAAACTACTTATTATCCTTCTCTCCTTCATGCTTCATTCAACCACCCCTTCCCTTTCAATGTTCACAAAAGAGATGGGTGTCATTTCTTCATTAGTTTCAAACAAGGAATAACATATGTTGTATTTGAGTTTGTGGGAATGATGTCTTATCCATTTTTGTATCCTTAGCACTAATGGATGTTGATAAATGACACCATCAGGAATTTTGTTGAGGAATTCACGATAGTTGACAGACGACTAGAAATAAACACTAATCTAAATTGTGTGTGAAATCGCTACATTTGGATGCTAGGTCTACTCCACATTTTCTTATCGTTAATGTCTCCCACATAATGTACATTTGAATTCCACTTACATTTACATGCGTTCTATTTACCTAATAAATGAAGGGTTGAAATTGTAAACAATTTTTCATGTTAGTTATATTGCTCGATCACTCTTTACTTTTCGAGCTATCTCTGCGCATATTCACTTCAACATCTTACACAACATGCCTTTTACCCTTCAATTGATTGATATAAATGTCATGTGGATGTTAGAGGGTAGAGACTTACATTGTTTCCCCATTCCACTTTCCCCGCCCTTGCACTTCTTCACCCGTAAACCCTTTTTCCTTGACCCCTCTTCCTCTCTATTTGTTTCTCTCCCTCCATTTTAACTTATTCAATACATCCTCTTCGGCATTTCCATCATACATTCCACATACGATTGCTAGTTTATGATAGACTGGTCCTCTCACATGGTATCAAACCCGGCTAAATTTATTAAATTAATGTGATAAAATTTTGTTAAATAATTTAATTCATAAAAAGAGTTATAAGATTGTTTGGGTAATTAAAACCCACCCGCTTTTAAAAGTGAGCCCCCTCTAGTTGTTTTAAACATGTCATTTTCTTACACAAGATTATCTCTCTCATAAAAATATTTATTGTGCTAGTGGAATAACATTTAAACCTCAAGTGGGCCCACCAAATTTTTTTAATGTTTCATTAGAATATTTGCTCCATTCAAATTTTTTAGTCTTACAAGTAAATTAAGAACTTGCATATATTTAGGAAAAACCTCTCATTTGGTTTTATTTTAATATTTTTAGACAACTAACCGCAAACGACAAAATAAAAATTTTGCATCTTTCATTGATTGTAGAGCATCAAATGTAAATAAATATTTCTAAGAACTAATAAATTAAAACGTCTTAACATATATAGAAATGCTTTGGCAATATATAACACTTTAGGTGGGGCACTTTTTATAAATTTATTTTTCGTTATATTTAACACTTTAACATGGCTCGAGAACATTCTATACTTTAAGAGACACTTTTGACAACTATGTTCAGCCCTACAATATTGTAATCAAGTGTAATGAATCTAATTTGCTTTGAAACCTTTTCCACCACATGCTAAAGTGATGGAAAAGGTTTAAAATAATGAGCTTTGTAGTTTTCGATAGAGCTAAACCACTAGAAGTTCATTGGATACGAGAGATAAAAGAAAAATAAAACTAAAGCGTAATTTCCAACTACGGTAACAACATATTATGATGGAAAAGGTTTAAAATAATGAGCACCTTTGTAGTTTTCGATAGAGCTAAACCACTAGAAGTTCATTGGATACGAGAGATAAAAGAAAAATAAAACTAAAACTGTAATTTCCAACTACGGTAACAACATATTATATTATTATCTATAAATAAAACTAAAGCGTAATTTCCAACTAAAGTAACAACATATTATATTATTATCTATAAATCACTTTAGCTACGAGTCAATAAGATACCCAAAAGCTGCTTTCCATCTTTTTGTTAATTGAGATGCACTCATTTAACTTTAATTTTATGGAAGGAAATTTTCCCTCATATATTGATGTCACTTGTAACTGACAAACTTGCAATTCCATAGTAAGAAATTATTCAATAATGTCAAGAATTACAATACAATGAAAGGAATCTTGATACACACAAAAATGTATATATAGGCTCTTTGGGTCTTTTTAAATGTAATTTTTGTTTTCAATATCTTGTATGTTTTTATGTCTTTAGAGTAGTGGATGTTCCTTACCTGTGGCTGCTTAGTTGAAGGTTATCATTGGTTTAATTTCATCGCTTACTTTGTATTGTTGAATCTATATGTTCCCTCAGGAACTTAGGTAGAAATGTCATTAAACTTTGTAATTCAGTTCCCAATTGTACAACACCCCTAAAGGTGTTCAATCGAAAAACCATATATATTTATTTCTCAACTTAAATGGGGGACAAAAAGAGTGTTCACAAATTTATTGAACTAATAAAGAATCAAAATTTTAAAAACCAATAATAAGTGGATCCATTGAGATACGTATCAAATATTTTATTTATTTAAAAATATAACTATAGAGATGTTAGATCAAAGAGAAGTTAATAACCTCCACATAATGCTAAAACCTTACACAATCTCTACAATTTTGATGGAGCGTGAAGAGATGATTGATACATATGCTTCCTAACTTAAAACATATATTTTTGCAACATGTTCCATAATGGAGATAAAGATACATAAGAAGTTGAAAGACTAAATAAATTTATGTTAGGTTTTTTAATATTACCGTTAAGAAAATATAATGAGGGGTTATAGTGACATGGTGTTTCACAAATTTACATCAAGTGATGATTCCAGAGTGGCCACATACAAATATTTGACAAGATGCCTCCATAAAATGTTGTCTCAAAGGCTCTAATTTACTATTTTATATGCTCAAAATTTGTTGAATAAAACATAGAATTTGGTTTATAAAACCAAACTTCATGGTATTCATTTTATGTAAAATGTAAAGCTTTGTAAAAAGTCTGAATTCCATAGTTTAATGAGACATTTTGTCAAATGAGTTTTAAAAATAAATAAATAAACATGATTATGATATGGTGATGATTATGACAATTTTGAAATCAAATGGGTCTATAGCCAAGGTAGGTACATAATACGAGATCAATATAATATTTCAAACCAATTTGATAAACTCATGATTTTAAAAGAAAGAAACTTGTAATGGAGCAAGAGATTATAGTGAGCTGTTATCAGCTAATTTTGACTTCGTAAAATTAATAAGCATGAAATTTTTTTAAAAAATCAAAAGTTTCCTTTCATGTGATTTATCACCCTTATCATGATCGTCTCATTCTCGTGATCATTTTGGTCTTTGTTTCGTCCATTTCGGGTGAGAACTCCTCCCACCATGTCATAAACTTCGTTAATAAATAATTAATTAATTTCTTACCCTTTTATTTAATAAAATTAATTTTATTGATTTTGGGGGTTTTTAATTAAATAAATATTAATTTAATATTCATGAAAAATCAATCGACAAGTTTTTGTCATTGTTGTGGGTTTCTTTTTCCCCACTTGTGGAATTTCTCCTGCTAATTGCCAACCTAACCGGATGGATAAAAGCGGCAAAAGATCTCTGAATTCCACATGGGAAATAAATGGGAATTGCTAGCCTGCATTCCCATTACCACAAGTAGATGATTAAGTTTTTTCCCATATTTACCTACAATTAATTCCCACTACCCAAAGAAAGGGAAATTAGTTATTTCAATGGAAAGAAATAAACAGTTACGGGGAAGCTTCTTTAATCGCATAACAAATCCTTCGTGAATCTCTGTTGGAAAAAGTCATGAGTAAGAAGTTAGGGATCTTTATTTCCAAATTCTTATTATTATTTCAACTTCTTAATTTTTCCCTTGTAGAAGTGTTTTCAGAGAAATATTTCATTTGCAAGATTTCATAGCACATTCTTCATAGACGATTGATTCTCCACTCATTCCAAGTAAGCTATTGAAACAACTCCATCAGTTGTGCATGTGAAGGAGGAGGTTGTCCACGTAGGGAAGCAAATAATTCATCTCAAAGGAAATAGACACACATACATAGGTTAAATAATTCAACACCAAAGGCAGCATATACCACACCTTGGCCAAGGTAATATAGATCCATGTTGTCAAAGAAGAGGACAAGAATCTCATGCCCAGTTGTCTTAAGGCAATACATATCCACGCAAGGATATAGAAACAACCCACACTTTCAAAAGGAAAGTCCACGCATTGAGTAGAATAAAATAAGTTTCCATGTGTATGGAGAAGCTACAAATTTTCATGCCTTTGCAAGAAAAGAGGAAGCAAAAGTTCCCATGCATTACCAAAGAGCAGTAGTTAAAAAACCATGCATTTTGTTGAGTTGTGGAGCTCAATACTTCATTTAACATGTAATGGAAACTTGCTGGAAAATATTGTAACCATCATCGGTTAGGGGAACCGCATTGGTCACCCGAGGATCGGCATCGGTCGCAAGGGAGGAACTGGCAGTGGTTAGGGCTAATCGGTGTCAGTTACCTGTGCGATGATTTTTAATTAACTCTCAGAAATTAGATCTATTTTTAGCATTAAAGTATTTCTATTGATTGTAATTACATGGATAAGTACCCTAAGTTTATAAATGACTATATAATCATAAAAGCTAGGGTTTTAAAAAAAATATTATTAACAAGAATTAGAAAGAACTTGCAAAAATTTGGTGAGAGAGAGAATTCTTGGTGATGAAGCAAAAGCTTGAGAGAAAGAAAGTACTATACATCTGAGAGGTGTGGAAGATTGTAAATCTTCATTGTATATCTTATCAAAGCTTTGGATAATAGATTGGCTTGTTTCTTGGTAGACGTAGCCCACACTGGGTGAACCACATTAAATCTGGTGTTGATTTATGTCTCTTGTTTTTATATTTCTTAGTAGAAGATCCACTAGTTGCATGTATGCTTAGATCGATATATTATGCATACAACATGTGTGCTAACCCCAACAACCGGTATCGAGATTTTTTTGAGGGTTTTGTGTGTTGTGATTTACTCACAAAGGGTTTTCTGATTGAGTGGAAGCTACAAAAATGATAGAAGAAAACAAATACAAGGTAGAGAAATTTGACGACTAAAATTATCAATTATGGAAGATGCAGATTGAGGATTATCTATATCAAAGATATTTTTATTCACTGTTGGATTAGAAGTCTAGACCTACGAAGATGACTGATGAAGAATGGAAGATTCTTTATAGAAAGGCTTTGGGATCTATAATATTGAGTCTGGCAGCATCCGTGGTTTCCAATATTACATAAGTGGCTTCTATGGTAGAGTTAATGAAATATCTTGCTAAATTATATGAAAAACCTAGTGCTTCAAATAAAATTTATTTGATGAAGAAACTATTTAGTTCTAAGATGCATGAAGGTGGATCTGCATCTATTCATTTGAATGATTTTTGATCTATTGTAAATTAGTTAAAATTGGTTGCTATACCATTTGATGATGAAGTAAAAGAACTTTTATTCTTATGTTCTTTGCCTGATAGTTGGGATAACTTGGTAATGGATGTTAGTAATACAACATCTGCTAATAATATTTTGAAGTTTGATGATATGGTTAGTATAATCTTGAATGAATAAATTCGTAGGAAGAGTATAGAGGAATCATCATATGGAAATGTTTTGAATGTAGAAAGAAAGGGTAGGAAGAAGGAGAGATCCAAGAGTAAGAGTAATGGGAAATCAAAGTCAAGGGATAACAGATCTAAATCCAGAAGTAAGGGAATTACTTGTTGGAAATGTGGAAAGAAAGGACATGCAAAGAATATTTTTGGTCAAAGGATAAAGAAAATCAACAACTAAACAAAGGTAAATAATCAAATCTTGTTGCATCAGAGGTAATGCAAGATGCTCTTATTCTTTCTTTAGATAGTAGAATTGAATCATGGGTTTTAGATTCAGGAGCTTCTTTCCATGCAACCCCTAATAAGGGTTATTTTAGAAATTATGTCCAGGGAAATTTTAGGCATGTTTATTTGGGTGATGATGAACCTTGCAGTATTACTAGTAAAGGGGAAGTTCATCTAAAATTGCATAATGGAAATACATGGGTATTAAAATATGTGAGGCATGTGCCAAGCCTCAGGAGGAATCTTATTTCTGTAGGGCAACTAGGTGAATCTGGTTGCATGGTTACTTTTACAGAGACTCTTGGAAAGTCACCAAGGGTGATTTTGTTGTGGCAAGAGGTAAGAAGGTAAGAACGCTATATTTATCTACCTGTATTACTAATTCCTTTTCTGCATTATCTACTTCAGATTCAGATGCATGCATGTGGCATAACCGATTGGGTCATATGAGTCAAAAAGGAATGCAGATCTTAAAGGCTAAGGGTAAGTTATCATATTTGAAAGATTTAGATCTTGATTTCTGTGAGCATTATATCTTTGGAAAGAAAAAGAGAGTGAGATTTCTCAAAGTTGGGGCAACTAAGAAGGAGAAAAAATTAGATCTTGTACACTCAGATGTGTGGGGACTAGCTCAGGTAGCTTCTCATGGAGGATCCCAGTATTATGTTACTTTCATTGATGATGTTACAAGAAAGGTATGGGTTTATTGTATTAAACATAAATCTGATGTTTTTGATACTTTTAAAATATGGAAAGCCCTTGTTGAGAATGAATCAAATTCTAAGTTAAAGTGCCTTAGATCTGATAATGGTGATGAATACTATAGCAATGCTTTCAATTATTATTATTTAGTGAATGGGATACGTAGAGAAATAATGGTTCCAAGAACACCACAGGAGAATGGTGTTGTAGAAAGAATGAACAGGACAATCATGGAACATGCTATAAGTATGAGGATACATTCTAGATTACCCTTGCAGTTTTGGGCGAAGCAGTTGATACAATGGTTTATTTGATTAACTGTGGGCCTTCAAGTTCACTAGATGGAGGAATACCAGAGGAATCTTAGACTGGAAAAGAGGTAGATATTTCTTTTCTTAAAGTTTTTAGTTCAGAAGCTTTTGTGCATGTTGATAAGGAAAATAGGAAAAGTTGGATGCAAAATCCAAGAGATGCACTTTCATTGGTTATGGATCTAGTGATTTCGGTTTCCATTTTTGGGATTTAGAGAATTCTAAAATTATTAGGAGTCATGATGTTGAATGGAATGAAAAGAGAATTTACAAGGATAAAATTTTGGTACCCAAGGATGAACCGGTTGAGAAGTTTGTGAATGAAAATGAACTCTCGGATTTAAAATAATTATCGACAGGGTTACACAATAACCGGTGTCGGTTGACCTGGACCGGCACGGTCGATCGGATGAACCGGTATCAATTATAGAGGATCTAACCTAGCATCGGTTAGCAAAACCGACATCGGTAAGAGGTGACCAGCATCGGTCACTGTCAGATTCGGATAGGAATGTCTAGGAGGTCCAAATTGAGCCTCCGGTACCCCAAACTTTTGTGAGAAGGTCCTAAAGGGTAAGTAAACTTCCATAAATATTTACACCTTCTCTATTTTATTTATTATTGATTGATAATGGTGAGCCAGATAGATTTGAAGAAGCAATGTAGGATAAGACTCACATTCAGTGTGAGCATGACATGGATGAGGAGATAGACTCCTTGGAACATAGCCAAACTTGGGATTTGGTTAAGTTTCCAACATGTAAGAGAACATTGCAAGACAAGTGGGTTTACAAGATTAAAGAAGAAGAAGGTGGATAAAAAGGTAAAAGCCAAGGCTTTTAGTAAAGGTATTTACACAAAAAGCATGTATTGACTTTGGTGAAATATTTTCTCATGTTGTTAAGATGACTTCTATTTATATTATATTGAGTTTAGTTGCAGTAGAAGATTTGCATTTAGAGAAACTAGATGTGAAGACAACTTTCCTTCATGGTGATTTGGATGAAGAAATTTATATGCAGCAGCCAGCTTGGGTATGAAGTCAAGGGTAAGGAGAAACTAGTGTGCAAGTTGAAAAAGAGCCTATATGGGCTCAAACAAGCTCCAAGGAAATGGTACATGAGGTTTGATAGTTTTATGCATGAGCATGGTTACTTGAGATGTGAATCTAACCATTGTGTTTATTTCAAGAAGCTTGAAAATGGGAGCTATATTATTTTGTTACTGTATGTGGATGATATGCTTATTGCAGGATCTAGTATGTAGGACATTGGTGAGCTTAAAGGAAAGCTAGCTCACACATTTTCTATGAAGGATTTAGGAGTTGTAAAAAGAATCCTTGGCATGCAAATACATAAAGATAGGAAAAACAAGAAATTGTATTTGTCTTAGGAGGATTATATCAATAAGGTGTTAGAAAGGTTCAACATGTAGAATGCAAAACCTATTAGTACACCTATGGTTGGACACTTCAAATTGAACAAAGATCGAGTGTCCATCATCATATGATGAGGTCAAATACATGACACGAGTATCATATGCTTCAGCGATTGGAAGTTTCATAAATGTTATGGTTTGTACCAAACCAGACATTGCACAGGTAGTGGGATTTGTGAGTAGATATATGGCTAATCTGGGTAAAGAGCATTGGAAAGCAGTCCAATGGATACTTAGCTATTTGAAATAGACATCTAGCATGTAGATATGCTACAGAGGTTTAGATATTTCATTACATGGCTATGTTGATTTGGATATGGCTGGAGATCTGGATGGTAGGAGGAGCACTACTGGATATATTTTCACAGTAGGTGGAATGACAGTTAGCTAGATTTCAAGATTGCATAAGGTTATGGCTTTGTCTACTACAGAGGCAGAGTATGTTGCAGCTATAGAGGCTAGCAAGGAGATGATATGGATGAGTAGGTTCATGAAAGAGTTGGGAAAGGAGCAAGGTGATTGTAAACTATTTAGTGACAATCAAAGTGTAATTCATTTGGCAAAGAACTCAGTATTTCATTCGAGAATGAAACACATTCAATTAAGGTATCACTTCATACGACAAGTATTGGAGGATGGAAAATTGAGTCTGGAAAAGATTCATACAAGCAAGAACCCTGAGATATGCTAACGAAGCCATTAACAAAGGAGAAGTTGGAGCTACACTCCACTTTTTTTGGTCTTTGAGTTTGATACTTGAAGAGGAAGAAACAAAGCTAAGGAAGGATCCAAGAATGATGTTGTATAGGTATGGTGCAGTAATTAATCTCCAAGTGGGAGATTGTTGAGTTGTGGAGCTCAATTATTTTAGTTTAGCATGTAATGGAAACTTGCTAGAAAATATTATCAGCTTAAATCGCATCGGTTAGGGGAAGCTGGCATCGATTACCTAGGACTGGTATTGGTTAGGTATGACGCATCAGTCGGCTGGTATGACCGGCATCATCAGAAAGAAAGGGGAAGTAGCGGTAACGGTTAGGGCTAACCAACAGGCATCGAGTTACATGCGAGGATGTTTTAATTAACTCTCGGGAATTAGATTTATTTTTAGCATTAAAGTATTTCTATTAATTGTAATTACATGGCTAAGTACCCTAAGTCTATAAATAACTATATAAGCATAAAATCTAGGGTTTAGAAAAAGGATGATTAACAAGAATTAGAAAGAACTTGCAAAAATTTGGTGAGAGAGAGAATTCTTGGTGATGAAGAAAAAGCTTGAGAGAAAGAAAGTACTATACATCTGAGAGGTGTGGAAGATTATAAATATTCATTGTATATCTTGTCAAAGTTTTGGATAATAGATTGGCTTGTTTCTTGGTGGACGTAGCCCACACTGGGTGAACCACGTTAAATGTGGTGTTAATTTATTACTCTTATTTTGTATATGTATTCGGTAGAATATCCATTTTTATTTTCATGTATGCTTAGATCGATATATTGTTTGTACAACCGATGTGCTAACCCCAACACATTTTTGCATGTCCACACAGGTAAAATTCAAAAGTAAAATTGAATTTATATTTTCATGCATTGGGAAAAGTCCATACAGTCCAAAACAAGAAAGAAAAAACATTCACCAAATCCCACGTGGAGAAGAGAGTTCACACATTTACTTTGGGAAGAAGATTAATTTGAAAATTCAGGCAAAAATCAATCATAAAAAAATAAAATATCTTTCCACGCATTTTTTAGTAGCTCACATGCAGGTTTCTAGGAGTCAAATCATCCCTGCATACTCCAAAATGCAGCTAAGAAGGAGATTCACATGCCAAGGTGAAAGATAACAACAATTTTCATGTGCCAAGGTGAAAGATAACAACCTCCACGCATGCAAAGAGAAATCACTATCCATGCAAAGCCAAATAAAATAAAAAGACTATGTGTTTGCATGTAAGGAAATATTTCACGTGGAAAGGAATGTTACGTATTTGAAGAGTTCACACATTGGCTCGAGACCAGTATCCACAGTGCACACATGGTCCTCACATTGGAAAAATAATTCAAATTGATCCTGAAAGCCATTTCCAACCGGATAGTAAAAATATATTTTTACCCGGTTTGTAAGTCGAGCTTAGTCTCACTATTTTGCTTGTATTAACATTTTAAAAAAATTGTAACCCGGGATTGATTATTATTATTATTATTATTAAAATAACAATAATAATAATAATAAAAAGTCATATATTTCTTCCATTAATAGTGGTTCAAGACTAAGACCCGATAATGTTTACATCATTTTGTGTGTCTACGTTGTTTTTCTATAAAATTCATAATGGCTGAAAAATCTAATAAATCTACACAAAAATCATGGAAACCAAATGGAAAATTCAAATAAGTCTACACTCAAATATGACTTCCAAGGGGTCATTCCTCCCACTTCCATCAAGTTTGCATATGACAATATCACCGACACTAATCTTGGCCACGTTAACATGCAACAATTTTGTGATTGGGTGAAATTTTAAGGCAAGACCATATTCTCAGATAGGCTCTACCATAATGGTATACCCCAAGCAGCAATATTTCCTGTCTCCATGCAATTCCTAGAGTTGGACATCGCATGTACAGAGCATTATGATCCTGAGAGACAAGGAAGTTTTAAGGATAATCGCGAGCCTTTCCTCTTGATCACACCAGAGAACATTGACAAAATGCTCAAGCGTGCACTGACTTCCCCGAGAATGCCGACATCACTCAAAATTTAGCACAATAAATTTGGGATGAAAAACCCCTCAGATGGAGCAAGATGGTCAATAACAATTGGTTAGTGACCAAGAGGCCTCGTGTTGACCGGCTTCCTAAGGAATTGTACCGCATTGAGTTCATGGAGGAAATCAGTGACATGATCACTCTTCTAAGCCATGTCTTTGATCTACCCTCTACCAGGATTTTCCACCCATGGATGTATCAATTTATCTATATCATCCTTACCAAGAGAGAGTTTTTGAATTGGGCCATTATCATCAGTGATACTCTTCACAAACAATTTATTGAAGTGAAGATGATGGGTGCTTCTACATGACATCATACCTGACCTATGTAGTGGGTAGAAAGAAGCTATTTGAAACTTGAATAGGAATACGGAGGAAAGATTCTCCAAAGATGTCATGGATGTCATTTCCCAGTGGGGAACATGGTTTATTCAATTTCCATCCTTTTCCTACATTCACATGAGCGGATTTGTGGGTACTCCATGGAAGCTTCCTAAGTATGTCAGTGACAAGTGGGCATTAATGGAGCTTGCGTAAAAACTATTCCAAGTTCACTATCTTCTTAGCAAAAACATTGTTCATGTATCCATTTCCCAATCCAAATTGGGGAATACCAATGTCCAAATATCTTCAGTACACAACTCATGGAGAAAGAGTTTTCTCTCATCACTATTCATCCATATGTGAAGAGATTCCAGTTTGATATCAATAGATATATGTAAAATATTCTTGGAGAAAAGTATCAACACAACCCTACCATGGAAGATTTCTAGGCTTCCTGTTCAGATGAACATGAAGTGAGAAGGTGAGAGTTTTCCCACCTAACCCTTGCTCAAATCAAGGCCTTTTGCATTATAAACCCTCCAGATTCATTGGTGGATGATGGTGAAGATGTTGTTGATCCTTCATATGATGTCATTGCTTTCACTCCCTTTCCCTAAATTGATTGGACCAAAAGAGATGAATTTTCTCTTGATAACAAGAATCAACCGATTCTTAAAAGAAGCATAGCTTGGTATGAACGAGAGCTTGCAAAGTTACCATCAATTCAAGTTCATACCTTAGAGTACAAAAATTTCCAACTCGAGGAGGTCTCTAGCCGACCAAAGCTTCTTCTCAGTCAACCTCTGTGCCATCTACCCATATGCATCAAGCAAGAAAAGAGTGGTTTCCCAAATCCACTTCTTCAAAGAAGGTGTCACAAGGTGAAACATCCAAGGGTCCTAGCCCTAGTGAAGGAAGAGAGCATGTATCAGAATTTCCACTTCAAGTAGAGATTATTCTACTCACATTTCGATAGTTTGAGGAAGCTCATAACAAACACTCCTCAACCGTGTCTTGCACAAGAGTCTACTCAAGTGCAAGTGGTCCAGATATCAAACACTTATGAACCTACAGTTCACGAAGATATTTCTCAAGGTCTCCCGATGTTCAAGAGGTTGATATCAAGGTTATTTCTTTGGAGATTGAAGTTGTGGAAAGGATTCTCACATAATCTAATGATATTGAGAACAATGTGAATGTTACTTCAGACTCCAGGCTTCTATATGCGGAATTGGTGAAGGATACCCCTTCTTGGGTTGATTGTGAGATCAAGAAAAGGAAGAGGGTTTTTAAGGAAATTGACATTGAATTTGATTGCTTTTTCAATCTTTCGAATCAGGTCATTCCCAAGAAACCTAAAGTTTTCTCTAGGATAATGGTGGATGAAGATGTGAAAAAAATTGTGGATCTTTCCATCCCACAAGTTGATAATGAATGCAATTTCATAACACCTGCTGATTATGAGGTATCTAGACTTGGAATTGGGAAGTAAACATTGGAAATTGACATGGCAATGGCCTGCGATTCAATGGATATTGTACTAAAGAGGCTTGAGAATTATAAATCTCAGAACTCTCAGCTTAAGGTTGAAAAAGAATTAATTGGTGGATTATGTTCAACATTTGATAAATCTAATATCATCCACTTTCCCAGTACCCAATGTAGTGGCTTCCCTTTATGAAGAAACTCTCAATCTGTTAAAGGAGATAAACACATTGGGCCATGTCACTAAATATTGGCTTTTAGATATTCTCATTTTTGGGGAAGAGACAATCAAAGAATTTGTGAAGCTCCATGAAGATATTAGTGCATATCTTGATCCAATTCTTTCTTTTAAGGAAAATTTTGTTTCTAACATATCAAATTTGGATGAGATATTTCCTAGTCTACAAGAGATGACAAGTATGGAATCTTCAACTCTAGCCATTGAAGGAATCCTTGAATTTGAATGTCGAGGGACACGCTTTCTTTGGTTTCTACATCTCAAGTCAGGAAGACACTTCTTGAGGATTCTATGATCCATTATGAGAGCGTATGCAATGAATCCTTCACTTCACTTGCCTCAATTTAGGAGTTCATAGCTGAGATCCCTTGTGATCTTGTAAATGAGAAAAATCAGAGGCATTCATCATAACATGTTGAGGAGTAATTTTCACAATTGTTTAAAGACATGTGCATTCTTTTCGGGCCTATGCACAAATATGGGGGCCAAAAGTGGACACAAATCTGATTTTAAGAAAAACGTGAGTGTGTTTGGTTAAAGCGCGAGTGCATTCTGAATTATTAGGTTTGGTTGTTACAAACCGAAAACGTGAGTGCATTATAATGTCCTCGCGTTATAAGCGCTCATGTTCTGTGTGTGTTATGTAGTATATGTGGTTGAGGCATGCTTCTATGTACAAAAATAAATGTTTAAGTATAATTTTTCTTTTATTATTATTTATATTTTATTATTTCTTATACTTTAAATTTATTTTAGTAAATATAAGATGTTAGGGTCACTCTGCACCTTATGGAACTAGTCTCATAACTCCATCTGTCATAGTTTAGAAGATAGTTTTTCATATTCTAATATGGTCAGTACATAGGTATTTTTCAGGATTTCGGCATTCACCTTCAAGATTTTAGGGTTTAAATTATATAATCGATATTTGTTTTTTGAAATAATATAGGAATTGTTTAGGTTTTGTGGTCTTTTTATTTTTATTGATATTTGTAGGAGTTTTAGATGTGTTATTGATTGGTTATTGATATTCATAGGAGTTTAAGGATTCCATCATGTTCTCAAAAACTAAACCACCTATTTCAATCATCTATTTTCTCAACATTTAGCTAAATACTCCTCTCACTTGCCTTTACCAAAATTTCCCTTACATTGCACAAGAGCAAGGTTCATTGGTCACTTCTTGGTTTGTCTACACTACAAACTCTTCAAGCAAGATAAAATCATCCCTAAACACCCTTCTCAATCTCAAGGAGGTATGCCAAGTTTGGTTAGCATATATCCACTTGTATGGGGTTTCATAGGAGAGGTATTCGTAATTATGGGAGGCTTTAAGGAGTTGCATCCATCGTGCCACAATAATAATTTTATTCTCATGAATAAACCTGATAGTGATTTGGTAATCTCAAAAACACACTTATCATAATAATGGAAAATAAATCCAACTAATAAAAATTAATCATCAATAAGTAAATTTGTGGTAGGACAATCAATGTCTACCACGTGCCACCTCCAAATTCCAAATTTCATTTCATTTAAATTCACTTCAAGAAAGGTTGGGGGAAATGAACTCACCATTTTATTCACGCTTTTAGAGGTCCAGAATGTCAATTTGACCCAAATTTGGCAAATATGAAGAAATTGGAAAGCTGAATTGCATTTATAAATATAAGTTCGAAGTGAAGGAATGAATTTTGTAAGTAATTCTAATCAAAATTATTTTCTTTTTTCTATTAATACCCACTAAAACTAGCCTTGTTATTGCATCCTGATAAAAACAAGTTCCTAGGAGCCGAGGGAGATTTTAAACTTATCACACAAGCATGGGGAGTTCTCTCTGATAATACTAGAAAGGCTACCAATGACGCCATGAGAAAAAACCAACAAGGGCACAACCCCACCTTCCACCAACCGAATTCCACAAGCACTGCCACTGCCATTAGCATTTCCAACAATCTAAATGGGAATAATTATTCAAGTGTGGATTCCTTTCTTGAAACTTCCATATTTGATGACCACAACTAGAACCAGAACTTGAAATAGAAACAGGACTAGGAACACGACCTAGACTGGCAATTTGAGAGGATTTCTGAGGTTCAATTTTATTTTCCAAGATGCATTAATCCAATGTTTGAGAATGTTTCTTTAGATGTAACAACATTCTGATTCAGACACTCGATGATTCTTGAATGTCCAATCCTACCAATGACCCCAAAGAGTCCTCGATCTTTGGATACAATGAGACACCTTTACTTGAATTCTATTTATAATGATAGATATATTTTTAAATTCATGTTATGACCTCTAAATCTATTTGCATTTCAAGTTGTTTAGAAATCACATCACTCCGTTCATGAGGATTAATGACTACCCCTATCTTTTTAAAGGTGCTTTTGAAAGCATCCATGGGTTTATCATAGAAGGAATTATCAATGAATAGAAAGTCAGTAAGTCATAGGCCAGCTGACTCCCACTCAGAACTAAAAAGAAATATTTATTAGGTAATTGATAACCCATGTTTTTCCTTAGTCATTCCCATGTTGTTATGTTTATTTTATATAAGAAGATTCAATGATGGTTCTAGGCACAAGACTAGAAAATATGGTCCTAACATTATCATGCCCTCCTACTCAAGTAGTTGGAAGCCATATTAGTCTTTTTATACTTAGTAATAATTACCCATGAAATATAATTCTCCATATTTCATTTTCTTTTTCATCTTCCACATCATCTTGAATAATTGATTTGTGGGGTTTTTCCTCTTGAAAAAGATACACCAAAAACAAATATGATCCTCGAGATTCAATCCTAATCCAACCATAATACCAATACGAACTCCTTTGTTGGTAATGTTGCACAGTTAAGGGTTGAGTGTTTAGGGTTAAGGGTTTGAGTTTTATGGTTTAGGGAACTTAGGGATCAATGTTCATGGTTTAGGGTTTATTTTTTAGTGTTTAGAGTTTAGGGTTTAGGGTTTAGTGTTTAGTGTTTAGGGTTTAGAGTTAAGGGATCAATAATTAGGGTTTAGGGTTTAGAGCCTAGGGTTTAAGGTTTAGGTTTAGGGTTTAGGTTAAGGGATTAATGTTTAGGGTTTAGGGTTTACAATTTAGGGTTTAGAGCCTAGGGTTTAAGGTTTAGTTTTTAAGGTTAAAGGTTCAGGGTCCATGATTTAGTGTTTAGGACTCATAGGTTAGGGTTTAGGATTTAGGGTTCAGTGTTTAGGGAATAAACACTCTAATGGTATTGATCTTCTGCACTTGATCTTCAGTCTATAGTAGTGATTACAAAGTGAAAACTACTCTTGATCTTCTACACTATAAGGATCGACAAACCTTATATATTACACATCTCTGCCAAACATGTTTCTCCCCACATATACTTGCACTATTGAATGTTTCTTGATCTTCTGCATATAATTGCGCTATTTATAACACTCTTGGAGCTCCAAATATTTCACAAGCTATAGAAAAAAGGAGATAGTTGTATTGGGTAACATTTATTTGTACCAAATTAATCTTGGATATCTGGCATTTCCCTCCTTCAAAATATCAGCAGATGAAAGGCATCAAATTGTGATGACTCTCTTTGAATGTTATGCCTACGAAGCAAATGAACCCTTTTCAGTTGAATACTCTCTGTCAATACTAATAAGAATGGGTAAGACACAAAACATTACAGTGAGTGAAATAGTTCCCATGCGATGTGAAAAAGAAGATAGTTCTATTGGGTAACATTTCTTTGTGCAAGCTTCCCGTAGGGAAGGGGTTGCTTAGAAAAGGGTTGTACCAAATTTTTCTTGGATATCTAAAATTTCCCTCCTTCAAAATTTTTGTACCAATTTCAATCATTCTCATTAGTATATTTTTTTAGAAGTCTTTCCAACAAGTATTTTTAGTGTTCAAGGTTTAAAATTTAGGGTTTAGGGTTTAGGGTTTAAGGTTCAGGGTTTAGGGTTTATAGTTTAGGATTTAGGGCTCATGTTTAGGGTTCAAGGTTTAGGGTTTAAGGTTTAGGGTTTAAGGTTTAGGGCTTAGGGATTAAGGTTGAGTGTTTAGGGTATATGTCTCAAGGTTCAAGGTTCAGGGTTTAGGGTTTAGGGCTCAAAGTTTGGTAATTAGGGTTTAGGTTTTAGTATTTAGGGTTTAGGTTTTAGGGTTTAGATTTAGGGCTCAGGGTTTAGGGTTCACAGTTTAGGTTTTAGGATTTAGGGTTTAGGGCTCCGGGTTAAGGGTTGTTGGAGGAAATGAACTCACCATTTTCTTCATGCCTTCAGAGGTCCAGAATGTTAATTCGCCCCAAATTTGGCAAATATGGAGAACTTGGAAAACCATATTGCATTTATAAAGATAAGCTCAAAGAAAAGGAATGCATTTTTGTAAGTAGTTCTAGTCGATTTGTTTTATTTTTTGTTAATACCCGCTACTGGGACCAAAAACACGACCTAGACTAGAAATTTGAGAGGATTTCTGAGGTTCAATTTTATTTTCCAAGATGCATTACTCCAACATTTGAGAATGTTTCTCCGAAGCATAACGACATTACGATTCGGATGCTTGATGATTCCCGAAAGTCCAATCCTACAGAGACCCCAAGTAGTCTTTGATCCTTGGATACAAGGAGACATCATTACTAAGACAAACCAGGGACTTTCAAGGAAGAAGAGGTTCTTTTGAATATATAGTTTTGACACATCACATCACAACCTTTATTAGGCTTGATGACTACCCCTATCTTTTTGAAGGAACTTTTGAAATCATCCATGGGTTTATCATAGAAGGAATTATCAATGAATGGAAGGTCACTAATCCATAGGCCAACTAAATCCTATTCAGAACTAAACAAGAAATATTTACTAGGTGATTGATAACTCCTTTGTGTTCTTAGTCATACCCTTATCACTATGTTTATTTTGCACAAGCAGACTCAATGATGGTTCTAGGCATGAGACTAGGAAATATGGTCCTAATATTTTCATGGCCTCCTAGTCAAGTAGTCGGAAGCCATATTAGTCTTGTTAATACTTATTACTAATTACCAATGAAATCTAATTCTCCAGTCTTTCATTTGCTTTACTCATCTTCCATGTCATATTGAATAACCAATTTGACATGGGAGCTTCCCTCTTCGATGGCGATACATTGAATATGAATATGATCCTCAAGAGGGATTTGTACCTGGAAATGTATCGTTAAACCCTGAGCCCTAAACCCTAACCCTTAAACCCTAAACGCTAAACCCTAAACCCTAAATCTTGTGCCCTAAACCCTAAATCATAAACCTTAAACCCAAATCCCTAAACCCTAAACACTAAACCCTAAATCCTAAACCCTAAATCCTAAACCCAAAACCATAAACCCTCATCCATAAACCCTAAACCCTTAACCATAAAACCCGATCCCTAAACCTCGATCCCTAAGCCGTAAACATTTATTTTTGTACATAAAAGCATGCCATAAACACATATACCCCATAACACTTTGAAAACACAAGCGCGTTATAGGGAGCTCACGTTTTACCTTTTTGGTTTGAAATTCCTAATCCATAGGCTTGGATTTTCCTTGGATTACCAAACCAAAGGTTTGGACTATTTCTGTGTGTTTAAAACCATGTTTGACAAAAAAATCAAAATTTCACGTGTGCACCCCAATATCTCGTGCATTAAAACATAATATTCAAAAATAAATTCTACTATGATGTCAAGCTCAGTTTTACCTTGATGACGATATAATTCTTTCTAAAATCCTATTAGTTTAAGGCTTTCATCCATATTTTCTTTTACTAGTGCCTTGTTTTCTTGCAAAAACCTATGCATACATTTTGGTGCACAATTTACAATTTTTTCATCCAAATTAAAAAAAAAGTGGTTTTTTCTAAACTCCATTCTACACACACTAAAAAAACTAAAAACAAATTTTTCTCAAAGTTATGGGGGTGCACACACAAATATTTCATTTTCGGGATATGTGCACTTTGAAAATTAATAAAAAATTATACATTCATCCAAAAATTATGAAAAATTAATGGGACCTCGTACATGGTCTTAGCTAACTTTCTACCAAAGGGATTTGAATATATATATATATATATATATATGAAAAAATAAGAGGGTGCACACAATAGGTTCTTATCTTTTTTACACAAAAATAGACATACTTTATGTGTGCACCACATTTGACCCTCTTAATCTCAACCATTTTCAAAAAAACATAGTAGTTTAGAAACTAGATTCCAAGATCTATGGTACTTATTCTTATCACTTTGTCAAATTTTGAGCATAGGCATGCCGAATTATTTGATGAAGTTCAAGTTTTGCTAATTTCAGAAAAAAGTGTCCCTTTTTTACCCCCTTTTTGTCCCCCATCTTTGTGCACTTACCCTTCCATCAATTTCTCTTCAACTTTAATGGAATGTTGCATCAAATTAAGGAACTTGTTTGAGAATGTTCAATCAAATATGGTCAATCTGAATGATATGTCAGGTAGGATCTTGGAATTTTAGGTGTTTTGTGAGGCTTTTCTTGAACAAGTGAACCACCTGAAGAAGAGAAGATTTTGAGACATTGGGAAGGTTCAAATCCTTTCAATTGGCGAAGGCGACAAATCCTAATTTCATTGATGGGACGAGGAGATAGCTTTTCTGGTATCTAATGAAGTGGGAAGAGTCCATTTCTCATACGTTTGAGATAGGCAGACCCCACTTCAATGGATAAGGCACTGGTTTTTATCATATGTTAAAATGGTATTTTAAGTGGGTTATTGTTAAACTCACTTTTGAAAACTTTGGATAACTTAAGTGGTTTCTATTTTTATTTGTTTTTTATAAAGTTGGATGAAAAATTCAAAGTCACTTAAGTTTCCCTATTTAATGTGCATGTAAATCCTAGCTACTTTGTAACTAATTTTTGGGTTATAAAAGAAAGTTAGGGGCTCATTTGTAAGGGTGACTTTGAGAGAGAAGAAGAAAATACTTTTGTGTGCAATCTTTATTTCAAAGAAAGAAAGCGTGTGTTCTTTTGTGAAGACATTTTGGAGTTAATGAAATATGAACTTTGTGTCCCATAAATTATCTCTTGTAACATTTGATTTTCTTATGTTCATTAGATGTTAGTGTTTAAATCTTGCATGTAGATATTGTCTTAGATCTTATTGTCAACACTATTAATTTTTTGTCCTTGTTCACAAAGTGATCAAGCTATGATATTTACTTGCTCATGTGTGTTCCATTTTATTTATTCTTGTTTAACTGATTATAACTCTGCTTTATTTGAGTTAGTTATTCATTGTTTTCCTCTATGAAATATTAGGCTCTACTTTTACCTAGCTATTACACGTTCCTTCCATTCATTTTTTTCCATTTCTTTCCCTCACTCACATTTCTTTCCATTTGATGTTCCAAAACACTCCCCACATACAATTTTGAATGTACAAATGTAAATACTATTTTGGTTTTCAATAAAGGTAGCCTCCCCTTCATTGAGGAGGGACTTATTTCCCTTACTATTGCATGTCATTTTCATGCATGAAAATCCATATGCCAAACATTTTTAGTGAATCTGCTAGGATTCAAGAATCGTTAACAGTTCTTGGTTAAATATAAGATTATGCCCTCTACACAAGCTCCAGTTCTTCAACTAAATCTTGTGCCCAATGAATATTTTCAAGGATACATTTTTTCCAACCTTCGGATAGTAGATTGATAAAACTATGAAATGTTGTAACAATTAGTGGCTATTGATAGATTTATTGATAGAAACATCTACATTAAAGACCTTAGAAGAAGAGCACATGCACTTGTGTCCGAGAAGACCTCCCGGAAACATGTTGATCGTTGTTCACCAATGCGGCCCTCTTCCACCAAGGTAATAATTTGTATGACTATTACAAGTAACTCCCCTATCATGTAACCAAATATTCTTTTTGCAGATACTCAAGAATACATATCATCAGATATGAGGAAAGGTATTTAGGAAAAGCGTACAAACGATTATCATTTTCATCTTGCCGCATCAGTATTGGATAACAAATAAAATCAAGCTACGAGAGTTGTTAGAGTCATTCAAAAGCAAAGAGATCAAAAAAGAGAGAAAAGAGAAAATGCTAGAGCTAATCAGAATGTGTCAATGATCCTTTCATGGTAAATATTTCAAAATGGCAAGAAAGAGGTTTACACGAGGAGAAAAAGCTAAAGGTCGATCTAATCAATTTTTTGATTTTAAAGGAAATTTTGGTTTCAATTTATCTCCTCTAATGAGGAACACTCCCCGTAAATCCATAATCCTTGCATCAAGTCCTGAAATAGCAAGTAAGGTAGGAATCACTACAAGTCAAGCACTTGTCCTTTCTCATGTTGTTTTACCCTCGCATACCAAATTTTCCAAGATGGAAATTAACATACCATGTGGAAATGCCATAGGCCCATTGGCCTTACCATCTTGACATGACCTCCCACGAGTATCGATGAAGATTCTTCCCAAGTTTAATAGAGATGGGAAAAATTCACCTAATGACCACATTTCTACCTTCTTTGTTGCATGTGTAGTTTGGTCAGTAGAATATGAGGATTTTTTTATTTTCCTCTTCATTGAAACATTGCAAGACATTGCCATGGATTGGTTTCACCATATCCCGAATGGATGCATTACAAATGGAATGATATGAAAACTAAATTTTAATCTACTGAGTTCAAAATGGCGGAAGATGAACATGCTGTTCTTGTCTATCTCGGGAAAATAAATAACCAATAGAACCCATGAGGAATTTCATGGATAAGTTCAACAAAATGATGATCAAATTTCTGTCGAATCTTCCCGAACCTTAACGGACAAAAATGTTTCTTTATTAATGCACAACAAGAAGTTTGCTATCAACTGAGAAGAGCTAGAGTGACTACTTTGGAACTTGCTCAATCCTTGACAATATAAATTGAGGATGACTTAATCATGGTAGGAAAATTCAAAAACTTCCCTCAAGGGAAAGATTCAAGAAAATCCCAATACTTCTACGACCATACTCACTAAGTTGGCTAATAATGTGCTAGCTTTGAAAAAATAAGTTGCTCAAAGTAGTAAACCTACTCCTTATAAAGATATCCCAAGAAAAGGCTACGTTCCTAACAAATCCAGAATTGTAGGCACTTCGAAGAGGCTTGTTATTGAAGTGGATCCCATAAATAACTCAAAGTGTGATGTCATTGAAGAAATCAATGATGAAGTTGGTGTTTTCAAGGTTAACAAAGAGGAGCTAGACTCTGAAACATCTGAACATGGAGTCGAAGAGCCTGAAGGAGAAAGTAATAATAATTTATTTGAGTACCATTCAAAAGAAGAAGATGAATATGAAGAAATTTGGAAGTTATGAATATTCAATCCTTGCAGTCTTCACACGCTCTCGTAAAAGGAGCAAAGTACTAGTAAGGTGGAAGATAAAAATATCTCCAAGGAAGTTCCCAAAGAATCTAAAACTAAGGAAACTTCCAAAGAATCTAAAATAACTGAGATTCCTAAAGAGTCCAAGGTGACTGAGGTTTCTAAGGTCAAAATTATCTTAAAGAAAGCACGACCTTTGTCAAGTCAATCAGTTGATAAATCAGCTACAAAGAAAGTTTCTTCTTCTACATTAGTATTAACTAAGCCCGAATCAAAGGTCAAAATTGAGCCATCATCAAGTTTGAAAGAACTAGTATCTGAGACATCAAATACAATCATTTTTCCTAAATTTGATATTATTGATCATATCAATAAAACAAAAACTTCCATGTCATAGGAAGAGTACTTGAAGTCCAATAAGGATCAACTCGAGAAATTGGTCCAATTTATCAAAGGTGACTCTACTATTCATTCCTCTAAAGGAATTTTAAAAACTCCAAAAGACGGAAAGACTCAAAATATTGTTGCGGCCACTACACCTTCAAATGAAAAAAAAAAAGGAAAAACAAGAAAACCTAAAACCATTTTTTCCCTAAATTTTCCCCCTCTCCAAAATGATTGCTTTATTTTATTATTCTTTCCTTTTATTTTAAAATATCAATTTTATTTTATTTTATATACATAAATATTCTATATATTAAATTTTTTCTTTTTGTATTTTATTATTTGTAATCATTTTTCGTAATTGTGAAATGAATACAATCACGTAATAAAACCTATAATGTTAATTGTTAACTCGCATAAAAACCCCATATTAACACCAACAAGGGTATTGGGTGAGGAAACTACAATTTTAATTAATTAATCCTCTCAAACACTAACATGAGAAGTGTATGACAGGCCAAGAATGTATCTCAATAGCTTGCACTCCTAAATCATTCATTTTATAAGGGTATTGAGGCAACGAGTAAGAAAAACACAAGAACCAACATATAATGGATAGATTCAAAGGGGCTACAAAGGTGAGCACTAGGGTCGTATATCTAGAGGTAAATAATCCTTACACTAGGTCAACTTAGGGTTTTCAAGGCCCTTGCTCAAGATAGAGGAGAGAAACCTATTAAGATATCAATGATTGGGTGTGGAGAGGTATGGATCAATGATATATAATATGAGCATGCATGATGAAAGTAATGTACAGTTAAGGATCTTATCATGAATAAGAGTACTATGCTAACTAGCATCCAAAAATATACGATATTGAGCTAACACAACACACCGAGGAAGGAAATGAACTAATCTATGTAAAATGAAAAAATATGGTTAAAGAAATCACCTTGTACCTATAGGGTGGTCAATGATGCATCTATCTCTCTAGATAAGAAGCACACCAAGAGAGAATCACTATTGGGTGGATAACGGAAACATCGTTCCTTTTATAGACTCATTATAGATGACCTAATAGTGCAAGCAAACCAACCAAGAAGAAGAGTGTCCAATCCAATCCAAGAAAAGTGTAAGATGAACTAAGAGCTAGGAAAACATATGTGAAGATGGCACAAAAGAGTAGAGAATATGATAGTTCTTATGATTTTGGCTTCCTTCCTTTCGAATACCAAAGTGAGGTGAGTATATATAGGATTCCATCACCTATAGGTGATGGTATCAGCCAAGAGAAATATAACACTAACACCGTCACTCATGGGTGATGGCATCATCCAAGGGTGATAAAATGAGATAATGTGTCATGGAAAGTGAAAGAAAGGTGTCATAGATCATGAGCAGAGATAAAAAGGTTTAAAGTGGTGAGATGTAAACAAGAATTTTTAATGCAATGTGTGTGATACCTAAGGGCATAAGGATAACTAGTGCAAGGAAAACTAAGGCTAAGACCAAATAGAGACACTCTCTCTATGTACTATATCTAACCCATAATGGTTACATGAATAACCATTCCCCATTCCGGATGGCCCCTTAAGGCACCCACTCTAGAAATAGATGCATCAACAACCCTTATCTACACAAAGGAAATTTTTAGTAACATATATGAAAGATAAAAAGTGAAAAATAGGTGTATACATATGCCCCAACCATTAATCACCGCATGTCGCAATAGTGAAACATGGGGTGGTCAACAAAAAAAGATAGCCTGTAACACCAATATTGAAATTAGGTACATAAAGGGATTCTTAAAGGGTGGCTAAAATGAAATATACCCACCAATGCATACTTGATAGTGTCGCTCGTCTTGCCATGTGTGGGTACAATCAATGTTGTAAGAACCTTGAAGAAGCAAAACTAAAAGGAAACACTAGAGGATCATTATTAAAATAAGACATAAATCACATAGCTATGGGCCCATGGGATGGATGTCGTGATGTTGTGATGAGATTTCATAATGTTGTAGATATCGTATGGTGTCAAAAGAGGTGAAAATCAAATATTTTCAAAAAAATTCATATATTAGGTCAAAACAAATGACATGAGATTGTGGTGAGACATAACAAACGATGCATGTGTGGAGTTCAAGAATGAAAATGATTATCATTTGAATATTTAGGTTAATTGTGACCAAAGTTGAATAGAAATTTGAGTTTTTATAATGCTTTTTATTTTTATCGGTTATTGATATTTTTGGAATTGAGAGAACTAAGCTATGGAATTCCAAATTTGAGTGTATTTCGACTCATTACATGAGTACGAGGTGGGGATGGAGGATGATGAGTTGGAGCATGTTGTGGCACGTGAACATGGGTAAGTCATTGCATTTAATTTTGTTGAGTAGATTAGGTGTTATTTAGTTATTTTTTATTTTTCGAGTCGTTAGCATGCTATTTTGGTGAAAACTTGCATCATTAGGTAGGTTAGGAAAAAAAAAATGCAAGTGGGTTTGGGAGGGTTTTAATTTTAATTTTGTTTTTGTCATTATTTAAAAGTCAATTTTTAGAATTTGTAACCTCTTTTGGCAAGACACCATCATCCCCTTTGGAACATAAGGTCCAATGGCATCGGGATGGGGAAATTGGGATCAAGGGCCAATGGCATCTGCAGAGGGAGGATGGCATAAGGGAAATATTTCAAGGGTCGATGGCATCTAGCCAAGGGGCCAATGGTGTAGGGAATATGCTAGTAGAGGTTGCATGCTTTTATTTTTCACTCTAAATTGATTTTTCAGAGTTTTAATGTTTGTTTTTGTCATTTTGTGGATGCAGGTAGAGCACAAGATCTACCTATGGCAAAGTGTAGATGTATCATGGTTGAGTGTGATGATTTCATGAATGACATAAGAAGAGGTTTCCTAGTTGTAGGGTTGGGTGTTTGGGGGCATCATGCAGATGCCAAGGATACCATTAGACTGGATTTACTATAGATGTTCTTGGTTCGCATGAAAAACCAATTCCAACACCTTTCGGTAGTGGATAAGCAGAAGACCATAGGGATGGTGTTGACCTTAGAGGATGTACATGGTATTTTGGGAACCTTACTGATTGGAAACACCTTCATGTATTGCATTTTGAGTCCATATCTGCGGAGTGGAGAGAATTAGCCATATGGGCTATTGGGAGAGGCACATATGATAAGAGCATGTTGTGTGTCGACTCAAAGACAAAGAAGTGAAGGCTGCATGGATTCTAGATATCTAAAAGGTAGTGACGGGGATTGTGGTGGAATGTATAGTGTTTCATAGGGAAGATGGAGCCATCTCATTACTTTTGATTGTAGTGTTTAGCTACGTAGTTGATCATGGGTTTTTGTTAAGCTAGGGCACCACCATATAGGTGCAGTTGGTTCATGGTTTATATAGGGTTAGAAATAAAGGACAAAGGGTCATGGTACCCATGATATTATTGACGACATGGATATATGAGAGGTTCCCTATGTATATGCTGATAGGGACACCATAGGTAGTAGCGAAAGATGCCCTGAGAGCACTTTAGTGGCCACATGGGCCATTAGTGATGTCACTCTGAACATTCCTTCCACAAGCATGTAGGTGGTTCCAGGTGATGTTACATGACAACCCTACATAGGGAATGTAGATCAGTGTTCCAGTTGGCCCAAGGAATATTTTTGGACACCATCATAGAGGTAAAAGGACATTATGTTGCAAAGCTCCTCCTTTGATGTGGTTGATTCGTTCTTGATGGACTATTGATTGAACTTGGTTTCTTGCTTCATATCTTAGAGACACTTGGGAGACACTTTCCCTTGATTGTGTTTGTATTGTTTTATGAAATATGAAGGATTGAATTTATTGTATATGGATGGGTTGATTGCGTGATTGAAGATAAAATGGATTATTAATAAAATTAGCATAAATTTGTTATGGATTTGAGAGATGTGATTTCATGGTGGATGAGAGTTCAATTTATATTTTTTGGGTGGAGGATTCAATGGCTAAGATGAAGCCTTGGTGGATTTGGATCAAGGGTGGAGGATTGATGAGAAGAATGGAGGATTTTATAATAGAGAATTCTATACTTTGAAAAAAAATCAATGGAGAGTGGAAGGTTTATTTGAATATTTAAATGGAGGGAAGTTTAGAGAGGCTTCTAGAAATAGAAGCCTCTAGATTTAGAGGTGTGAGGATGTGATTAGGATTAGAATTGGATTACATTAAATAAATGTGATTAGGAGTGAGATTACATGGAAAGGCTAGGTGTAGGGATGTGTAGAGTATGTGGTAGGTGAGATGTAGGAATATTAAATTCCTAGAAAATGTTAATGAAGGATTAAAGTAGGATAATAGGATATAATAAGTGATTAATAATAAAATGGGATATGATGATGGATTAAAAGGATTAATAATGAAATTTTGGGATGAAAAATGAATGATGATAAAATGAATATTGGATAAAGGGTAAAAATGATTAATTAATAATTAATCTTGTGATTAATTATTATATGGATAGTGATGGCGTTATTTGCGGGATATATTAATCGTAATTAATTTTGTCTACATTTTATATGTCTACATTTTTCCCTTCTTTAAATGGTTAATGTGTAACAATGATCATTCAAAGAAAAAGAAGATAAAATGTTAATATGGTGATATGATGCCCCCTCAAGGGGTTAGGTGGGGAAGAAATGAGTCGGGTAACCGCTAAAAGAGGAGAGGCCCAAGTTAGTAGATGAGAGATGATTAGAGGTTGCGGATTTAGAGGATGAGGATTAGAGGATTAGAATATTTGAGGATTTAGAGGTTTAGAAGATGGGAGATTAGAGGATTAGAATATTTTGGATTTCTAAGTAGAAGATGCCCCAGTCAATGATGTATGACAAGGGTGAAGATTCAGGATTTTTGGATTAGAGTATGCCCCAGTCAAGGGGTTAGGATTTGGGGATTTTGGATTATAAGATGCCCCAGTCAAGGGGTTAGGATTGAAGATTTGGGATTTATATTTGAGGATGTTGGAGTTGAAGATGTTAGATTGGAGGATGTTGGATTTGAGGATTGATTGGATATTTGGATTTGGAGGATTAGAAGATTGGGGATGTTTGGATGAGAGGATAAGGATTGATTTTGGATCAATTTGGATGAGAGGACAAGATTGGGATGATGATTGATGAAGTGATGAGAAATATTGTTTGAGTTTGATTGATGAGAGGATGTTAGAAGATTCCCTAGCCAAGGGGTGAGGATGTTGGATGTTGGTGTGAGATGATAAGCTTTTGATGTGGAGATTGATTGATTGATGAAATCATTGATTAGATAGTTAGTTAAATGATGAGGAGGATTAGATGTGGTAATGATAAGGTTAAAAAATTATGATAGAATTGGGGTGTGCTACCATAAATTGCCCATCGTTATCATCATTATAAATTTTGATTGGTGTGGCATAAAGCAAGATGCACCAAGGTATTAAGACCATGATGATATAATTGCCAAATGCCCCTATCCTCGTATCATTGGACAGATTGATATAATGATGGCCCTCATATCATTAAATTGTGAAAAAGGAAACAAAAGGGGCATCATATCATTGGCCAAAATGTAAATGGAGACAAGAAAGAAAATACATAAACAAGAAAAAACACACACATTGCATCGTGTATATTGTTTTTGTCTTTTTGTGTATTTTTTTAAAATGTTTTGATTTTTAGATTTTGGATGTTTTAATTTTTGGTTTTGGATGTTTGAATTTTTTTTGATGTTTGGATTTTTGGAATTTTATATTTTTGGATTTTGGATGGGATAGGTGATGGGTGATGGGAAGGAATGTAAGGTAGAATGTGATTTTATCCAATAAGTCCCAAAGCATGTTTTGGTAGGATGAAATGGAAGGAGTAAGGGAAATTGGGTAGTGTGGATAGGATAGGGAGTGGTTGATAGGCTAAGATGAGATGGGATGTGGGATGGGAGAGAATAGGATGAGGAATGTGGGGTAGGATAAGATGGGGTATATGGAAGATGATAAGATATGTCCCTAGGTATAGGGGGTGGATTGAGGGATAGATGTGGTATGCCCCAAGTGTAAAGTAGGGTGGCATGTGTGGATGGATGGGTTTGATTTTACCCTAGGTTTAGGGTAGGATGGGAAGTGAGAGGTATCTAAAATGGATGATTCCCCTAGTGAATGGTAATAAGGCTTCCCCATTCATGATGATGATAGTTAAAAAGGGACATGAGGAGGATTGTATGAAAAGGAAAGGATCGTCATCTTCCCACATATGTTCGATCCAAGGAAAAAGGATGTGGATGTGATGGATGTAAGGAAAATAACATCAGTGATAAACAAAAGATGATCCTACCAACATATGTTGTAAGGTAAGAGTTAGACTAAAATAAAAGTGTGACTAAGGTTTAAACAATACTTGGCAACATGTGAGCCCTATGTCTTTGCGAGATCAAAGTGTGTGTGATTGTGATGGTTAATTACCACTTGAAGTGAAGACTTAATGGGTAGTATGTGAAGATAAACTAGCTAATGTATAGGGAGTGATTAAGTCAAGTAGGTTGATGGAAGGTGAATAGAAGGTTAATATGTGCATTTCTCCACTACCATCCTGACATCCATAGCCCCAAAAGAGATGCATCTAATGCTTATCAAAACATTTCTATACTACCATCTAGGCATCCATAGTCATAGTAAAGATGCTGGAAAAAACCCAGAGAGAGTCTTGAGGTGGATTTTATTTGATATTTTTATTTTTATATGGTGTTTTGATCTTTTGTTTTTTGATATTTGGGTTTTTTTCATAAAGATATGTCACTCTCTTGAGAACCCTCAAGAGGTTAAGAATCGCCATTGGCTTGATGGGGGATGGAGATGTATCTAAAGAAGAAAATGGCTAGAGTTCAAAGGTGCACCCAAGGCTCTTCACCACAAGTTGATTAGGTGTGTTAAAGTGTGTGGATGTCTAGGAGGACAATGGTGTATGAATGTTGGAGGTAATGATAGATCAAGGTCACACAATTTTAGTAGGTACTAGTGGATTACAACATGTGTGAGAAAGATGATCAAATATTCAATTGAATGGATTGGAAGAGGATATAAATGGATGTGATGATAATAATGGATGATATGCAAAGGGATTTATATGTCGGATGAGTGGGAAGGAAAGAACATTTGTGTGCATATAATGAATTATGTGCTTAATCCATTTTTAGGTGCTTGCTAGTTGTATGGGGGATAAAGGATTTGTGAGTGGGTTGAGTGGTGGGGATGGTAGGATCAACTAGAAGAATAGGAGAAATATTTTGTGAAGAAGTAGTGGGATGGTTTTTTTAGTCTTAGGTTTATACCCTAAGCCTAAAGCACCTGAAGTTTGATGAAGGGAGATGGGATTGTGAATGCCTTATTCATGGATGCCTAAGCCTTTGCCTTGATGTTTCATATTAGTGAACATATTTTTAGCTATATGATATGAAGTGGATGGGGAATATGATTCCATGTGGTCATCATGAGACTAGGGGGTGTAATTTTGTCATCCACTAAGAGGACGGACTTAACAAAGGATGGAAGGTGAGATCTATTTTGATTTTTGGTTGGTTATGGATGTTTGGATGTATGATGGGGTTTATATGACTGATGATGGTTAAGAAAAGGATTGGGATGGAAAGGTGGTGGATAGAGAGGTACAAGGATAAGAATTCCTTGGTTAATGAGATTTTAGACATAAGACCTAAATTACATGCAACAATTGGTTGAATGTCCATGGGTGTGATGGAAGTCACAATAATAGTGTTCCCGATACCAAGATGGTTTGGGGAGGTTTTGATTGCATGATTTTATTGGGGGATGGATGATCATGTTGAAGGTTTTTAGGTAATGGAATATGGTGGTTAAGGATTCTCTTAAAGGAGTGAAGTGGTTTGGGTTAAATGGTGTTGGGGGAGTAGGAAGCAAAAGTGGAGGATTATGAGATGTTTTGGTTGAGTTGGATTAGATTTTTGTAGCTTATAAGATTAAGTGGATAGATTAGGCCTAGGGGGAAAAGTGAAGGTTTGGGCTTGGAGGTCGAAGTATATTTGGTTTATTTTAGATTGGTTGAGTACATGGTTTTGAGGTATATGGTTTTGGATTAAGATTAGATTGTTTGGGATTGATATATTTAGATGAAGGGGATGGGGTGGATTTAGATGAAGGAGGATATACATGATATAAGGGTCACATTATATTTGAGTGATGTCGGTGATGAAGGAGATTTGGGATATGAGTGTTGTGTAGGAACCACATGAGATTTGGTCAATTTAGGGAATGAAATAGATGAGGATGGCATAATAGCCTCATTATATTGTGTAGGAGATGGGGTGGGAGAGGATTGGTATTATATTTTTAGGTGTAGGAGTTAGTGACTTGGGATTCACATTATATATTTTAGGATTGGGAGATGGTGGAGATGAAATAATATTAGAGGATAGGATAGTGTTAGGTTTAGGTGATGAAGGGGTTAAGATAGGATTAGGTGTGGATGAAGAGGATGAGGGTGGAATAGGAGACACATTATATGGTTTAGGATTGGGGATAGAAGGGGATGAGGGTGACTTAGGAGTCATGGTGGATGAGATAATTTTGATAGGATTGGGTGTAAGTGATGGAGGGATGAAATAGGATTAGGGACTAAATTTGATGGGGAACTAGGGGATGTGGGACTATTTAGGAGAAAGTCCGTAGTATTGGATTGGGGGATGAATATGACAAGGATGGAGGAATAAGATGAGAGGTTGGAGATGATAATTTAGGGTTGATTTGTTTTATTGTTGTGGATATGTGAAGGGGACCCAATGATAGGTTGTATGATGACTAAATTTAGGGGTTAATATTTTGGATGAGGTTGGATTATTTGCATGAGTTTTGATAGAAGGAAGGTTTAGGTCATGATGATTGATAGGGTATTTTGGGGTTTTGGGTTTGGGATGGTTGTATGGGTTTGGATTTTTGGTTAAACTAGCGAGGACATAAAGGAGGTCAACTCGGTCAGTCAAAGTTAGTGAGGTCGTCAAATTTAATGTAATTGGCTTGTGGGGATAATGATTTATGTTGATTAGGTTGGGGTGTGGATTGAGATGATTTGGGTTCCTTAAAGAGGGAGTCAATGGGGTGAGGATAGGATCTTAGGAAGGGGACATTGTGGATGGGTTTGGTTAAGAGGTGATGGTTTAGGAGTCGATTATTTTATGAAATATTTAAGATTGAACATTTGTTGATTAAGTTATTGAATGGTTTCTAGGATGTTAGGATCGACATGGGATGATTGATTTGGATGAAGAGTACGGGATTGGTTGAGGTAGGATGTTAAGTATGAGATTTTTTGTTAATGTGTTGTATAGTTTGGGGGACTTCTTGGTTAAAGTGAGATGGTTGACTTTGATGGGTAGGGGATGATGGGATAACTTGGTTGATGGATTTAGAAAATAGATAGGGGTTTGGATGTTGGTTTGAGAGGATGGGGATTGAGGGTCAAAGGCCATGGTTAGATAGTATGTATGGGGGATTAGTTTTAGATTAGGATTTTGGATTAAGGATGGTGATAGGATTAGGATTAGGATCATGTGATTAGGGATAGTTAATTATGATGATGTTTGATTAATTAAAATTTTAAATTAATGGGATGGTTAAGGGTGTTCACAAACAAGAAACAAACATGCAACACACACCCTAACTAGTCAAGTGGGTTTACAATCAATCTATAACCCACTTTCAATACCACACACCGATGATGGTGCCACAATTGGATCTCCACCTATGTGTCAATATGGGGGTCTCGCTAGAAAGTAATCTTGGGAGTGCTACCTCATTACACTATACCTAAATATGCGGCCAATAGGTTTCTATTATAGGATGCGTGAGTTCACTAGGGGAGTCCTTGATATGCCTTACGGTACGTGGGGCCTAAGTTCATGTTGCAAGGATGTTGTCTAAGGCTTAGGTTTTGGGACGTGGAAGCCACTCACTTCACACCATTCTTAAAACAATAAAGCGCTTAGCCAATAACAACAATTGTCTAAGAATTTTTATACCCTGTCATAACATGGGGTGTGTCTACATGCATGGAGGTGAATCCCATGGTCAAGATACCCCTAAGAGTATGGTAATTGCATGGATGTAACTTCCACATCACATTACCCCATAAACAATAATAAGGGAAGGAAGACTAGCCATTTTATCCTCAAGATCATCCTAGGACGTGAGAGGAGAGCATACATGGTGTCGTCTTCGGGTCAAAACAAATAACAACACGTAATAGAAAAATACGATAAACACAAACAAAATAAAAATTAACGATAAACTTTATATGATGGGGGCCTTCGAAAAGAGGACCTGAAAAACCAAGGATTCGTAGTTTGTTTTATTTATAACCCAATATTTTTAGACTTTTGAGCTATAAAACAAAGGTCTAGTAGTTTTTAATTAATAAATTCCCCTGACCACAAACGTTAGGAAAATACATATTGAGTATTATAATTTGGTAGAGTTTCCTCTTATCCCGAAATATTTCTACGAAAACAAAAGGTAAGACCTGAAGACACCACTAAAACATTAAAAAGTGTGATTGGATTGGTTAGTATTAATGTAAAATTGTTATCAGGACAAAAGCGTTACTACATGTCAAAAGTGCTATTACATGACAAAAGTGCTAAATTGGAGACAAAAACACTAAAACAATGACAAAACGCTATAATCTAAACAAATGCACTAAAATAGAAAGCTGAAAATATTATTTGCATATGTTTTTTAAAGTTTGTACATAAACGTCATTATATTAACACATGTGCTACTTTACAACTTATTCGCTACTTTACAACATATGTGCTACTTATAACATATGCGCTAATTTTTCTCCAAATGCGCTACTTTGTTTATAAATGTATCACTTTATCAAAAATGGAAATTTTGGGGTTTTAAAGGTTGAAAATAAGTCTTGAAGAATTTACCAAAGTGTCACATATTTCTGACAATAGCGCCAAAGTATATCCCTATAACCAAATAAGTTAGTTTTTCATCCAAAAATGTTTTTAGGTCAAAAGCGTTGTTTCTTCTACATAGGCATTGAATGATAGATCAAAAGCGTTAAAATGGATGTCTGTCATAAAAATTTGAAATTTTAAGGTGAAAATCCGAGTGATTTTTTCAAATTTGGAAAATTTGTTTTAAATATAAAATATTACTAGAAACAACAACAAAATTTGGGGTAATCCCCACACTAAAGGCGCTAAAATGTAGGAAAAAAAAGTTTTTAGTATGTAACTATAGATCAAGAAATTAAATAAACTAATCCCTAACCTAATACTTCTAATTGCTACCTCGAGATAGAGAAATATGGAAAGAAATGGGAATATAATATCTACACTTACCTACAAGTTGAAAAGCTCATCCTTTGATGTGTTTGATTTTCTCTTGATGGATTGTTGATTGAACTTGGTTTCTTCCTTCATATCTTGGAGACACTTGGGCAACACCTTCTCTTGATTTTGCTTGGATTTCTTGATGAAATATGAAGGATTGAATTGATTTTAAATGGATGGATTGATTGAGTGATTGAAGATAAAATGGATGATTGATCAAATTAGCAGAAATTTGTTATGGATTTGAGATATGTGCTCTCATGGAGGATGATATTTCAATTTATAGTTTGCGGGTGGAGGATTTAATGGCTAAGATGAATCCATGTTAGATTTTGATCAAGGGTGGAGGATTGATGAGAATAATGGAGGATTATAGAATAGATAGTTCTATAATTTGAAATAAGATTCAATGAAGAGTGGAAGGTTTATTTGAATGTTTAAATGGAGGAAGTTTAGAAAAGCTTCTAGAAATATAAGCCTATAGATTTATAGGTGGGAGGATGTGATTATGATTATAATTCGATTAGGTTAGATAAATGTGATTAGGAGTGAGATTACATGAATAGGATAGGTGTATGGATGTGTAGAGTAGGTGGTAGGTGAGATGTAGGCATATTGAATTCCTAGAAAATGTTAATGAAGGATTAAAGTAGGATGATAGGATATAATAAGTGATTAATGATAAAATGGGATACGATGATGGATTAAAAGGATTAATAATAGAGGGTAAGTGCATAAATATGGGGAAAAAAGTGGACACAAATCAAGTTTTTGACCATTTTGGCCATACCGCACTCGTGTTATGGCTTTAGAAGATAGTTTTTCAGATTCTAATATGGTCAATACATAGGTATTTTTCAGGATTTCAGCATTCAACCTTCAAGCTTTTAGGGGCCTTTTCGATTGGTTATTGACATTTGTAGGAGTTTTAGATGTGTCAAAACTATATATTCACAAGAACCTCTTCTTCCTTGAAAGTTCCTAGTTTTTCTCAGTAATGATGTCTCCCTGTATCCAAGGATCGAGGACTACTGGGGTCTGTGGTAGGATTGGACATTCAAGAATCATTGAGTGTCTGAATTAGAATGTCATTGTATCTGGAGAAACATTTTCAAACATGGGAGTAATGCATCTTGGAAAATAAAATTGAACCTCAGAAATCCTCTCAAATTTCCAACTTACACAAGCACTAGACATATCAAGCTATGTTCTTGAATGAAATCTTCATTCTCGAATGACTTGCAATTGAAAGAATTATTCAAAAGAGCATAAAAATGATCAAATTTACTTGGTATCCTAATATGTCAGACCCAAAAATACCACTGGACTTGTTATTCTCAATTTAGGGTTTAGGGTTTAGCATTTAGGGCTCATGGTTTAGGGTTTAGGGTTTAGGGTTTTAGGGCTTAGGGCTCAGGGTTTAGGGCTTAGGTTTTGGTTTATGCTTTAGGTTTAGGGTTTAGGGCTTAGGGTTTAGGTTTTGGTTTAGGGTTTAGGATTTAGGGTTTAGGGTTTAGGGTTAAAGACTAAAGGGTTTAGGGTTTAGGGTTTAGGTTTAGGGTTTAGGGTTTAGGGTTTAGGGGATTTAGGGCTTTGGTTTAGGGTTTAGGGTTTATGGTTTATGGTTTATGGTTTAAGGTTTAGGGTTTGGGTTTAGGGTAAAGGGTTTAGGGTTTGGGGTTTAGGGTTTAGGTTTAGGGTTTAAAGTTTAGGGTTTGGGGTTTAGGGATTAGGGTTTAGGGTTTATGGTTAAGGTTTGATGTTTGGGGTTTATTTAGGGTTTAGGGTTTAGGGATCAATACTCTAGGCTCAAGGTTTAGGGTCTAGGGATCAGGGCTCAATTTTTAGTGTTCAAGGTTTAAAATTTAGGGTTTAAGGTTTAGGTTTAAGGTTTGGTTTAGGGTTTTAGGGTTTAGGGTTAGGGTTTAGGGTTTAGGGTTTTAGGTTTAGGGCTCGGGTTTAGGGTTTTGATATTTAGGGTTTAGGGTTTAGGGTTTAAGGTTTAGGGCTTAGGGCTTAGGGTTGAGTGTTTAGGGTTTAGGCCTCAAGGTTTAGGGTTTAGGTTTAGGGTTTAGGGCTCAAAGTTTTGGGAATTAGGGTTTAGGGTTTAGGTTTAGGGTTTTAGGGTTTAGGTTTAGGTTTGAGGTTTAGGGTTTAGGGTTTAGGGTTTAGGGTTTAGGGTTTAGGGCTCAGGGTTAAGGGTTGATGGTTTAGGGTTTAGGGTTTAGGTCTTAGGTTAGGGTTTAGGGTTTAGGGTTTAGGGTTTATGGTTTATGGTTTTAGGGTTTAGGGTTTAGGGTTTAGGGTTTAAAGTTCATGTTAGAAGTTTCGTCACTCAAAATCGGTGGTGGCAAGACAATCAATGTCTACCACGTGCCACCTCCAAATTCCAAATTTCATTTCATTTAAATTCACTTCAAGAAAGGTTGGAGGAAATGAACTTCGTCATTTTCTTCATGCCTTTAGAGGTCCAAAATGTCAATTTGACCCAAATTTGGAAAATATGGAGAACTTGGAAAGCCAAATTACATTTATAAAGATAAGCTCAAAGCGAAGGAATGCATTTTGTAAGTAATTCCAGTCAAATTTATTTTCTTTTTTATTAATACCTGCTAAAACTAGCCTTATGATTGCATCCTGATAAAAATAAGTTCCCAAGAGCCGAGGAGATTTTAAACTTATCACACAAGCATGGGAGTTCTCGATAATACCAGAAAGGCTACCTATGATGCCATGGGAAAAACCAACAAGGGCACAACCCCGCCTTCCACCAACTGAATTCCACAGGCACTGCCACTACCATTGGCATTACAAACAATCTAAATGGGAATAATTATTCAAGTGTGGATGCCTTTCCTAAAACTTCCATATTTGATGACCATGACTAGAACTAGAAACAAAAAACAAAAACAAGACCAAGAACATGACCTAGACCAGGACCTAGACTAGAAATTTGAGAGGATTTCTGAGGTTCAATTTTATTTTCCAAGATGCATTACTCCAATGTTTGAGAATGTTTCTCTAGATGCAATGACATTCTGATTCAGACACTCGATGATTCTTGAATGTCCAATCCTACCACAGACCCCAGTAGTCCTCGATCCTTGGATATAGGAGACATCATTACTGGGACAAACCAGGCACTTTAAAGGAAGAAGAGGTTCTTGTGAATATATAGTTTTGACACATCACATCACACCCTTCATTAGGCTTGATGACTACCCCTATATTTTTAAGGCACTTTTGAAAGCATCCATGGGTTTATCATAGAAGGAATTACCAATGAATGGAAGGTCACTAAGCCGTAGGCTAACTGACTCCCATTCAGAACTAAACAAGAAATATTTACTAGGTGATTGATAACTCCTTTGTGTTCTTAGTCATACCCCTATTGCTATGCTTATTTTGCACAAGTAAGACTCAATGATGGTTCTAGGCACGAGACTAGGAAATATGGTCCTAATATTGTCATGCCCTCCTAGTCGAGTAGTCGGAAGCCATATTAGTCTTGTTGATACTTAGTACTAATTACCAATGAAATATAATTCTCCAACTTTCATTTTCTTTACTCATCTTCCACGTCATATTGAATAATCGATTTGATAGGGGAGTTTCCCTCTTTGATGGTGATACATCAAATATGAATATGATCCTCAAGAGGGGAGTTGCACCTAGAGAGGTATCATTTGATCCTACACCTAAGCCCTAAGTCGTAATCCCTAAACCCTAAATCCTAAACCTTGAACCCCAAAACCTAAACCCTAAATCCTAAACCCTATTTTTAGCACCTTAAACCCTAAACCCTAAACCCTAAATCCTAAACCCTAAAATAAACCTAAACCCTAAACCCTAAACCTAAACCCTAAACCTAAACCCTAAACCTAAAACCTAAACCTAAACCTAAACCTAAACCCTAAACCCTAAACCTAAACCTTAAACCCTAAACCCCAAACCCTAAACCCTTGAGCCCTAACCCTAAGCCTAAACCTTAACCCTAAACCCTAAACCCTAAACCCTAAACCCTTAGCCTTAAACCCTAAACCCTAAATCATGTTCCCTAAACCTAAACCCTAAATCGTAAACCTTAAACCCAGACCCTAAACCCTAAACCCTAAACCCTAAAACCCTAAACACTAAACCCTAAACCTAAACCTAAACCTAAACCTAAACCAACCTAAACCCTTAACCCTAAACCCTAATCCCTAAACCCTAAGCCCTAACTAAACCTAAACCTAAACCCTAAAACCTAAACCCTAAACCATACCCATAAACCCCTAAACCCTAAACCCTAAACCTAAAGCCCTAAACCTAAACCCTAAACCCTAAAAACCCTAAACCCTAAACCCTAAACCTAAGCCCTAAGCCCTAAAAATATTCCTAAATCTTCCTAAATTTCCTCCAACACTTCCAAGATTCTCTAACATCACCTCCAGATGCTTAATATATTTCTTGAACTATCCTAGAGGGTGTTTGATTAGCTCAGAACTATTCAAGGATTAGGGTTTAGGGTTTAATGTTAAGGTTTAGGGTTTATTGTTTAGGATTTAGGGTTTAGGATTCAATGTTGAGGGTTTAGGTTTAGGTTTAGGGTTTATGGGCATTTAGGGCTCATGGTTCGAGGTTTAGGGCTTAGGGTTATGGGTTGAATGTTTAAGGTTTAGGGTTTAAGGTTTAGTTTAGGGTTTAGGTTTAGGGGTTAGGGTTTAGGTTTATGGTTTAGTAGGTTTTAGTTTAGGTTTAGGGTTTAGGTTTTGGTTTAGGTTTAGGGTTTTGGGGTTTAGGTTAGGGTTTAGGGTTTAGTTTAGGTTTAGGGTTTAGGGTTAGGGTTTAGGTTTAGGGTTTAGGGTTTAGGGTTTAGGGTTTAGGTTTAGGTTTAAGGTTTAGGGTTTAGGGTTTAGGGTTTAATGGTTTATGGTTTATGGTTTAGGGCTTAGGGTTTAGGGTTTAAAGTTCATGTTAGAAGTTTTGTCACTCAAAAACACAATATGGGGTGTTAGGAAGGTGTTTTCAACTCACAAAAATTGGCCTCATCCTCATGAGATCCTTACCCATGGTAAACAATAGTCTATTTATGATAGTACCCATTCCCAGAGGTACTTATCAATGTTTACAAATATTAACCTATCACCATGTGGTGATCATATCTTTAGTACTTACAAATTTAGGGCCATTTTTGTTTGGAACCGAAAGGGGTAGCTACATTATCTTGAAATTATTCATGAAACCTTCAAGTCTTAGAGAAAATGGATGTTACCAACATGTATAGGATTCACATATATTTCCATTGCCTATTTATTTTCCTCCTAACTCCTTATGGAGCTCCCAAAATCATCGAAGAAGTCAAATTTCACCATTAGAGTGTTTGTTCCTGCACCTAGAAAACTCGTTGTTGAGAAGATTTCCCTTGAATGAGTAAACCTTTCCTAAATCTTCCTAAACACTCCTAAAATGTCAATAACCAATCCAAAAGGCCCCAAAACCTAAACAATGACTATATTCTTTCACAAAACAGATATCGATTGTATAATTTAAACCCTAAAAGATTGAATGTTGAATGTTGAAATCTTGAAAAATACCTATGTATTGACCATATTAGAATCGAAAAACTATCTTCTAAACCATGACAGATGGAGCTGTGAGACTAGTTCTATAAGGTGTAGAGTGACCCTAACATCTTATATTTACTAAAATAAATTTAAAGTATAATAAATAATAAAATATAAATAATAATAAAAAACTTATTAAACATTTATTTTAGTCAATAGAAACATGCCACAAACACATATACCACATAACACACATGTGAATGCATTATTAAATGAGCATTATAACGCGTTATAACTCACTCATTTCATCTCTTTGGGTTTGAAATTCCCAATCCATAGGCTTGGATTTTCCTTGGATTTCCAAACCAAAGGTTTGGACTATTTCTGCGTGATTAAAACCGTGTTTGACAGAAAAACATCAAAATTTCACGTGCACCCCAATATCTCATGCATTAAAACATAATATTCAAAAATAAATTATACTATGATGTCAAGCTCGTTTTACCTTGATGATGATATAATTCTTTCTAAAATCCGATTAGTTTAAGGCTTTCATCCATAATTTCTTTTACTAGTGCCTTGTTTTCTTGCAAAAACCTATGCATACATTTTGGTGCACAATTTATGATTTTTTCATCCAATTTTTAAAAAAAAAAAAGTGGTTTTTTCTAAACTCCATTCTACACACACAAAAAAAGAAAACTAAAAAATGATTTTTTTCTCAAAGTTATGGGGGTGCACACACAAATATTTCATTTTGGGATATGTGCACTTTGAAAATTAATAAAAATTATATATTCATCCAAAAATTATGAAAAATTAATGGGACCTCGTACATGGTCTTAGCTAACTTTTATACAAAGGGATTTAAAATAAAATTTATAGAACTCAAAAAATGGGGGGGCACACACATAATAGGTTCTTATCTTTTTGACACAAAAATAGACATACTTTGTGTGTGCACCACATTTGACCCTCTTAATCTCAACCATTTTCAAAAAAAATAGTAGTTTAGAAACTAGATTTCGAGCTCTATGGTACTTATTCTTATCACTTTGTCAAATTTTGAGCCTAAAAATGATTGATTTTTCATATTTTTGGTTGATGATGTTATTTGCGGGACATATTAGTAAAGTAATTAATCATGTCGACATTTTAGATGTCTACATTTTGGTTAATTTGATTTTCATATTTTGTTGTGTATCATATGTGATCTTGTAATTTTAAAAATATTTAAAAATATTAATCCCACATTGAATGGTGTTATAGGGTACATCAAAATTTGCAATAGTTGTGTTATGAAACTTAATTAAATAAGATTATTAAATTGGACAATTTGTGGGTGTATTTTTCCACATAAGAAATACATTATAGTTAAATAAAACATGCAATATTGATTGATGCATATACATTACATTATTGATGTTTTAATTTTTGAAATTAATGAATCATATAAAACATGTCATGAAATGAAGAAAATCTATAGGACACACATATATTAGTAGTTGAAGCAATAAACCAAATATAGGATAAATCTTCACCATTCACGCTTATGTGAGTATTCATGGGCCTATGTGGAGGGGAAGGTACGTGATGGGGTATTATGGCCCTAATCCCCATACATAATTTTATATATACATCATAAATTGTGATAGTTTTGTTGTAGAAATCAATTTAACAAGCTTATTCACAAGTTTAAGCGAGGATGATTGTTTCTCCACCTTCCCTCTCTTCATACATAGATTCATAAAAATTACCCATCTAATATGTTCTAAATAAATATCTTACTACTCAAAGTCATATATTTCTCTTTATTATATTTTAGAATTTTTTATATGACTCTAAAAATCCTTATTTATTAAAAAATTAAACCCACAAATATTGGTGTTCTTGGACTACATCAAAATGCATGAAAATTGTATTATAATTTACTCATTTGAATGGACTTACTAAAAAAATTAAAAGTGATTTTTTTACTAAACCACCTCCTCTCCTCTCCTCCTATGTGGCTTCATAATAAAAAATTTAACTAATTTAATTTTCTTTACATACATGCCTTGTCCCCTCAAGTTCTATATTCTTGTTTATTGCATCTTGGGATTCCTCCTATGAATTTAATAACCTAATTCATTCAAAAATAATAATCAAACATACTACTATGGAAGTGGAAATTATATCAACATAATGAATTACTAATTTTTGGATGATAATATTTAATTTTTCACCCTTCCTTTTTCTCCTTAATGGCTTAATATTTCGAAATACTCAAATGAAAAGAATTTAATCACAAATTTGAGTGATAATATTTTCTTTCTTGGCATTGATATAGCAATATTATGTACTATAGATGTTGAATGAAATATTCACCCATTTTCGAGACATAACGAGAAGGTTAGGTATTCAAAATATTAATCCCATATTAGTTGGTAGGTTACATTTACAACAATATATAAACCACAATTTACCACGATACTTATGCCAATGGGGGTGATGCCAAAATATAGGTGGGAGCGCTACTAACATAATCCTTGATTGAGTATGGGACATGTATGTTATACTTTCTTCCCCTTTCGCTATCTCGCCTCTATGGATTTATAATCCCAAAAAAACTTTTAATTGCCAAAAATGAATGCATTATCAACCCAACTCTATAAACATCTTAAGTGCATCTTGAAATATTTTATATGAAATTAAACACGTCATTCAAAAAAAAACATGCATTGGTTGTAAAGATTGGTTTGTGGAAACATATAAAACATAATTGATATGTACCATGATCTTTACAAGTCGATAGAGGTGAAGCCACAATGGAACGGACACTCCTACTAACACATTAAATTTAGGATGAATATGTTTTCTCTCTTTCTTCCCCTCTCCTCCTTAATGGTTTCTTAATCTAAGTAAACAACTATTTAGTTACCTCTAAATAGATTCCTTACTACCCTAATTCAAATATGCCTCTTGAGTGCATCTTGGAATTTCTTTTCGAAAATTAAATACTATTCATTAAAAAATTAATCCCACATTATTTGGTAGATTTTTATGCACAAACATATAAAATATGTAGTATGATATGGTCCTTATTCCATTGGGGAAACACCGCGATGGAAGTGGCTCTCAAAGATAACATAATGGTTGGTTTATTACAAAGTATAAGTATAATTTATTGCTTGGCTTGTTCTTTCATCCTTCATGGATTCATAATTCTTCAAAAACTAAGTTAAACTCTTATAAATACATGCCTTAATATTCTAATTTGGACATTCCTCTTCAATGCATCCCACATTAGTTAGTAGGTTTTGTCAGTGACAAAATACAAACTCCAATATGCCATGATCCTTATGCCAATTACAACGATGAAATAATACAATTGGACCTCCTAGGGTCGTAAAGGTTTATTAATTGTGGGATGTGCATGTTTGTTGCTTCACCTTCCACTCTCCTCCTTTATGGCTTTATAGTCCAAAAAACCCGTGTCAACTATATCTCTTCAATGTATCTTGACAATGCTTCTACAACTCTAAAGTTTTGTAAATTCAAAAAAATTATATCACATTAGTTGGAAGGTCTGCTCTATTTTTTTGAATGTAAAAGCCTCGTCTATTACGAAATTTTATCCCACGTTTATTCGATAGGTATGGTATGAGGAAATATATAAACCTCAATATATAATACTCCTTATTTGAATGGGAGTGACACCATAATGGAAATGACATTCATACTAATATAATATCATTCATTTATTACTCACTCATTACTATACAATTTAATTTTTCCTATCCTAATAGCATTTCTCACCAGTTTTTTACAATTAAAATAATATCAACACTTAATAATTAGTCTCGTAAAACCTATATCAAGAACCACCTCAAATTTAGAATGGGAGGGAAGAAGAAATTCAAACTGAAAACATTGGCATTATGGCTCGTTTGTAGCATACATTCGGCGGAGCTCAGCAATGAGGAAAGGCGAAGCTTCCTTGTAGAGAAACCAAGACCTCCTTGGTCATGCACACCCTCTTTTGGAGGGTGCGGAGTTGGTTCCTTAGGATTCATGGTTCTCATGTTGCGAAAGAGTGTCTTAAGGCCTACTAACAACACAAAAGGCCATAAACCTCGGATCGATAAAAGTAAAGTAGTTTTTTTAATAATTTTTAATTTTTTTCATATTTTAAATTTGATTTTTTTTAAATTAGAATAATTTGTTTTTTTAAACATGAAAGATACAAATTTATTAATAATATAAATAATTTAATTAAAAATCACAGAATTGTGCTATTGAATAAATGAGTAATTCAGATATTATTAATAAACTAATATTTCAATTAAAATATGTAAATAATATTTCCATCAATTTTATGTGTGTAATGTATAGTTTTATGATTAAATGTTATAATACATCATCATTCTTATTTAAGAATTTATACATTTGAAATTAAATTATTATTAGGTCGAAGTAGGGCGGGGCGGCGCCGAGTTGTGCCGACACGATATATAATGTCAAAACACGAGCTGCGTAGATTCGTGACCGGCCTTCTTAATTGTCGACTCGCCACTCGCCACCTTTGACAGACTTCTCAACATGAAAAGTCTATATTTTCTATCATCACAAGGGGAGTACCGGGCTTATGAAAACACTACGTAATCATTATATCATATTTATTAATAAAAACATATAAGATAATAAAACGGTTCGTTGGTTGGTAAAATATCAATGTTGGATTTTGGAATGCCTCTAGATGTTTCTAGATGTCAAAATGCGGCCATTTTTGAAATATGATAGCAATGATTGATAAGTAAATCTATAATTTAAGTGTGAAAATGATAGATATATGACGACGAAATTTTAAATATACATATCATTTTGACATTTAAATTATAGATTTAGTTATCAATCATTGCTATCATATTTGAAAAGTGGTTGTATTTTGACATATATATGTGTACATGAATTGTAAAGATAAATGTAAAGTAATAGTATTTTGTGTTTGGACAAATTATCTAGGCGGATTCAAAAGTATTTCCATTTTAACTCTAAGTTAGATTCGTTCGACAAATTAATCTTGTTCTGATGAAAGGACGCATTTGTTTTGTGGCGAGAATGGCTATCAAATAACGATGCACGTTAAAAAGCCGCAATTTTCAAAGTTCTGATCTCGTAATCCGTTTCCTTGGGTTACCTCATTTAAAAGAGAATGATATTGCAACTCATTTTACAACAACACAATAGGTGGACTAAGGCAAAGACTCGTGTTTAGGCTCAAAAATTTTGAGCTACTCTCGCATAGAACTGGAAAGTGAACATCAAAATCCAACACTAGTTGGTATTTCGGAGTTTAAAATGTAGGGTTGTAGTTTAAGTGTACATGATGGTGTTAAAGGTGTTGCCTAGTCATCCACTAAGATGTAAGGTGTAGATCTCAAAAGATACTAAGTAATAAGAGATGAAGTCGAAGTTGTGTCCCATGTGAATTTGGAAGAATGAAAATGGCTTAGTCCTTAACAACTAAGCTTATGAATTATGTCCCCTCACACACACACATATAATTAATTAATTAATCAAACAAAACATAAAACATTAGAAAATCAAATTAAGTATACGTAACAATGTAAGTTGATCATCTCGAGAAAGGGGTCCAAATAAAGGGCCCTTCCAACTATCCTAACTAGCACGAATAGTTAAAGTTATAAGTGATCCCCGCTTAAGTGAATGAGGAACATCAAATGCACATATATTGAAAATGCCCAACATAAAAGGTCTCACAACAATCTTACTACAAGCATGTAGACTTTAAATCTCGCTAAGGAAGAGGTTTAGAGAAAGGATTTTGTGAGTGATTTCATCCCTCCCTCATCACCAAAAAGAAGAAGCTTGCGACAAAATATTACTCATTCTATTTGTAATAGAAGGAACACTCTCTTAATGATTTTTTTCTTTGTTGTTTAGATTTATTATGATTAGTAAATGCTTTTTTTTTTTTTTTTAATTTTAACTTAAAAGAGTTGATAAGAATAGTAAATTTTAATTGATAAAAAAATGATTGTCAATCACTTTTTCTTTAAATTTTTCAAAACAAAATACATTTTCTACCAACTACATAGACACCTAATTTCGGTATGTGGCTAATTAATTGTTATGGTGTTAGTGTATTTATATGTATTGATTATTTGTCCAAGATTGGCTCTTATTGCCCCATGTATTTCCTTGTGTCACTACTCGCTGACTTATCTTTTTTATATTATCAATCCTTTGTTTATCATCCTTCTCGCTTTTTCCTTCCATAAAGCTATTTATCTATGTTTTTATCGTTTTATCCACTTATATGTGTTTTTAGGGATTTGAGTGAAAATCGGGGTTTCTACAAAGGAGATCAATTTCTAGGTGATTAAGTTCGAGTGAACTAGACAATTTGAGATCAAATTTAACACGTTAGGAACAAAGAACACATTCACTAATTGAGATCCATATTTTTCATACAAATCCATTTTCATAGTATACCTACCATTTTCATGCCGTATGAAATTAGTCGTTATTGTACGAAAATGGTCAATGGGGTTTGAAGTGTAATTTCTCTTATAGTTCTTTGTTCTAATTTTTGGACTTGTAGTTTTCTTCATATTTGTATTGATGACTAATTATAATGTTGCACAAAATTGAGTATTATATTTTAAACTCTAATTTTCTTAGGCACTTTACTATTTTATTATTTTCTTATGTTATGAAAGTAGATATTTATTGTTTAAATCTAAATTAGGTATTATTGTGATGTGTTATGTTTAGTGTAATGCATTTGTTAATGTAAAACCACTTTCCATAACTACATCTCGCTGATAATGTGATATATTTAACTTATAAGCTTTAAGTTTCATACTTAGATAAACCAAACTCATCAAGTACTTAATTTAGGGTTTCCCAATGGGTAAACCCATATTTTATTGTTGCATTTTAGGGAGCTCTCTTACCTCTTGTTGATTTTTCTAGAACTTGTTTTATTTAATCTAATTGTTTAGCCCCAACTCTCGTGTGTGTGATATTGGTTTCACATTATTACCTTGCATGTTATATATTCTTTATGTCATCCACGTTGATTAGATCGATCTTGCAACGTGACGAAGAGCTAGGATAAATTCCAATTCAATTGGTCTTATGAAAAATACCATGAATCCTCATATGGTTTGAATGAAATTTTTTTTTTGACTCCAATGAGACCCAAGCTCACTGCAAATTCTTCCCAATGTTTATGGATATCCCTATGGGTGATAATAATTAGAAAGGTTCTCATATTTATATCATAAGTAAAAGAAGTAAAGGGAAAGAATTGGATTTATGAGAACCATAAACCGAAGGGCTTACTCAATTTTAAGAGACCTCTCTTGTAACATCCTAGTGAAATGGTTGATATGTTGAGTTGATAAGTTAAATTTAATCTCCAAATCAAAAACATTCCACGAGCATATTATTGAAGGTCATACCTATAGGATGAATGGTACATACTTCAATATTGGTATTGATCAAGCACCTACTTGAGACACCTATTATGGCTTCTAATGTAACCATCTCTCAAATTACTTCCAATAGTATTCTACTTCATTCTTCTCATGGTGTGCATGTTTTACTCACTTCTATTCCTCATATTGTTGACTCTCTCCTTTATTATCTCCTCATATCCATGCCTTTTCTCCTAACACTTTACAATTTTCTGCCATGCATTAAATATTACTCTTCCAATATGATTCATTGGAATCAAGTTCTTTAAATTTCACTTTGATTTTAATTTTGGCAACCAATTATTCTATTTTGATTTATCTAAATCACAACTCTTTTTTTTTTCCATTTTCACTTATTTCAACTTCAGGGTTATTATATTATTTTCATAATTTTTGTATTTAGTTCAATTTTTTCAATTGATTCATGCCCATCCCTTGATTTATCTTGTCCCCAAACACTATGTTGACTTCCAAGAGATGAAAACACAATGATGTGATAACATAATTTCCCTTAGTGCACATATATTTGATGCAAGTTGTAGGAAATTTGAAATTCACCTTTATTTATTTTTTCTTAACAATTGTATTCATTCTCCTTATCTATTTTTAAATTTTACTAATTGGCCTTTATCTCCTTGAATTATTTTCCTTTATCTTGTTTCATGTACACTACTTATTATCCTTTTGCTATTTTTAGTATTGTACCTTATGGTGAAATGATATACGTCATACCTATATTTTTGTATCATTTCTTAAATTTTCCATGATCCATATCATGTAGACATTGGGGGCAAGGACTTTTTTCTTATGTTATTTTATATTTTCACTTTGAATGTAATTTGGTTATACTACATTTTTACTTAATTTGATTTCATACTACCCACCATACGGTATATTCTTTATATGATTATAGTGTTTATACCTTACCCCTACCTTTAAGTATTTTTTATTTCTATCACGTTTACAGAATTTTATCTTACCCCGCTTTTGGGAGCATTCTCTTGTGATCAAAATTACACTATTATACCTTTCTCACCTTGCAATAGGAATATCATATTTTACACAATATATTTATTACAAATAAGAATAATTCAAGACAAATAAAGGGAAATAATAAACTATTGTAAAGCTTGATATAATATAAACTATTATGCTATTCACAAGTTGAAAAGGTGTAACTATGATTAGGTTATGGATTAATTCAATAAAATAGGCAAACACTAGATAACACAAAGTTCTCAAATTGTGTATATGTAAACAATGAGACAATTGTCAAGATGCCCAATAATTTACAAGCCTTGGAAATATGTAATGAATGGATTTGTGGATGTTAGATAGTACCATGGATGAAATCGTCCTAGGGATATGAACCTATCCTCTATGATTTTATATAGTATCTTGTTCTTTCTATGTAGGTTTTCTTGTGTTTTAAGAATCATTGGAATTGATTCATATATTACTATCTTCTTTCTTAAAATGCTAGATTTGCACCCTTCACCGAAAATAGGGTTTAGCGTGATTGGGTTGGAAAACCTCGCCGCACCCTTGTTGGCGTGATTATCATTGTCTAGATATACCACTACTTCATAGAGGATCAAACCCCATGTAGTTTTCCCAGTCCTAAGATGATATGTAACATAATATAATAGAAAATGAGTCCTTAATTCATCCCTAACACCTAACAACATACATTTGGAACAATGTACTTAAAAATTAGGCTCAAATATGCGAATTAGGGTAGCACTTAGATGAATTTAGATTTTTTTATCCTAATGTAGTGATGATGTGATATAATGAATAATAAATTTTATTAATTTCCCATAATCTTCTTATAGATTTCATAGATACTTCTTAGGAACCTTTAATAGGTTAGGGTGTGTTAGTATTTATAGGTGATATTTGTTAGTTTTCCTTATCAAATGACCCTAAAATAGTGTGTCTATCTCGACTAAGCTAAGATACCAATTTGAAATTATAATTTTTAGAGTGAAATATGATAGATTCATGACACCTAGAAAATGTCAAATTGATATTATCCAGAAAGGTATAGTTTTTCATGGGAGTGACATAAATCTAGACTCGAAATGAAGAGTTTAATATACAAATATTCAACGAAATATTAGACAATTTCAGTGTACAATAAACTAGAGAAGGGATGTTACTTAGTGATTTAGAGAGAATGGAAGAGTGGAAAGATTCGAGAAATCGATCAACTATACATGCAAATGGAATATATTTTAGTATAAGTACAAAAAGTTACATTTTCAAGTTCTCAATTCAAATTTAGGGTACTACATATTCCTATATTTTAAGACTACGTTGATTTCATTGTGCACACTTTGGGGCATTATCTCAATTATTTCTTAACGAAAATGTTTATATCTTCCCTATCTTGGGACTTTATGTTAGTTATTTTAAGACTATACTATCTATACCTTTCCCACATTGGGGGTTATTTCCTATATGTCCTTAGATTCTTTACATTTTCACACTTGGGGCATGATGTCATTATTGATCCTTATATTTCTTAAACTTATACACACATAGGGTGATATTGACATATTACATACATGCTTTATAAGATGATATTTTTATATGTTTACACATGAGATTGTTTTCCTATTATATACTTCGTGTAAAAATTTCCTTTGTTTTGAGATATCTCATTCACACAGTCATTTGAAAACTCAAAAGGATAACATATATTCAAATTAGTTTATTTCTAACCCACAATTCTACTATCCACAACAATACACACCATACATTTTTCATTGATATGATTCAAAGTGTGCCTATATTAGATTCATATTCATCATAACTCCATATGAATTACCATGAATTCAACATAAACAAGATTATTTATTTTTATTATATTTTCTACATTTTAGTAGCTTATTGATTATAAATTTATATATATGGAACTTTTTTACTTGCACTTGTTTCTATATGTTTACGAGATTAAAAATTTCTACTCATAGAAACATGGATGAGTTGCACAAAATTTTGAGTAGTATATAGTTTCTTTGTTTTATAGGTTGTAGGAGTTGGACTCTATGCTAAAGTAATTTCATCGCTCCCCTGTTTAATTTTAGATCATTTTCATTTCTTATACTTGACTTGGAGCAACAATGACAAGTTTCATACATGACATCTTCTCCAAGCACTCACATGTATACTCTTTTTCTTCACTTTAATATGTATGCATGCATACCGAAGCCAAATGAAATGATAAAAGTATATATAATAGTAGAAATATTTAAAAAATATTTAAGATTAAAAAAATAGGAAAAATAATTTACATATAAGATTTCACTTAGAAAAACTCTCTTGAGAAAAACACGCATAAGAATAATATTCCTTATCGCATTAACCCAAATCTTCACAATAAAATACAATGGGTACCTACATATACTTATACATGTATAATTAAAGTTAAATATAAATTTGAAATATACTAAATATATTGTATACTATAATCTATAATATAATACGATAATTATGTCGAAGGCATCTTATTGTGGGAAGAGTCTATAAAAAAGTGTCAATCTTTCCTAACATTTTTTTATAATATTTCTCAAGCATTCATTGACATATGAACCCATCACATTCAACAAAGGAAAATATGTGGTAGCATTCTTTTATGGTGTGGAATCAAGCACCAAAGGAGGTGGTCCGCATTGTGCCCCGTAAGGATGGCCAAGTCAAGAGGATAAATGGGGATGAAGGTTAAAAAAATGAATCCATATGGATACTCAAGAGTCATATATTTGATTTTTCCTAGATGTTGTAGAAACGCTACATGACCATCGACTCAAAGAAAATTTGACATGCAACAAAGTATTTTGAAAAAAGAAACATTATTATGTGGAAAAGATTTTAACTTTATTTCTAATTAAAAGGTGCCCCACACACACAAGATGAATTGCTTGGAGAAATAATCACATTTTCTCATGCCATTGTCATGGATTTTAAATAGAGTGAAGATATATATTGATTGCAAATGCAATAGCTTTCAAATGTGAGTAGGTTTATCAAGGTCTCCACATGTTTGAAGACAAACACAAGAAAGAGAATATAGATACTTCCCAAGAAAATTTATTTTCTCATAGGTATTTACTTTCTCCCCTCTTGCATCCCTTTTAGCTCTCACTACTCATGATCAATCACCTCTCTTTGCATTCAAATCACTCTTTTCCCATAAAAATGAATTTGTAAATCTAACAAGTTGAAAAGAATTATGGAGCATCTCAAAGACTAATGTTCAAAACGTCCCAAATCTTCTTATCTTAGAATCAAAGTTTAATGTTTTGAATGTGTTAATCTTAGTGGTTTAAGAAAGAGCATATCTAATTCATTTAGATGTATGTCAATATATGATAGGACGAAATATGAGGATCAAAGCTTGAATCTACATCCTAATCTCTAAAAATTGTGATTCCAAAAAAAAAAAAACTATATTTTAAAAAACTTTTGTCATACCATGTTATTCTACATTTAAAACATTTTTTCCGCTTCTAAATGTTATCGAGTCCCCATTAAATTTTGTGATAACCAACAAAAGAATATACCTCTAATTGACTTCACAATTGTTGCCAACATCCTCCTAGTATGTGTGAATTCAAGCGAATATATGAGAACGAAAAAAGCATAAACATCCAAAGATGTATAAAGAAACATCGAGTTTTACTAAATGTAATTGAAAGTGCCCTAGTAGGCATGCCTCCAAAATTTGGAAGCATACACAAGGCATCTAAAGTATTTGACAAAAGCTTCGAAGAGATGCGGGCTCATGGACTACAATGATTAAGGGATACACACAAAATGAGTTTATTGGAAAGTACTCAATTTTCAATGAAATGTGTTTAATAGGCGCAAAGCCAAAATCCACAATATTGATCAATAAATCTAAATCTCCGCCAAAATAGGAGCTTTAGAATAGGGTAGTGACATCCATCAAAACATAACATAAAGTGAATTTTTGTCAATGTTGTAATTGTAAATGCCTTGGGCACAAAATGTATATAAAACGTGGAGCCTTCAATAAGCATGGTCTCATGGAATGCCATGGTTGTAGACATATAGGGATTGAATTTGACAACCACCGGTGAGACAATTTTTAGGTGACATCAATTTGTTAATATTGCCTTTTGAAAATATAGAAAATCATTGTTATTTGGATATTTTGTCACACCAAAATATGAGGTTCAACCACAGTACATGGGATTAAATCCCTCCTCAAAGACATGTGAGGCTGCCTATTTATTACTAATCTAAAACACAACATAAATAATATGTACAGTAGTCACACTAATCTAACCATTGGGGTTGGGATAGAATCCCAAAATCCATATCCATAATAGGTGAAGATATTGCTCTCTCAAAATGAAATGGGTCGGAAAGGAAATTACTATTATGGAAGAAACACAATGGAAAGGAAATGAGAGGAACGTATTTTCTTTTGAGTAAACACAGAGCACGAAATAATCATACAAGCTTTAGATAACAAATGTAATGTAATGTTTGAAACAATTAAAATAATCGAGAATGCTAAACAAAGAATAGCTTAAGATCCTGAACATAAGAACAATATCTTAAGAGAGATGAATCTCACAACACAAAGTTTGCAAAAATAGCATCAGTTTCTATTCCTCAAACGATTAAAAGAAAACACAGTCTTTCTTTTTCACAATAATTCTCAATATTCCAAAAATCTCAACCCCTTGGAATACATAAGCATCCCTTATTTATAATAAAAGGAGTTGAGAGAAAATAGGATAAATCCAAGAAAATAGTCTTTTTAATGAGAGTCCTACTTTGCTTGACTCTCACATAGGAGACCAAGTCAAAATTAAAATAAAGTAGA